>JAVBJF010000325.1:0-405576 GCA_033439095.1 Pseudococcus viburni | reverse complement strand
ACTCTGGAAAAATGACTAAAATATAGTTTTTTTATGTAAAATTTTTCTGTGTACTTCGTTTTGGCCATTTCTCTGAACTAAGGACCGAAAATTGCGAAAAACCGTACAGAGATGTTGTCATTTTTAGCAGATTTTTCAACGAATTTTTCGGAAAAAAATCACCTAATGAAAAAACCAATCTCATATTCGTGTTCAGCAGGTCAAAATACCCCGAAAACACTCTTCTTGCGATCATATTACTTGAAGCCTCGAAGTCGAAATTCACTTTTTTCGGCATGAAAAATCAGTGAAAAAAAAGAATTTTGAAACTTTAAGCAAAACTATCGCGAAACAGGTGTTTATCGGGACATTTTGACTTGCTGAACACGAATATGGGATTGGTTTTTTCATTTAGTATTTTTTTTCTGCATAAAACGCTGAAAATTTGAAAAATCTGATCAATTACAACATTTCTGTACGGTTTTTCGCAATTTTCGGCCCTTAGTTCAGAGAAATGGCCAAAACGAAATACATAGAAAAATTTTACACAAAAAAACGTACATTTTAATAATTTTTCCAGGGTGGTCGCTCTTCGCTTATGTGGTGTTTTTTACGATTGAAAACTTTGAATAGCCGAAAAAACGTGAAGGAGTGCACCAAAATTGTTGAAAAAATTATCATAAATACACTTCTACAAGATGTAACTTTGTGCCAAAGAACAAAAAATTTCCTTCACTTCCGTTGAAATTGAAAATTCTTGGAAATAATGCAATAAAATTGCCATAACTCCGATAGAGAGGGGGTAGGGGTCCTAAATTTTGTGAAAAATGTTTCCAGTCAATATACACCACTTGAGGTGTTTGGGAGCCCAAAAGTGCCTGGGGCCAAATTCTCCCCTTATCCAATTTTTATTATAATTTTATTTTTTAAATTTCTTATTTTTAAAAATTTCTTCCACTCATTAAATTAAATTTTTCTTTAAAAAACACGAAGTTTGAAAATTCAAAATTGAAAAAAATGTGAAAAATTGTTAAATTATGGGGGAAAATCTTTGAATTGGAAGAAATTAAAAAAATAAGAAGTTGAAAAAAACTTTGAAAAATCAAAGTTGGAAAAAATGATTAAAAATCTAAATTTAAAACATTTTACAATAAGAAAGATTTTTAGCATTAAAATTGTTCCCAACTTCAATTTCTTCATTTTTTCAACTTCGCATTTTTAAAAATTTTCATAACTTCAAAATTGTTTCGAATAATTTTCAAAAGTTTTCTTCAATTTTTTTTCAGCCACAGATATAAAACTTTTTTCCAAACGATAATATATAAAAAAAATTTCAACCTCTAATTTTCAAAGATATTTTCAACTTAATGTTTTTCAAAATTCTTTCCAACTGAATAAGTACATAATTAGAAGAAATTTTAAAAATAAAAATATGAGGTCGAAAAAAATTTAAAAAATCAGCGTTGGCTAAATTTTGAGAAAAAAAATTACCAGTGGAAAAATTTTAAAATTGAATGCAGCTTTGGAAAAAATTAGATTTGAAGAAATTGAAAAAATTTAAGGGTTTGAAAAAATTTGAACTTGGATCGTTGTTTTGTCGAAATCCCTTTTACATCTAATGATTTAGGAACTAGTGTTGAAAATTCTCTTTGCATATATCCGGGTCGACGAAGTCAACTAGTGTTTAGGTTTGGTTTGTGCTGTTTTATGGGATTAGTCGTGCAAGACCTTTTTTTTTTGCTCGTCAATTTTTCCCCAAACGATGGATTTGTAAATTCGACTCACTGATTCAAAATCGCATTCGAATCCAAAAAAAAAATCAATGATTCGTGGATTTGGATTCGAATCCAATTTCAGCCGGATTCGTTTCAACCTTCGACCAAGCAATTGGAATTTGCTAAAAATTAAAAAATATATTTTAAAATTCGTGATCTGCAACTTTTAAATTAAAAGAGCACAAAATTGTATCCAATTTCAAGGTCAATGACCCTGGAAGTCCTGAAATTCAAGTTGCATTTTTCAACGTCCAATAGTGGTACTACTGAAAAGTGGAAACCCCGCAGTTTTTTCGAAAATGACCCCACCTTGAGGGCCTTTAGTTCCGTATTTCTTTGGGCTACGAGGCTAAAAAAAATTCTGGCAGGTATCCCACTCAAAATGAACTTTACCTTACCAATTTTTAAAATCCTGAATACATTTTTTCCTCAATCCACCCTAATACTCATACCTTGTGGCGAAAGTTTTTCTAGTTGGACTAGGAGAAGAATTCAATTTAAATAATCCGGGCGAATAGCACTGTCTTGAAAAGCCGCCAGATCTGGTCGGTGAAGGCGAACAAGGAGTGAACGAGAACGACGATACGTGTAAATTCAAAGGATCCCAGACGCCGCCGCCGTCTTTATTTTTTCCTCTTCTACGATCTTCGTCAGCCTGAGTGAACATTTAACCACATTAACTTTCTTATACTCCATTTTTAAAACTAAAGTAGCACTAAAAATCAAATTACAAAACCATTCAGAACATCGGAGCTAAAAAATTTCCTCACGAAACCACCAAAAATTCATTAAGTACGACATTTTTAAATCTGATCTACCCTATTTACTTATACTAACACCCCCACCCCTCCTCATCGGTAATTTACATTTATTTACCTTATTAGGAGAATCAACCATAATCGACAGATCTTCCCACGACTGTGATATTCGCATCGCCGAATGTACTTTATTTTCATGGGCTACTTCTCGATCCAGTATATCGGTGCATTCTTCTTGTCTTATTTGTTCAACTCGGGCTAGTATCTTGGGTGAATTCTGCCAAATAGAGAGAACACGTATCACAATTAGTTATCGATACACACAGACACAGGAACCAAGTTCCTTAATATGAAAATTTTTCATAGTAAAATACTCGTAAACGCACAGAACAATGGTAAAATGAAACTCTAAACAGAATCGAGCACATGTGCGAGTTACACGCAATAAATCATAATAACAACCTCGTATGTAACAAACGTTCTCGTAAATACGTTCGCTGCGCGTTCACGAATCAAAACGAATACAGCAGTTTTGAGATAGGAAAAAATCAATAATCGTACATCTCGCAGCATGGAGGCATATTCCAACACGTACAGGGCTCTAGGTCATTCGATGTCAATCGAGTGCACAACTTACTCCAAATCTTTTTTACCACTATTCGATGGTCAAGATAAACTTAGACAAAGTGAATTACCAAGCCACTTCTGGGACTAAAACTAGCGCTGAATCTTCTGGTTCTTGATTCCATGCCAGAAAAAGGGCTACTGCTACCGGATGCGGTTCTGTCAAATAACACAACGCAGGCATAATTAAATCGATAATGATTCAAAGAATGGTCAGTTCGTTGAAGTATTACCTTCCAGAATACTGCACCGCGCCGGGCGGTATTGATGTGTTTAACTGAGGTATCATCGGTGCACTGTTCGATCTTTTTAAAAAGCCTGGGTTATCGATTTCCATCGTAGAAGAACAACTGTTCGCTGCCTGGTCACCCATTACGTCACGAGTCAAGTCTAAAACATCGATCGGATGGTAATTAAACGTTATTTATGTCGCCAACTTTATTCTTTTGTCATGATTTATTAGATTACAGTTATTTGTTACATAAAAATAATAATAAAACGTACGGCCGAGACGAGCTCTGGTGGAGATAGATTCAACTACAGTGATGACTCAGGGTCAGGGGTACGTAAATTTCGGTCAACGGATTTATCGGCGATAAATATTAGAAAATGAAGCTTGAAAACACTTCGAGTCAGGAGAAAAGCTCGAAAATTGGCGATAAAATAACCCCATTATCGTATCTTATCGTTATCAAATCATAAACTGAATAATTCGACATGTAAGTTGTGCGCAACAAGTATCAGAAAGCTGGAGCTTTGAGGCAGAATTTGAGCAAAGTTTACCGGCAGTGTTACCACCAACACTAATTCAAGTCATAATGATTTCAAATTCGAATTCGAACGGATTTCAAAATTAAATTTCCGAAGCCAAATCCGATTTACGAATCGTACTGATAAAAACCACGTCAATTCGGAACCGAAACCCGAACACGAAGAAATTTCTACTTTTCATTCAGCTCCGGCGTCGTTTGAGGTTGACGTACTCGATACTCTGACGTATACGCGGAAAAATCTGCTATCCGGATTCGACGAACCGATCTCGTCTAGAAATACGGTACTGGGACCGCGATTACAATGACATATAAACCACAACCGCAACGATACGTTGAAATGTTACTATCAATGTGACAACGGTGCGAATACTCAGAATGGCTGTGCTACTAAATGATGGAAAAATTCACAAATACACGTAACAGTTACAAATAAAACGTATAAAAGACCATATACCTTACGTCATTTACGTATAAATAACCTTTACCAGACACTGATACAATTCACGTATCAAAGTTTACATTACACTAATGAATACATACATAGATACATACGCAGCTAAATATGTAAATTCGTTAGCGATAAATGCGTCAGAATAGTATGTATTTAGATCTACGATTAGACAATTCGATATGCGAATGCGATACATACTGTTTTTAATGAGACCGCTTCATCACTGGTTCATCAACTGGTCGACAATATGGGTACTTTTGAGTTAAACCACCGAGCCGTTCCGAAGACTCGGTCCATTAGGTTACCGGACGATTTTCTGTCCTTATTTCCAAAATTATTACCGATTATTCGTACCGTAGACGAACCGAGAATACAATTTCATCGCCTCGAACACAGTAAGCTCCGAATTCCAAGTTCCGATCACATGAAAGTGAAAATTTTCTATTTTGCCAAACACTGAAACTTTATCACCGAGTTGGTCTTCGTCAACGATGAAAAATTTGCCATACTTGGGACCTTGAGCTTCGATGTAAATCGCTGAAACGCTACAAAACACATATAACTACTTTTACAAAAGAATATTTCTAATAATAAATCATTTACCTGCAGAAATATGACAAAATTACGAACTTGAAATCATTCATTCGGTGACTCACATCACGATCTGCTCCATTTTGTAAACAAACTTCTCGATTGAGTTTTCATTTCATGTTTTTTTTCCTAAGCAACACTGCTCAAACCACCCTGATGAATGAATTATTTAGCCAAGTGTTTTTCACCAGGCTTTGCTAAAGTTCGCGGCGTTCATCGAAAAAAAATGAACGAGATCGCGCATAGTTCGGTCTTCGGTCATTTTGTTGTTCATTCCGTGTGAGAATAGACAGACCCACACGTATCCAAAATCTAATCAAAACAATGAATGATCGATAATAACAAGTTAATAATTAACCAATATTTTGGTAAATTCTCGTCGTTATATCGGATGATTCTATGTGATCGAGTAATTCGCGCATCTAGACTATGTACTGAGCTTATTGTTATTAATTATTTACCTCTTCAACTGTCATAAGGATGACAATGGGCGAAGAATCACCAGTTTCCTCACTTGTTCTTCCAGTATTAATTCGGCCCGTATTATCTCAGGTATATTGCTACAATTATTTTAGAACCTAGAATTGTCATCTTCGTACACTCCACTAACTCTATGTCTTTTCGGTGATAGCTCGAGAAACGAGATGTTACAGCATCGCAGACGTTACGAGCAGCTCTATCGAAGGCCGAATCCGTACATCCAGGGTTTGCGTATGATTTAGTCGTGGGAATAATGCGTAGAGGTGATCTCAGTGTTAATATGAATGAAAGTATTCTACGGTTGCAAGGAGCTGCTTCCGAATCAGATGGTAACCAAAAATATCCTTCGTAGAACATCTACACTCGATATGTCTCTTAAACTCGACTTTTCACAGCTATCGAATACAGACTGACACGATCAGAGGAAGCATTTCAAGAACTGAATAAAAAATCTGCCTCGTTGAAAAAAATACTCAGTCGTATTCCCGATGAAATAACCGACAGAAAGACTTTCTTGGAGACTATAAAGTACGTCTAGATCACCCCTACATTACCTAAATCATGCTACAGATACCAATCCGCGTATTCTGATCCACAGAGAAATCGCTAGCGCAATTAAAAAATTACTCGATGCTGTGAACGAAGTATCCGGATTCATTCCAGGTCCGACCAATAAACAAGCACTCGAGCAACGTAAAAGAGAATTCGTTAAATTTTCAAAACGATTTAGTAACACGCTGAAGGATTATTTTAAAGAAGGCCAGTACGTATCTGAGAACCACTGCTTTATCTCTTCTGTCCCACATTCAGGCTAACCGTTACTTTATATATTTACAGAGCAAACGCCGTATTCGTCAGCGCCTTGTACTTAATCCACCAAACCAACATGATAATGGCAACGGTAAAGAATAAATGCGAATAGTGAACATATTCATACGAACAATATTACTATGCACTAGACATTCCAATTTTTACAAACATAATTTTTTTATTCCTTATCCTTTTTTTGTATAAATTTTAGTCTCGAGGACAGAATGTTGAAAAAAAAACAGGGGCCATATTAATACGAGTTTGTTATTAAATTTTAAGGGTTGATGTTATGCATTTTGAATTTTTTATCTTGTTGAAATTCTTGTTACGTTACATTTTATCTCGCGTGTAACCGCCGTCGTCGTTTTGTTATTGTGTAGGTGAGGTGTACATCTGCATACTAAACAGCAGCAGTGACTGGTACCGAAGGGGGAGGTTATGGGAGGGGAACCGATCAGAACTTTTTTTCAATCGAACTGTGATGTTTTTATGACCTTATATGGTCCGTAACAATAGCACCCTGTGTAAGCGTATTATGTTACCTCTGTTGGAATGATTCATTCGGAAAACATCTGATTAAATCATCGGACTGATACAAATTAACGCGGATCAATTACGTATGTAGAAAATGAAATTGATCTCCAGACCAAAGAATAATATTCCACTAGCGCACTGCTCTGTTATCCTTTTTTCTCTTTCTTTTGTCTTACTAGATTTTAAGTGAAACGAATCGAACTTATTTCACTTAAAAATAATATTTTGTATCTTATTTTAATTCTCTGTTGATGTATAACAATTTTAAATACATAATTTTGCCAAATTCTCTCCTTTCATAGCCCTTTTCCAGTGTCAAGGCGCAATCGAGGAAGGGGTTACCGGACTAAAGCCCCCCCCTTTCACCAGGAAGAATTGAAAGTTTTTTTTAAAGATCGCACCCTTAGGCGCATCCAGAGGGAGGACTCGAGAATTCGCTTGGACAGATTTTTCATTTTTTTTTTTTTTGCTTTTCCCACATCAAAATATATGTAATTATTTTTAAAAATTTTCACCCTTGCTTCACTCGGGTAGTTGTAATCGATCTATGAATTTCTCGAATGAACATATGATGTACTCTCTAAATCTGAATCGGTCAAATTTCGTGAAATTCGTGCCTTTTTGAATCAGTAAAATCAATTTCACTGAAAATCGATGCTTTTTCATTGATTTTCCAGTCAAAAATCACTAAATCACTCATTTTTCAGTCATTTTCCAAATGGTCAGAAAAAATTGGTAATTTTCGACTGAAAGAGTGAAAGATCAGTGAAAATTCACTAATTTTCTCTGATTCAAATCAGAATTTCACAAAATTTAACTGATTCAGACATTCAGATACAGAGAGTACCAAGTAGGTACATGATATTGATAGTTTGTTCCAAATTAGTATTATTCGCCTGCTGAAAATCTGCTGACTATGCCACTGAATAACAGATCACTCAATATTTTTTCCATAACTTTCGACTCCCTCTCCCAGCCATTTTCCCTCCAATTCAGCTCCTTCCCTCGAACAATTTTTGGTTGCACTTGCGTTCATGGCCAGTGTCACTCGCCAGTTAACAGAATATTCGTATATTAACCGTGTAAGTAATACAGGTACATGAATAAATTAAAGCGAATATTTGGTAAATAAACAACAAATTCTCTTCGTTCCGATACTGTGTTAATTATAGGAATGTTTCTGTACGTTCGACGACCGGTATTTATATATTAAATCTAGTTTCCGAGCCGTCTGCCAACATCAGTGATACTTGTCGTGTATTGATCCATACTAATTTAGCTAATTTCAGCGGATTACTACGCGACAATTCGGCTATCGGGGATGTGCTGTATGATTTGATACATTTAGTTTGACTGTTACCTAATCCGAACATACCTGTTGATGTCTGTAACATAAATTACAACGATGAAATTATTTTATTTCGGAAATTACCTTTGAGATTGGGACACGATACAGGCAATTAAATAAAAAAAATTACTCGATTAACACAACTAACCTGCCAAAAACATAATCTATTTTCTCCGCAGCTATACGACACCAAAGTTTTACCATCTGAAGAGAAAGCTAATGCGTTGACCGAAGCATTATGGGCAGCAATCATCTGAAAAGAGATCATAATTTCATTAGAAATAAATCAATTTCCTAACGAAACATATTCAAGTAGGACAGGATTCGTTGATGGGGGGGGGGGGGGGGAAGAGAAAGCTTGCTCTTAAAATGGCAAGTTTGAGGTTGAGTCAGAGAACTGAAAATTGTCGAAAAATATGACTTTTTTTCCAAGGGGAGGGGGAAGAATCCTTAGCTGGATTTAGAGAAATGGTACGGGGGGAGGGGGAGCTAAGCCCCACGGCACTTCAGATGCTAGTAAGCAAAAAAAAAAGGTAAGAAAAAACGTTATCATTAAGAACGAAACAGCAAAACAAAAGCACAAACAGAATGAAACAAGAACGTCTGGGCACAAATATATCTACGAAATTTCATGCTAAAATTTTGAGGTAGTGAAAAATCAAAGTTAGAAAATTGCCTAAAATTTCAACTGAAAAAATGAATGGTGGTTTAGGCTTTTTTGAGTGAAAACAAACAAAAAATTTTTCTTCAAATTCTAATTTCTTATCAATACTTATCTAATTTTTTTCGATAAAAATTGTTCAGTGCAGTGAGATTATTTTCAAACACGAATGAAAACAATGCTCAATGGGCATAAATACGTTTTTTTGGAAGAAGGGGTTATTTCACGTTAAGGGGCCTAAGCTCACCTGGGACCCACCCAAATCCGCGTATGGAAGGATCAATGACGGCCAAAGCCGAGTTGGTCCTGGTGAAACAATTTTTTAGGCCTCTTTTTCAATATCCTCCTCAATTATTTTTTCAGTATGTCTGTGTAACATACTGAGACCTACTTTTTTTTTGGACAAGGAAGGTATCCTAACTCCAAGTAAAATTTTGAGCACAAACAAAAAAAATCGAAAGTACATCATAACAGGACCCTGTATCCAAAATTTTTACGTGCTGAAGTTCATTTCTCGATTTTTGGCAAATTTTTGAAATTTCAAAATTACCTCCGCCTTGCGAAATATGAAAATCTGATCTAATCAACGAAAAAAGCTGAAATTTGGTATATACCCTATTTTCGACCTCCCGAATCGATTGGAAGCGATTTCGAGACGTTTCGGAGCTACCAGAAAATTTTGGAATTTTCCAGCACATGAAAAAAAATTCTTGCCCAAAAATGCAAAATTTGAACTCAAAGTTACGAATTTTGGAAAATTGTGTTTTAATCGATCAAATAGGTCACCATTTCACCAATATGGATATTCCGCGATTTTAGATGCTGAAGTGCATATGTACCATTTTTATGGGCTTTTCTTCAGCGCTGGAAAATTCCAAAAAATTTTGGTGGCTCCGAAACGTCTCGAAACCGCTTCCAATCGATTCGGGAGGTCGAAAATAGGGTATCTACCAAGTTTCAACTTTTTACCTCAATGTATGCGCATTAGGCGATTTTTAAATTTTTTCCAGGAAAATTTCTTGCCTAAAAATGCGAATTTTGGAAAATTGTGTTTTAATCCATCAAATAGGTCACCAATATGGATAATCCGCGATTATAGGTGCTGAAGTGCATATGGGCCATTTTTATGAACTTTCTCCAGCGCTAAAAAATTCCAAAAATTTTTGGTGGCTCCGAAACGTCTTGAAACCGCTTCCAATCGATTCGGGGGGGGGGGGGGGGGTTGAAATTAGGGTATACCAGATTTCAGCTTTTTTCGTTGATTCGATCAATTTTTCATATTTTGCAGGGCGGAGGTAATTTTAAAATTTCAGAAATTCGCCAATAATTGAGAAATCAACTTCTCCACCTGAAATTTTGAATACGAGGTCCTGTTATGATGTACTTTCGATTTTTTTTTGTTTGGGCTCAAAATCTTACTTTGAGTAGGAATACTTCCCTTGTGAGTATCATTAAAAAAGAAGGTTTCTGCAACTTTTTCACGATCAAATAACAAACAGGCATAACAATTTTTTAAAAAAGCTCGAGGATTTCTTGGGCAAAAATGCATGTAAAAATTTATAAATTACATAGAGAAGTTCTTCAAAAATACATCTATGCTTTGGAAAAAACATAATGTGCCAGATGCAATTTTAAATTTTTTTGAATTTTGCCTAAAATGTTTCCCAACACAAAAATAATCATTTTCAAATATGTACAATTATGAGAACCTATTCATAGCATTTTTTTTTTACAGACTTTTAAATTACATCCCTGAATTCTGATGTGCCTATCACTGAAAATTGAGCTTTCTGCTAAAAAAGCTCGATTTTTGATTTGTATGAACCAATTTTGAGTGCTCGTATAAATTTTTTGAGCAAATTCCAAAGACCCAGGTTCAAAAAGTGGTTGAATTGACACGCAACGGTCTTTCTGCCTTCGAGTGAATCAATTCGCATAGGATCTCACCTGGCATTGACTCTTGGACGATCGAAGCTCGTACAAAGCAACCGTGCCACTTTTAGCACCGACAGCAATCCTACGAGTGGTAGGACAATGGCTAACTTGATTAAAGACACAAATGGCCGGAAATACTTCTGATAATCCTCTGGCTTTCAGGTGACCAGGATCGACGCAATGTAAAATAATATCCATGACCTAGGCAGAGAAATTCAGCTTAACAAAGGGGACTCTACTTCTTTTCTTTTTGAAGATGGCACTTACTTCGACCAGTAAATCAACGACTTCGGCGTTCATTTTCGTAATGAGCATTTCAACAACGCGTAGAATTTCGGGCTTGGCTCGATGAAGCACATTATTGGCCAGATTAGCGTTCATCGATTGTTGATTTTGTTGAATGGAATTGTATCGAGCCACCTAAGATCAAAGATTTAAATCAAATACTCTAAAAAAATCAAAATTGAAAAAAAAACCTCTCTTCCAAACCTCTTTGGCCATCGTCGTAATGAAAGCTGCCGGTCTAACGCTGGCAATCTGAGTCAAAGCGTGACGAGCCGTACGACACGAATCAGCGGCCGGAGTCAAAGGTAATCCGTAAGTCATACTACAACACACAATATTAAATTAAAACCACATCGAATCAACTTCCACTTCCAAAAAATCATTATTCTCACCTTGGTACAAGTTTATCAGCATCAGAGCATAACTCCAAAAGACCTAATAATACTTTACTGACGTCTAAATACGGTTCCCAAATTGTATACCCTCTCCCAATGAGATCCACTGCTGCTCGGCGCTGAGACGTATGCGCTGGTAACTTCGTACTGGCCGGAGCTAGAAGGAGGTTGGTCAATGCCAGACCTGCAAAAAGCCATCCAATTTTCAACTACCAATTTCTTTCGAAAACCATTTCCGATGGAATATCACACTCACTTGTGAGTCGAGCCAGATCATTATTACCAATACCGAAACCTTCGACGATTGAGCTCTTACGACGATCCTCCGGTCTACGAGGAGCACTTTTTGTACCATTGGTGCCAACTTCTTGGCCGAATTCTGCTCCGATGACGCCCAATAAGACTACTGCTGTGGTTTGCTTGCGACGTAGCTCGGTTGCTGAAGAAGGTTTCCTCAAACATAGCTCTGAAAATGGTAAAAGGCTAATTAGGGATCGATTTGACGGATAATATTGGAATATTAGTTCATAGAATTATAGAGAATGATAGAATTATTTGTCTCAATTCGATACCCCTCATTTTGATTCAACAACTAAAACAGCAGAAGTGTATTGAGGTTTGCCGAACCTTGAAATTTGAAGGAGATAAATCATTCGATATCGAAATTGGCCAATTCTAACAGAAAAGGACTTGATAATTTCCCCAAACCAGAAATTTTTCCTATCAACCATTTGAAAATCCATTTTTAAACAACTCCATTCAAAAATTGGAAAATTTTCAACCAATCGACCGACATTAATTTCAGATGAATTTCTACCTTCAATTCCATCTTCTTCTTCTTCCTCGTCATCATCGTGAATAGCTGGCTGAGGAGCTGAGGCCGGAGGAGACATATCATTATCAGGACTACCGGCCTGAAAAGCACAGCACAGATCACAATGTATAATAACGCCATCGATACTATTACTGTGGTGATGAGAGGTCCTTACTTGGCTGGATATGCTGGAATGATGTTTATGCATGGCCGGGGTTTCCAGAATCTCAGATACGGGTAAGAACTGAGCCCAATAATCGACCAGAGCTTTCCTGCCTTTGGGCCCGAGTCGTCTCAATTCGGCCATTAATAAAGACTGAGCTGCCTGACGAACCTGTTTGAAAAAAAAAACAAATATGAATAGAACATAAATTAAAGACCTCTTTTCCAAAGTGGCCTAAGTCAAAACAATAAAATTTTTTTCAAAAAACGAAAAATATGTTTGTACTGTATGCCTTTGAAGCATTTTTTCTGCTACCAAACTAAATTTATTGTACAGTGCTATATCAAAAATGTGGCGAAAGTCTCGATCTCCAAAAATTTGATCTTTACGAGCTATGCTATGACCCTTCAAAATTGACTGAGTAATTTTTTTCAAAAATTGACTTAGGCCACTTTGGAAAAGAGGTCTTCATAGAGCGTAAAATTTCCTTTCTGTAAAGTCCAATCGAACACCTCTTTTCCAAAATGGTCTAAGTCAATTTTTGAAAAAAATTACTTAGTCAATTTTGAAGGGTCATAGCTCGTAAAGATCAAATTTTTGGAGATCGAGACTTCCGCCACATTTTTGGTATAGCACTGTACAATACATTTAGTTTGGTAGCAGAAAAAATGCTTCAAAGGCATACAGTACAAACGTATTTTTCGTTTTCTGAAAAAAATTTCCATTGTTTTGACTTAAGCCACTTTGGAAAGCACATCTTCAATCAGTTTTTCCTTAAGGACTTATATTCCAGTGCGATTAGACAAAAAAATGGCGAAGTATGAAAATAATTCCCATCCAAGGTTTTTTTTTTTGTTTTTTCGATGAAATTATATCGGAAACGGACTTCGCGGGTAATAAAACCACGAATTTTGATACCACACTCGATATTTTCGAGACATCTTTTCACCTCAACCACGCACCCCCTCCCACCCCTATGGGTTCTGGTTCGAGGCTGAGAGTGAAAATAACCGCAGATATGGATTCTTGGGGTCAGAAAACATACATTTTGACATCCCACTGGATAATTATGAGAATTTTGAATTTGACCCCTCTCCACCAACTCCTCATGGGTCCTTTTTGGATTTTTTGATAAAATAACATCAAAAACGGACTCTACGGGTAAAAAAACATAGATTTTCATACCACACTCGATTTTTTCGAGACTTCGACTCCTCCCCCTCGCCTCTGTGTGATCTGGTTCAGGTTTGAGGTCAAAATGGCCCCAGAAATGGATTGAGGAGCTCTGAATACCCTACGTAACTTGATTAAAATTTTATTTTCCTCAAAAAATATATTTGAAATATGTTGATCAAATTTTGTCTTTCTTTTTTCTGACTTGAAATTTTATAAGGAATTGAATGCCGCAAACCAGAAAGCTCTATCTTTATTTGTATGCCTTTGGCGTAAATTTTAAGTCACTGAGTCACGACGACTGTTTTCCTGTGTAAGGGTTGTTTTTTTTTGGGGGGGGGGGGCGTTTGTGGGCTCAATTAGCGTTTGCCTCAAAAAAAGAAGATAGACATTTCGTAGCAAATCCAACGTAGATTAATATTGTACATAGTATATGACTTATTTTTTAAAAAAATGCGTTTTCGTTGACTTATATACAGAAAATCCATTGGGGAGGAGGAGAGGGTTCAACCCCCTCCCCCCGAGCCCGGTGCCCTTTGGGCAAGGTTTCAAAAACGTTAAATTTTTGGGTTTTCGCTTTCGTTTTTGTTTTCGTTTTTACAATTTCGGTTTTCGTTTTTGCTCTTTTTGTTTTTGATAAAATTATAACGTTTTCGTTTTTTAAAAACGTTTTTTTTCATTTTTGAATTTTTTTTTGGAAGTAAAAATGTCAATACGTGTGGTAATGAAATATAACGATGAAAAGTCGAAAAATTTATCAGAAGAGCAAGAAATGGGCAAAATATAGTGTTTTTTAAAAGAATTTCTTCATAAACTGGAATAAGAAATGAACAGTCATTATTTCATCAAGTCATTATCCCATGAAACGAAAAATATAAAGACAGGTCAAGTTTTCATTTTTATGTCTCTCCTTTCTCTATAAAATCTCTGTTTTTTATGATTGAAAAATCCAATCTTTTAAGATTTCGCCATTGTAAATTGACTTTAACTGTTTTTCACTTGATTTTTGAGAGTTGGAATCTCGAAATCTTGAGCATTTTGTACCCTAAACATTTAATTTTAAAAATTTATACCCCATCGCCCCCACCATAAGTCTATATAGATTTGAAAATCAATTTAAATCACCTTTTCGCTACCAAAATTTTGAAAAAAAAATTAAAAACGAAAAAAAACGAAAAGAAATTGTTTTTTTTTCGTTTAACGTCATTTGTAAAATTTTGTTTTCGTTTTTTTCGTTTTTGTAAAGTGTTGGAAAAATAACGTTTTTTTCTGTTTTTCGTTTTCGTTTTCATAACGTTTTTGAAACCCTGCCTTTGGGACCAGGATCTCTTGGAATTTTGTTTAGTATAGTGTCCTGAGTCCATTAAGCCAAAAAAACCTTGGATGGGAATTATTTTTGTACCCTTATCATGTCTAATTATTGCAGGAAACTGGACTATTAGGTTTTGAGATATTTTAGTTCAAAGTTCAAAATTTAACTTCTTTTTTTTATTGAAAATATCTCAAAAACTACGCCTCCTAGGAGAAAACTAATTAGAAACTACGAAAAAATAAAATTTTACACTCCAGAAATTTATTTTCTACTTATTTTTTTTTTTTTCAGAACGCTGCCTTGGATCACAAAAGGGCTATTCCATACCAACTCGAACCAAAAATGAAGTCGTGTCTTACGATTTCCCTCAATTTTTTACCGAGTTCCCCTTGATGGCCTATTCACATAACCACGATTATTTCCCTTCTAACCCTCAGGGGGGGGGGTGAACCTCGTAATTTTTATGCAATTGCAATTTTTGCCAAATTATACAACTTCGAAGGCTCATATATCGAGATCGGTTGTACTTGGAGAAAAACTGTTTACGAGGATTGAAAGAGAATTGATAGAAGATTCAAAAACGGTAATCACATTTTGAAAAGCTCAAAGTTGAACTTTGTTGGTGAAAGCTCAACTTTCAAGATAAGTACAAAAGATGTAAATCACCATTTAAAAATCTGAAAAAATTACAGTCAGTAGCCCTTCTCACTCTTTTTTCAACCAACAAATTTTCAAAATGGGATCTATTCATCCCTAAGGGGTCCGAGGGTCCACAATTTTGACCAAAATTCAAAAAAAATCGAAGAAGTAAAGTAACACATCGATTTCTACAAATTCTAAGGTGTTGAGTTCGAATATGTACTCGGCTTTTTCATCCGACCCCTCTGAACCCCTCCTAGTAGCCTCCTAGGGCCAAAATTCAAAAAAATGAAAAATAGCGTGTGACCTGTCGTTTGTTGGGTTTTTGGGGGCACTGAGTTCAAATATTTGCTTATTTTTTGGATTTGACCCTTCAATACTCTCCTACCCTCCCAATTTTGAGGAAAAGTATGTTAAGAAATGAAAATTGACAAGTGGCATATCGATTCTTATTAATTTTGAGGGCGTAAAATTCGAATATCGACTTTTTGATCCGACCCCCTCCTCGTAATTTTTTGAAACATTCAATTCCGCGTTGATCACTTAAGACTAATCCATTTTGGAACAGTTTTTCATACCTCTAGACAATGATGCTGCCATCTTCTAGCCATCATCTCGATCTGAGGCCTTTTGAAACTTTTCGATCCATTCTGGACGACTTTATCTGGTAACAGAACGCAATGCAACGTCGCCAGCAAAGACCATCCTTGTTTAATATGAGCCTGCTGTGTCGTAATAATCTCCTCGGATGCTTCGTCCGGCCTCCACGAACCAGATTTTGTACTTTGCCTGCAAAAATTCTCACAATCAAAAAACTGCATCGTGAAAAAAATCAATGACCAGGTTACCTTTGCAACTTCCTATTGCGTTCTTGTTCGGCCACAAAAGAAGCGTTGTTCATGGTCATCAGAGTATTAGCCAAGGCGATAATGGTCAGCAAATGGTTACTCGTCAGAGTGGTACTCAGTTCCCAATGCGTTTGAGCGGTAAATATCTGAGTTAATCTTTCCATCTGTACCATCTCAAAAGATAGATTCGAATCGGCCGAGATTTCTTTCTCAGAAACGACTGGTTTTTGTTCCAGACACAGTTGCCAAGTAGGTAATAACAAGCTCATGTACCCTTTAAAACAATAAAATACGTTGAAAAAAATCAGTACTTCGGGTAAAAAATACCAAATAACCAGTACCAACCTCCTTTTGATATGACACCGAATGATACCGGAATTCTGGGCTTCAGTAGGCCTAATTTCGCCTCGCACAAACGATCCAAATCTGGATCCAGGCCCCAAGCATGCAACAGCGAAAGCAGCAGTTGGGCAATTTCCATCGTCAGATTCGCCTCGCATATTTTCGTTCTGCATATTTCATTCACCGTCGAAGTGACATTACCTAGAATTAAAGACCTCGTTAGATCGATTTTGAATTTCTAAACGAGCAATTCAAGAATAGATTTAAAAGCTGAGACGATTTTAAAATTTTTATTTTTTCGAATGAATCCTTCCTCTGCCCGTCTCTCTTCAATCAACTACGTTTTCATACTTCTCTACTACTTCCTAGGTCTTTAAATTCACGATCGTAATAACCGCAATTTACTGATAAAGAAGTCTGATTTAGAAAAAAAAAAAAAAAAACGTTACGTCAGTTCAACGTGAACTTGCACAAATTTTCAATTATTAATTAGGAAGAAAAATCGCCAAGGCGATACCGTAAGGTAATTTTTTTCATCGCGATTCAATAATTATTTGTATGTAAAAAATCGTGCCGGTGATGCAGTAACCTCCTCCCTCTTTTGAACTCCCACGATCATAGATTATTAATTGTAAAAGGTTATAGGTACGTATGTGTGTATTATGCAGATGAGAATGTTAATTTCTACTGAATTCAAATACAACAAAGAACTTAGCTAGGACAGTGTCCTGGCCATTGAGCACGAATATAGGTAGCTATTTTTTCTACATGGAGAGGAGAAGAGGGCAAGAAGTGATTTTCTCTCTTTAGAAATGATAAAATTGAATTTTCAATTCGGTAGAAAATAAATTCAGAATTGAAAAACTTACGAAAAAACACGATTTATTTTTTTTAATTGGGGAAATTCAATTGCCACGTTGGAAAAATTGAAGAATATTGATTTCTCAAATGGAAAAATTTGATGAGGTGTTTTGCTCTATTTTAAGAAAAATTTTCCATATTTTCTTCATAGAAATCGATTTTTTACTTGGAAATTTGCTTTTCAGAAATTTTCAACTGTATTTCAAAGGAAACCTCTGAACTGAAATGACAAAAGAACTAAGTGATTGACTGGTCCATTGTTCAATGTTCACCACCGATTTAAACGAGAGTAGAATTTAAAAAAAAAACAGGTTTCAAAATCCCTGCATAGTATAAAAGGTTTGTCAAGTTTATTTTTTCAATTTTTGCTAAATTTTTAAAAATCCAAAAATCATCATGTGGTTTTTTTTGAAAAAAATTTTATTGGTGAAACTGATGAAAATCAGATGTTCAACTGTTCATTTTTGAAAGCTTGGAAAAAACAATAAGGGACAAAAGAAGCAGACTGCCCCTTTTTCATAATAGATACATCACACTTCAAGTCAGAAAAATTGGATTTGAATTGGAAATTTTTCGAAAGTGACGACTCCACAGGGGAAATTTTTCTTGTAAGTTGGAAAAAATAAGAAAAATTGTGAATGAGTCGAAAAAATCAAGAAAAAATCTAGAGAAATAGGTGAAGTTCTCACCACGGTATGTGATTTATTGCCCATTAAATTTTTTTTTGGAAAAATTCTACTCAGGTCAGAAAGTTTCGATTTCTATGCCTCTTCAAAGAGCCAACTTAGGTTTCTTCTGAGTTTGGAACGTGTTCTTTTCAGAAATCCCATTCTCGTTCAAATGGAAAGCTGAAACCTTTGAAACTCTGTTGATAGAGAAGTAGAAATCTAGGAGTTTTAAAAAAATGAAAAATCAGCTGGAAAAATCGTATTCCTCCCCCAAGATTATTATAAAAATTTCTACATTATTCCCACATGAAATTATCATTTTTTCAATCTTGACAGAACGAATTATGCCTTTCCCCTTCCATCTTTAAAAAAATTCCGTTTTTGATAGCAAACTCAAAAATTTTCAAGTTTAGGAATTGGTAGATCAAAAAAAAGACATTTCCTAGATTTTAATAAAAATTAGTAAAGTAGTTCATTTTGAGCAAAGATATCCCGAAAAATTTTGGAGAGTGTAAATTAAACCGAGCCGAAGTTGAGAATTTCGGGAAATTATGCTTCAATCGATAAAATAGATCACCAAAATGAGTATTCCGAGATAAGTGCCAATGTTCATTGGGACCATTTTTATGGAGGTTTCTCCAGAGCTGGAAAATTCCAAAATTTTCTGGAGGCTTCGAAGCATCTCAAAACTGCTTTATATCGATTTGGAAGGTCGAAAATATGGTACCACCAACTTTCGGCTTATTGCTTTTTCAGGGGGGGAGGGGGGGGGTGGCCCGAATCCATGTTTTGGGTCCAGGGTTTGGAGTTCGAGGATTATAATAATCGGGTTCGGTTTCCGGGTTCAGAGTTTCAGGTTCCGGGGGTTCTGTTCCAGATCGGGTTCGGGCTAGGAATCGGAATTTTTTGGGTTCGGGTTCATTTTTTGATAATTTGAAATGAAAAAATTGATTTTTGAACCAAAATTTCTGATTTGTACCCAAAAAATAATTATTAATTTGTTCTTTTTTTTTTCATTAAAAATAAGGATATATTTTTTTTTTACTAGGTACCTGGTTTTAAGGTTTTGAATTTTCAAATTCGAATTAAATTTAGAAAGATAGGAATTTCATTATCTTCTTTGTTTATGTTTTCCAGTTTTTTGAGTTTGGGTTTTACCAATACTATCGGATTCTTTTGGGCGCCGGCTTCTGGATTTGATTCGGGCCACCACCCCTGGCAGGGTGTCCACTACTTCTCAGAAATGATTTTCCCTGACTTTTCCAGGTTTTCCAGACCAATTTTACGAAATTTTCCAGACCCTTTAAATATGTTATTCCTGAAGGATAGAGAAAGGGTGATTTTTTTGCGTGATGAAATTGTACAAAAGAATGATTTAAAATGCAATGTCCAACAATTTTTTTTTCAAAAATCATTACTTATCGAGAGATTTTTAGGATGCTTCCTTTTCCAGCCACAAAAACGACTTAAATTCGATTCTGAAAATTTTTGATGTCACCTCCCTCTCAACTCGGGACAAAAACGAGACCTCGAATTTATAACAAAAAAAAAATCAAATAAAAAGGAAAAACTTTGGTGTCAACCAAACTTCTTTTTCAAAATCGTGATCAGGGGTATCATGGTACTCCTTTCTCATTACATTTTATCAAAAACTACGCGTTCAAAAAAAAATCTCTACAAAGAAAAGTTTTTGAAAACTCAATGATTCAATAGACCAAAACGTGTGTTTAAATATCAATTTTCTTGTGCATTATAGTCAACAAAAAATGATACATACAAAAATCAGTTAAAACAATTTTGTTCTACCGGAGCGAGGAAAATTTTTTTTGAAAAATTTATAATAAAATGAGTCCAAAAACTTCGGATAATTTATTCTAGTTCTGGATTATTACAAAATTCTAGCGGAAATTCCGAAAATTTCAAAATTCCCTGACTTTTTAGTTTTTCCTGAATTTTCCAAACGGTCAAAATTCCCTGACTTTTCCCGGTTTTCCAGAAAATGGACAATTGGACACGATGCCTGGGATTTTTTCGTTGATTAGATCAAATTTCTATACTTCCATATTTTGCAGAGTAATGATGATGAAGTGATTTTGAAATTTCAAAAATTCGCCAAAATTCGAAAAATCAACTTTAGCCTCAGAAATTTTAGATATGGGTTTTTTATATGCTGGGCTATTCCATGCTAAAACAGACCAAAAGTGAAGTCGGGTCTTCCGATTTCGCTCAGATTTTTTTTATAAGTTCCCCTTGGTGGTCTATTCACGAAACCACGATTATTTTTTTTCAAACCCTCAAGGGGGCTGGGGGGAGGGGGGGCCTCGTAATTTTCATGCAATTCTGATTTTTCGCCAAACTACCCAACTTTGAAGGCTTATATCTTGAAATAGGCTGTACTTTGGGGAAAACCGTTTGCGGGGCCTGAAAGAGAATTGAAAGTAGATTCAAAAGTGATAATCACATTTTGGAAAGCTCAAAGTTGAACTTTGGTGGCAAAAGCTCAACTTTCATGATATGCACAAAATATGAAAGCTACCATTTAAAAATCTGAAAAAATTACAGTGAGTAGCCCTTTTTACCCTTTTTTCAACTGAGAAATTTTCAAGATGGGATCTCCAGACCCCTTGGGGTACAGGCGTCCACAATTTTGACCGAAATTCAAAAAAATCGATAAAGTCGAGTAACACATCGATGACTACTAATTCGAAGGCGCTGAGTTCGAATATGTACTCAGTTTTTTCATCCGACCCCTCTGAACCCCCCTATTAGCCCCCTCGATAGGGCCAAAATTTGAAAAAATGAAAAATAACGTGCGACCAGTCGTTTGTTAGGTTTTTGAGGGCGCTGAGTTCGAATATTTGATTATTTTTTGAATTTGACCCCTGAGTGCTCCCCCTAGCCTCCCCAATTTTGGGGAAAAGTGGGTCAAGATATTAAAATGGCGTGTGGCATATCGATTCTCACTAATTTGAGTGCGCAGAATTCGAATATCGACTTACTTTTCGATTTGACCCCATTCCTCGTGATCTAACCGACTACTTCCCCTCATATTCGTATTTTTTAATAATTTTAAAGCGCGAGGAATGGGGTCAGTGCATATTCGAACTCAGCGCCTTCGAATTAGTATAGTCATCGATGTGTTACTCGACTTTATCGATTTTTTTGAATTTCGGTCAAAATTGTGGACGCCTGTACCCCCAGGGGTCTGGAGATCCCATCTTGAAAATTTCTCAGTTGAAAAAAGGGTAAAAAGGGCTACTCACTGTAATTTTTTCAGATTTTTAAATGGTAGTTTTCATATTTTGTACATATCATGAAAGTTGAGCTTTCGCCACCAAAGTTCAACTTTGAGCTTTCCAAAATGTGATTATCACTTTTGAATCTACTTTCAATTCTCTTTCAGGCCCCGCAAACGGTTTTCCCCAAAGTACAGCCTATTTCAAGATATAAGCCTTCAAAGGTTGGGTAGTTTGGCGAAAAATCACAATTGCATGAAAATTACGAGGCCCACCCCTCAGCCCCCTTGAGGGTTAGAAAAAAAATCGCGGTTTCGTGAATAGACCACCAAGGAGAACTCATAAAAAAAATCTGAGCGAAATCGGAAGACCCGACTTCACTTTTGGTCTTTTTTAGCATGGAATAGCCCTGCTTTCATTTTATTTTCGTTTCATCTCAAAATTTCACTATAATCTGGACCTCACTCATAGACCTTTCCAGGTCCACCGCCATCACACCATTCCAACCATCTCAACCAACCAACTTTTTCACACCACCTCACCCGAGCCCATTTTAATACTCCAATAAATTACATAAACTCTGCACCTCCTGCACTTTTACACGCGCCGATCGAGTCGATCTCTTTCGACACCCATAATTCGCCAACCGGCGCGTGTTCGTTTCGCTGAAAATATCCCAACTGCACCAGCCTTGACCATATTTTATCCTCCGAACAGGTATTACGATCTTACGTCGAACTCAAACCGCATACTTCGGGTTGGCCTGCGCCTGGACGACAATGAATTGCATTCGGTGCATAATACGGGACACGAAGCGAGGAGTAAAAAAAAAAAGCGAGAGCTAGAAAGGCTTTTATCATCGCGTCCTAATGAGTCCGCGATCGCGAGCCAACAACAATAAAACGACCGTAAACATAAATTTAAATCTGGCACTATTATAGCTCGAGAATTGGAAATAATTACAGAAAAAACGAGCTCTCGGTTGAATGGGTGACCGCTGCTCAGGAGCTGGCGTGCGTTCCAACGCCGCATTAAGTAACACCTTTAAAATTATTATGGAATGCGAGCTTACGTAGCTCTGCACTTCACCTCTTCGGCCCAAACAAGCACTTTGACAACTTGTACGTCTACGTAGGTTAATAATGAGAGCACATCGATAATTTGAACCAGTTATTAAGCCAACTATATCCCTGTTATTGGATAACAAACCTTTGGTCATTTTACGAGCTCGTGTTAACAATAAAGTGGCTATTAAAATTGCGTGAAAACATCATACCGCACTTACTCGCTCATACCAACTTTCAAAATCCTCGGGTTAATTTGTTCAGAACTTACGAATATTTCAATTTCTGGTCCTATTTTTGATCCATTCGATCGATCGATCGATCGCGTCGTCGAAAATTCAAATTGCCAAAACATCAAAAGCCGGATTCATTATCAAGGTACTTAGAAGTCTACAATACGAGAACGAGAAGAATGGCCACAGATTAGCTGAACTATACAAGGCCACCTAGCTGCAGGGCTTCGCGATACACGCCCAACTTCATCCTAATCGCGGCTAACCTCCACATTCCACCTATCTTTTTTACCAGCTTCTGTATCTGTATCTCTGTACGTTTCAGAATGCCCAGTTACCTTCTCCGATCGTTTGTTGTTCTACCGTCGTCGGTCGCTGACGGCTCAAGCATTTCATTGGTTTAAATGCTAATTCGTGTACGTCGGCTATTTCTTCCTACTCTTGACCAAAATGAAATTTAATTGACTTCTCTAGTCCGCGTACTATGTACCTATACATATTTCGCAACAAGGGCACCATCATTTTTTCCCATTAAATTTTCCACTCCATAAATCGTACCAGAGCTGTACGAGTAAATATTACATAACTCGCTATCCCTATCCCTCCTATTTCATCGAACAATCCGCCAACAACAATAAGTATAATACGAGTGCAGCAATCGAGATCGAATAAAATTAAGATCATGGATAGGGTTGTCCGCAATACTGATTAAATTCCAATTACACCCTCTTCCGGTCACTCGAGGCGTCTTTTTCAGACATAACCTCCTTGGGTACTGGCGGGTTCATCGGCGTATTTAGATCTACCTATCATAAATCAGTCGGCCATTTCGCCAACTATCTTCAAGTTTAATCAACTGTACGGACAATTGATCGATTACCTGTGCACAACGTTCAGCGTATAATCGTGACCAGAGGAAATTGCCAGTTTCCAGGAATTCTCGCGGCGAACGAGATGAATCGACGTGTCACAAGATATACCGTAAGGGAACAATACGTGGTGGAAAATAATGTATTTTAAGATCGATTTCCAGCATGGTACTGATAGTTCGATATCAACTTCGATTCCTTTAGCGAATTCAGCTCGAAATTTGGAAAATAGTGCTGAACTGTTGAAATGGAAATGGTTTGATTTAAAAGATGTGCAACTGATATATTCGCATGAGAATTTTAGTTTTTAGCGGACTTCCCGCTCTAGCGGGAATCCGCTATTGCGTTCATAAGGGTTTATTTATTTATTTATTTATTTATTTATTTATTTGTTTGTTTGTTTGTTGAAGCCTTTTTTTTCTGACGCGATTTCTCTCGCTAAACTAGAAAGCTGAGCTTTTCAACTTTAAAGCTCATTTTTGGGTCATTTCTTTCTGACGCGATAACTCACGTTAGAGTTGACCAATCGACTTGAAATTTTTACAGTGGTTAGAACGTGTACAGGAGAAGAGCTGATTAAATTTTGAAGTCGATCTGTACATTGAAAGTCGAGCTTTTGAAGCTCAAAGTTCATTCAGTTTTTCGAAAATATCTCGAAAATGGCGCATCGTAGAGAAAAACGGAGGCCAAAAGGATGGTCAGGAATTTCAAGCTCTACAACTTTGGTTCTCATGAATTTTTCTTAAAAGCTCACCGTTTTCGAGAAAATTGAGCTCAAAGTTGGAAAGCTAGTGATTGGTCAACTTTTCTGATGCGATTCAATCATATTTATCAACAAAGGTTCGACAGATAGAATATCTTCTTTGAACCCTTGCAATACCACCTGCTGCGTCGGCATTTTTAGACCAACACAAAGACTGGTTTTATGGTCCCTTTGAGGCAGTGGTCGGCAGATAAGATCTTTATCAAAAATTCCTTACAAGGCAGACGACCCGGCTTTGTATTCGGATCCCCATTGTTTCAACCTTTGTTTATTTTATTACCCTACGTGACCTGAATTTGTAATACAATTTAGAATGAAATTAGAAAATTGAGCTCAAAGTTGGAAGGCCTGTGATTGGTCAATTTTTCCACCTCAATTTCTCTCGTTTAACTGAACCAATCGTTTCAAAAATTTCTATAGTAGGTGTAGAGTGTGCAGGAGAGAAAATGATCATTTTTTGGGTCAATTCAGTGCATAGAAAGCTGAGCTTAGAGCTTTCAAGTTCATTTTTGTGATCCTATAATTCAAGTTAGAGTTGACCAATCGACTTGAAATTTTTACAGTGGTTAGAACGTGTACAGGAGAAGAGCTGATTAACTTTTGAAGTCGATCGGTGCAATGAAAGTCGAGCTTTTAAAGCTCAAAGTTTATTCAGTTTTCGAAAATATCTCGAAAATGGTGCATCCTAGAGAAAAACGGTGACCAAACGGATGGTTAGGAATTTTAAGCTCTACAACTTTGATTCTTATGAATTTTTCTTAAAAGCTCACCATTTTCGAGAAAGTTGGAAGGGTTGTGATTGGTCAATATTTCTGACTCAATTTCTCTCGTTCAACTGAACCAATCGTTTTGAAATTTTTACAGTAAGTTTACATCGTACAGGAGAAAAATTGATTATGTTTTGGTGTAACTCTGTGCATAGAAAGCTGAGCTTTGAAACTCCAAAGCTCATTTTTCTGAAACCTCCCTCTGACAAGATAAATAAAATCGACCGATCGATTTGCAATTTTTATGGTGATAAGAATGTGTTTAGGAGAAAATCTGATTGAATTTGGAAGGCGATCTAGCATAGAAAGCTGAGCTTTTAAAGCTCAAATTTATTCAGTTATTCAAAAATATCTCGGAAACGGTGCATTGTAGAGAAAAATGGAAGTCAAAAAAATCGTTGGGAATTTCAAGCTCTATTTCTCATGAATTTTTCTTAAAATCTCACGTTTTCGAGAAAAATGAGCTCAAAGTTCAAAAGCTTGTAATAGGTCAATTTTTCCGACTTGATTTCTCTTGTTTAACTGAACCGATCGTTTTGAAATTTTTATAGTACGTGTAGATCGTGCAGGAGAAGACCTAATTTTTTAGGTTAAATTTTGAGCAAGGAAACCTGAGCTTTGAAGTTTTAAAGTTCTTTTTTGTGACACCATAACTCAAGTCAGAGTTGATCGATCGACTTAAAATTTCCGTAGTAATTAGAATGTGTATAGAGGGAGATGATTAAATTTCGAAGTTGATACGTGCATTGAAAGTTGAGCTTCACAAGTTCAATTCTAGTTTGTATATAATAGGAAGTCCGCTCTTTTGACACAGTGTGTCTAGTTTAACATCTCTCTCCAGGCCCGGTGAGAGGAAATCAGGGCCTGGTACAAAGGTTTTCGTGGGCCCCCTTTTTTCAGACCATTTTTTAAGCTATCTGCATAACTCGGGTAAACTTGAGCGTGGATCTTAAGTGACATTTTGAAACAAAGCAGAGAGAGTAATTTTTTTTATTTTTTGGGTAAAAATTGAACGCATTCGCCTCTCATTGAGCCGGTCTCTTTCTCAGGTTCCATTTAAAATTATAGAAAAATAGTCCCTGCGGTTAGCATGAAAAAACGGAGGCATACTGCACTTTTTGAACACGGGTTGAAATGTGGTTTTTATTTTAGTATGACCCAAAAGAAAATTTTCGAGAAGTGGAGACGTCAAAAATTTCCCTTAGGAATGAAGGGAGAGGGAGTTTTAGGGAGGGTTTCACCCCTATTCTTTCACATGAAGGGGTTGGGGTAAATTTGGTGTTATTTTCATATAATTCGACCCTCCTGAACTCGAATCTGCGATTAGTTTTCCGATCTGAAGCGTAGAATTCGTACAATCGTATGATTTGTGTCGTGAAAAGAGGCCAATTTTGAGGGAAAAGAGGTAAAATTGCGATGTTTTCATCTTGAGACGAGTGATGTGGTTCAAGTAAGGTTTGAAACCAGTTTCATACATAATTCGAACCTTCTGAACTCGAATTTGTTATTGGTTTCTCCATAGGAAGCGAAATAGCTTCCTGATCGTCGATTTTTGGTAGGTAGTGAAAAACAGCCAATTTTCGCTAAAATCGACTCGAATTCGCAATTTCCCATATTCTCAACCCAATACCTCCAACCAATCTTGGAATGAAACCATTTTTAAACATAATTCGAACCTCCTGAACACGATTTTTTGAATAGTTTTCCCGAATTGTTGGAAAAAATTAAAACTGACCACTCGTCGTATTAAACCCGTGCAGATGCGTTAAATTTTCCACGGCGCTCTCGTGGAAAGTACGGCGTTCACGGGCCAATAGATTTTACACATAGAAAATACGAAAAAAAACTTCACTTTCGTTAAAACTAAAGAAAATTGTAACTGATTAGTTGAGAATGTTCCAAACATTTTTTTAGCTCCAAGCGACTTGAAGTGGCTGAATCAATTTTTTTACAAGAAGTTCCTACTTTGAGAAACCGTGGCTCAGTCCCCTGGAGTCCCAAGAAGCTAAAAATTTTGTCGATGCTTTCTCTGGGTTCAAAAAGTTTGAATTGGACAAAAAAATGATTTTATACCACAATTGGGAAGACGTGTAGTGTTTGGAAAAATTAAAAATCGCAATTTCATGCCAGTTTTGGCGAAAATTGGGCGTTTTACACTTCACTAATTTCACGATTGGGAGAATTCTCTACTTCCAATCGGGAAACTAATCATAAATTCTTGTTTAGGAGGTTCGAAATACATTTAAAAATGGTTTCATACCAGGATTGGTTCGAGGTATTGGGTTGAGAATATGGGAAATTGCGAATTCGAGTCGATTTTAGCGAAAATTGGCTGTTTTTCACTACCAAAAATCGACGATCAAGAAGCTATTTCACTTCCTATGGAGAAACCAATGACAAATTCGAATTCAGAAGGTTCGAATTATATATGAAACTGGTTTCAAACCTTACTTGAACCACATCACTCGTCTGAAGATGAAAAAATCGCAAATTTGAAATTTAAACTATATTTGTAGCATTGTAAAATTCACTCAAAAATAGAAAAACTGACTTTTAGAATTTTTCAAAATCGTCACATATTCAAATTTTCGAGTTCTACTGGGAAATATTTCCAAATAACCACAAATAATTGTTAAAATTACATCAAAAGTTTCAAGTTATGGGCTCGGATTGAGGAGAGGGGGGGGGGGGTCCTACAAAGGCCCAAATATGGCTGGTGAAATGTAATAAAAATGGTAATTTTTTGGTTTTAAATGTAATTTTCAAAAGCACTTAAGTAGGTACCATGAAATATATGTCTATTATGAACAATTTTTTCAATCACACCTCCACTCTTTCAAATGGCGACAAAATGTTTGAAAATTATGTTTCAAAATACGTACCACGAAAATTAACCAAAAAGTTAATGTAGAAAATTATTCAGATGATAATATTATTGGATTAATTCTATAGGCAAAATGCCAAAAAAATGTTTAAAAAATTTCAGCAATTTTTATGAGAACTTTCTACAATGCTTGAAGCAGTTTTGGTTATTTTTAAACTTAATCTAAACAACTTTTTTCATGTCATTTTATCAAATTTTCAAGATATTCTGAATACCTATCCGAATTTTCAAACGGTACAACTTGACTCTTGACCCTTGACGCTTCAAATGAAAAAACTGAATTTTTACATAAAAAAATTTATAAATTCATTGTATTATGTATATTAGCTAATGAGTTTATGACTTTTTAGACAGAGAAGTATTAGCAATACGCGCATTGAGGTTGAAGATGGTCAATTTTTACCCCCTTCCCTTTCCATCCCTTCCACAAATAATGAGAATTTTAGTTCTTTCTTGTGTGATGACCATATAATCATTGATAAGATATTTCGAAATTGTTTGAAGGCCATTTCAAGAAAATTTATACTTCAACAGATTTTTGATAGATTCATCTTTCGAATTTTTATGATTTGTTTCATAAACTTTTTTCGTCACTGTTTTTAGTTCTTTCCGAAAAAATAATGAATAATTCTCTGCAGTGCTTTAATAACCGAAAAACGATGAATTTTTTTTAAATTTTTCATGAAAATTCATAACTTTTTCAAAACTTTTATGACTATAGATGACTATAGTAGGCATCTCGTTCAAACAACTCAACAAAATGTATAAATTCTTTTCAAGATTTGTCCTCTCAAATTCTTTAAAATTTTAATGCAGAAGCGATACATTCGTATTTAAAATTCATGAAATTTTTAGAGAATTTAATGAATAAAAAATTTGAAATTCAAAGCGTTCATTTCAAATGTATTTTTATAGTGAGGGAACGCGGGCATTATAGCAAAATTTTTGCAGAAAAAAGTAATTTTCAGTACCTAACTTTTTTTGAGCAAAAGTGACCAAAAAGTGACCAAAAAATGACCAAAAATTCATTGGGGGAATTTTTTTTACAGTTTTCTGAAGGGGTCAATTTTTTTGTAGTTTTCTGCAGACATTTCAAAGATAAATCAACTGAAAAGACGTGAATGAAATTATTCACGTCTTTTCAGTTTTATCTTTGAAATGTTTGCAGAAAACTACAAAAAAAATTGCCCCCCAAAAAATGAATTGTTGGTTACTTTTGGTGGCTTTTGGTTACTTTTTGGTCATTTTTGCTCAAAAAAATTTCTACGTGAAAATTTTAATTTTTGCCTGGAAATGCGAAGAAAAAGTGACTTTTGTGGGGAAAACAGTAACCAAAGTGATCATTTAGACGCGAAAAGTAATCAAAAAATGACTGAAGTCGAAAAAAGTGACCCGCTATGATGCCTGCCGAAACGTGAAGAAGAGAGGGAACAGAGCTGAACCTTGATAAAGAGAGAACAACTTGCCTTCAATAATGATGAAATAGCATTTTTAGCCTAGAAAATTAAGCTCAATCGAAAAATTTGCAAAAATTATACATTTTTTCTAGAAAAATTCACAGATTCAGAAAAATAAGGAAAAACTGTATTTTGAATTCAAAGATTTTAAAATAAATTGGAAAATTTTCTTCCTAGCCAGAAATTTTCTTCACCCCTTCCACACATAATGCCATCTTCAGTTTATATTTAATAGGGAAGCTCGAACACCCGAATATTTTCAGCACGCAGGAAACAATTCCACCCAAAACTTCGATCTCAAATCGACCTCAAAATCACACCTCATCCCATCTTCTGCTAAGGTCACTTTCTCACACCGCCTTAAAATTCGCTCCATTCAACGCGATCGTCTCGATTCCGATCCTATTTTAACACACGTTAATTATTCGATAACTATTCGACGCATGCGGCACGTTTCCAACCATCATTACATAAATCACCTTGACACACGACACATTGTATTACAGCACATCTGCCATTATACAGTCCATACGTTCGAATAAAAATTAAAAAAAAAAAAAGATCAACGACGCACGCAATGGTCTCCGCCTGCGCCATCTCGACCAACTCTCCGAATAAAATAAAATTCCTCCGAAACGATCTCTTCATAATATATCATTTCATCTCTCACCGAGATACCTCGGCACATACGTTTCATCTCGTACTATGCACTAAAATATACTCGTATAGCAATTAGAAGAGCCTTGGAAAAAGATCATTGTCGGGGTCCTATGGTTAAAGTACATTCGCGGATCCGCCTAGTCTTCCGGCAAGGTTGCTCTCGTTTCGACGTTCTCGTCGGCGGCATAGCGGCATCCAATGTTGAAAAAACATCTACGTAGATTGCATCGGCTGCATTGTCACAGTCCTAGACCGGAGGCAAAGACGCGTGGTCAGTACCTTCACTCGAAACCGACACGGTTTGCTCATCCCAATCTCTGGCACTTCTGGCAGATTCAACTTCTTTCTCATTGTGAAAAAATCCACGGCGATGGCGAACGACGACAATGTAACGCTCGCAGCGATCTAGATTTTTTCAATCCAACGTGTCGCCAGAACAGATTGCAGGCCTTCGTCGCAGCTTCCTTGTCACCATCTAAGGTGTGTCGCAATCCGCGTCCAGGTACCGCATTCAGCTGGTCATAAAGTTCACCCGAGCCTTATTTTCTTTTCACCTACGCGGTTCCGCTGGCATTGCCGCAACCATTGCCAGGCTAGCGAGAACTTATAGTATAGTCGAATTACTGCAAAAAAAGGCATCCGCTCGCACCAAATGTAAAAATCAATTTGACGACTGATTCTTAATCTAGAATGTATTTAGAAAAAAATTTCCCCTTTCGAGGGTCTATCCCTTTTTCTTGAAAATGCATGTATCTTCCCTACTATTGGTGGTGCAAAAAAAAATTTCAAATAAGAGTTCTTTATTGAAGGCTTCTCTACATGTTTAGTCATTACAAAAATTTCATTTGGAGCAACCCTTGCGCCCCAAATTTTAAAACTTGAGTAGCAAATCAACTTTTTTTCAGAAAAGACGAAAAACTGCTACAGACTAAGCAAAAAACAATAGAGTGCCGGTGTCTAGTGTAAAATATCCCGTTTTAGTTTAGAAAAACATTTCATAATTTTTTTTTCAACCCCCCCCCCCACAACGAGGGAAATCTACCACATTGTTTGTTGGATGCAGTACACTTTCGACTCCAAAGTGAATTTTTTTTCAAAATACAATGAAGAAATAATTACTTGAGTAGGAATTCCAATAACATTTGAAACATTACATTATATGTACCTCTCTTACAAACTTTGATCTTATTAGTTATTGCAACGTAATCAGTAAAAAAAATCAGAGGCCTGGAGTTAAAGCGTACTTTACCTAAGTACGCTTTAGAACCAAGGCACTTTTTTCACCTCGATTTTCTCAAAAATTTGAGCAAACATAACTGTATTGTGTGAATGCTTAATGAGCTCCCCAATCAAAACTGAAAAGCCATTAATTGACTTGAAGTGTTATCAAACAATATCAAGCACTGCTTGAAATTTTTTGCACAAATCCATAAAATCTGTTCTGATTTTGTGTTGTATTTGGCGAGAAATGAATGAAGAAATGAATGAAGAGCAACCAGAGATGTAAAAATACGGTATTTTATTTTTTCGGTATTATACGGCGATACCGTATAATACGGTATTTTAATGGTAATTTATTCTGACTCAAACTCCCACTCCAACCCTATTTTTCCACTGTGCGCATGCGCAGGCAAATGAGCACATAAAAATGGAGTAAAATACCGAAAATAGAAAATTATCATTAAAAAAGTCTCAAACTTATATAAAATGTTTAATTTTTCGAAATTTCTTTGAGCACACACTGATTTTTAAGCAATTTCAATCAAAATTTAATAAAATATGTATTATACGGTATTTTATTTTTGTATAATACGGTATTATACGCGTATTATACAGCTGTATTATATGTGAATAAAATACCTTACATCTCTGAGACCAGAGATGTAAGGTATTTTATTCATGTATAATACAGCTGTATAATACGCGTGTAATCAACACCTCCTATAATAAAAGGCCTGGGCGCTGATTTTGTGACGTCACTGGTGGAGGTAGAAAATTACATTGGTTTGAATGGAGGAATGTGTATTTTTTCATTTTTTATTCGAGAAGAAGAGCAGTTTTCGCAATTTTTGGATCGTATTTTATGTAAAATTTGCCGAGCTTTACGATGGTGTAATTAGTTTTTGATTTTGTGTGATAGTTTTCCTATAAATTGAGATAAACGAGCGAAAATTGACACAAAATCTAAAGGTGTCGTCGAATTATTGAAAAATAATTAAGATGAATTGATCGTATGACAAAAACTAATATACCATTAGAAAGAGCATAAAAAATGCTACATTTCGTCCATTTGATGTTTTTTTCCAAGTGTTATACTTTTCAAAATATTCCAGCCGTAATGTTTGGAAAGCTGTACCTCCACAAATATAACACCTGGAAAAAAACATCAAATGGACGAAATGTAGCATTTTTTACGCTCTTTCTATTGGTATATTCGTTTTTGTTCTATGATTAATTCTTCTTAATTATTTTTCAATAATTCGACGACGCCTTCAGATTTTGTGTCAATTTTTGCTCGTTTATCTCAATTTATAGGAAAACTATCGCACAAAATCAAAAACTAATTACACCATCAGAAAGCTCGGTAAATTTTACATAAAATATGATCCAAAATTAATGAAAACTGCCCTTCTTATCGAATAAAAAAAAATATTCAAATTCCTCCATTTAAACCAATGTAATTTTCTACCTCTATGTCACGTTGCCAACTTGAACATTTCCGTCAGCGCCCAGGCCTTTTATTATAGGAGGTGTTGGTATAATACTGTATTATACAAAAATAAAATACCGTATAACACCGTATTATACATGTTTTATTAAATTTTGATTAAAATTGCTTGAAAATCAGTGTGTGCTCAAAGAAATTTCGAAAAAATCAAACATTTTAAGTGAGTTTGAGACTTTTTTAATGATAATTTTGTAATTTTCAGTATTTTACCCCATTTTTATGTGCTCATTTGCCCTGCGCATGCGCACACTGGAAAAATAGGGTTGGAGTGGGAGTTAGAATTAGAATAAATTACCATTAAAATACTGTATTATATGTATAATACCGCCGTATAATACCGAAAAAATAAAATACCGTATTTTTACATCTCTTGAGAGCAACAGATTGAAGAGCAATATAAGCAGGAGATTGTGGTACAAAAGGAGTTGAATGTTGCACAGATTACACTCATTGATTAATCAATTGAAGCATCTGTTTAAAAAACAACCATAATCCAAAAATTGAATTTTGCAGGAGAGTAAAATAATGCTCTAGGGATGTTTTCAAGACAAAAAATTAGGTTCGGTCTATGTTAGTTAATCTTGAAATGTGGAAGTGGACCAGGGGTGCAAATGCAAACCCAAACCATAACGGTAACTGTAACCTTAACCGTAACCCCTAAATAACCCTTATTTTTGAGTTTGAAAAATAACCGTAACCCATAACCAAAATAAAAACCGAAATAGAAAACCCATAACCGAAATAAAAACGGAAATAGAAAACCCATAACCCATAACCAAAATAAAAATGAGCAGAAATAACCTGTAACCCTTGACCCTTCAAATTTATTTGGGTTACGGTTACAGATTTTTCCCTTTTCCCCATGTTTCCCCCCTCTTTTTCCCTTTTCTCCCCTTTTTTTACATTTTAATTTTAAAATGAAAGATCGAATGGCCCAATCACCAAAAAATTGACTTTAAATTCTGATGTCATATTCAAGTAACATACAATTCATGTACCAAGAAAAAATACATTACAAAAATGTAGTTTTTCTGATGGTATAACCCTTATAACCGTAACCCGAAACCATAAACCATAACCCATAACCCAAATCTTCCAGGCAAACCATAATCAATAACCCATAACCTTTATTTTTAAATTTAAGAAACCGAAATAACCCTAACCATTATTTTTACAAAAAAAAAATAACCTGAACCTGTAACCCAAATTAAAAAATAAATGTTTCGCACCCCTATGTGGACTGAGAGCCAACAGCCAACACAGCAAATTTCACCTTTAAATACTCCTCTCAATTCTTAAAAATTGAAATAGAAAATTTTTGATTCTGGACTATGGCTGTTTTTTAAACAAAATTCAGCAAAAGCTTTACTATTGATTCAGGAACACACGGGAAAAGTTTTCATTTCAATTTTTGAGAATTTTTAAAGGGTTAAATCTGTTCTCTAGGCCCTCCGCCCTCAGTCTACATTTTGAAACTAACTAGGTAATATACGATCAATCAAAATTTTAGTTGTAGAATCATTATCAAAAAACGTTTAAGTTTTCAAGCTTTTCGTTTAAAAAACAACCATAATCCAACAGGTTGATTCTGATTGGTTGTGAATGACCAATCAGAGTTCACCTGGTGGACTATGGTTGTTTTTTAAACAAAAAGCTCGAAAACCTTTGATTTAAAAACACAAAAAAAGTGTTAAAATATTTTTTTAAATCCAAAACAAACAACACCATTATTTTTTTCATAAAATTTCATTTCTGAAACTCCAATAAACATATTTCCCTCAATTTGGACTATGGTTGTTTTTTAAACGGACGCTTCAATTTAATTAATACTTCTCGGCACTATAATCTCCTCCTGTTCATCCTCTTAAGCAAGGGGTAAATTGTAAGGAGTGAAGAGAAATCCGAATCCATTAAAATTTTAAAAAATAAAGAACATGGAATATCTGTTATCAACTAATCATAAATTTGAAATAATGTTTGGATGAAAGCGGAATGAGGATGTGTGGGACATAGGGGGTCATTTTTGACTACCATTTTGCACAATTTTGGCTACTTTAAAATTGAAATTATAGTTGATTAACTTTTTTCATCACATAATCGAGAAGTAAATCACAATATAATAGTCTGGTGTTCGTGAATCCGAATTAATCCAAATAGTGAATAATTTTTCCTTAAAGTCATGTGTGAGAGTGGAGGATGCCTATTTCATTTCGGCGAAAGGGAAGGGTAATATTTTGACAAAAAATCGATATGCATATTCAAATCAAGGTTTTTGAAGAAGCTGATTCCCAATACGTTTTCGATTTTGCAATTAAAACTAGGGGTTGAGAAAGGATGAACCTATTAAAGAGAGGGGATAATATTTCAAAAAAAAATCATCGACCAATATTTTGAGATTTGGTTGTGCAAATTTGAAAAAAATGTAATTTTTAAGCATTTTTAACAAGGGAAACTGTGAAAATTTGAGTAGAAAAACCTCAAATTTGAGCGACTTCTTTTCCTCGAATCTTGACAGTAATGACATTTTTGATTCCTGCGGGATTCAATGATATAAAACTGACATAAAAAAAAGTCGATAGCCCAATTACGTAAAATGGGGGGGGGGCTGAACCTTCCCTACCACTCCTATGTGGTTTGGCAATGGCCTCCCAGACTCGAAAAATTTCTCATGGTATCCTTGTTCATAATACGAAATTTCATACCTCTCGCATCATTTTCTGTTTATGGCCAAAATACGCACTTTGCCACTGGACAAAATAAATTTTCTGAATAAGGGGGCGGATTTTTAGGATTGAGGGATGGGGTATTGCGATGCACATTTTAGATGTAAAATTTTATTCTGAATACTTGTTGTTATTACACATTTCGCGCTATCTTCGATATTTCTTATAATAAATGAGAAAAACTCGATTTTGAGTATTTCTTAAAGTACATTTATGAAATTTGGGGCGCAAGGGTTGCTCCAAATGAAATTTTTGTAATGATTAAAAATGTAGAGAAGCCTTCAATAAAGAACTTTTATTTGAAAATTTTTTTTGCATAACCAATAGTAGGGGAGATATATGCATTTTCAAGGAAAAGGGGCGGACCCTCGGAAGGGAAGGGGCTAGAAAAAATGTCACTCAAGCTTATTTTTTTCTAAATATATTCTAGATTAAGAATCAGTCGTCAAATTGGTTTTTACATTCTGAGCGAACGGATGCAGTAATTTGACTATACTATTAATCGAAAAATCATCTCGATCCGAGCTCTGCGGCCTGCAGATGTACGCCTCTCGTAAACACAAATTAAGTCTGACATTAACCCTTCGGTCAAGTTATCAATGCCAACGTCGTTAATAAAATACGTACAGTACTTTATTCTACCCCCGCCTCCTGCGCCCCGCCAGCTTTATTTCTTTTCGAGAACGTGCGCCCGATCCATTCGCCATAATCGAAATACCGTTTTTAAAAGATTTATGTCCGAGCCCGATTTACGACCATATAATTTTGCATAAATACATTACGCGGTACAGCATAATACCTATCTGTGTGTTCGATATACCTGCGTTGCCGACCCCGTATACACGTAATTACCGCATCGAACGCGGAAGATATTTACGACGCCCTAACCGAATCCCCGTTTGCTTACCGATCGACGATCGAACGCGACCACTTTCAGAAAATCGCTTATCTGCCAGTAATCAGCTCAATCCATCGCGACGACCGCGACCTCCCCTCATGACGACGCGACTCGCCCCATAATCCGTGTTAAATAATAATTGCATTATAATTTTCAGTTACGTCGTATTGTTTTGCTCGCAGTATCAGATACCAGTCTAATCCTACAACGGAATTAGCAAATTCCCTGTATTTCCCTCCTCTCGCAATCAAATTTCAAACAATCGATAAATCTATTATTAATTTTGATTTTTTTCTTATTCTTTCGTACGAAATGATGAAAGGAGCGAAGGGAAAGGGAGGGAGCGGAAGTTCGATGGTCTTTTCTGGATAACATCAAGTTCACCAGACTGCATTGACGTAAATTGGATAATTAGCAACAGAGGATGATAATGAAATAAATCAATCCGTTTTATCGACAGTTTTCAATTATTTTTTATCCACACCTCCTTAGAAAAATTTTAGGTTGATGAAATAATGATAGATCGAATCGTCAGGTGAATATGGCAAATTGAGAAATAAATCTTCCAGATGAACTCATCTCTAATAACTAATAAGTATTTGGTTTTCAAAAATGTCATTATTAATTTGATCTGATCAATGAAGTTTCCTAGATCTGGAAAATGAAAATTCTTGCTATTTTCTGAATTTTCTTGTCACTTTTTTCTTGCTTCAAATTTGCTCAAAAAGATCCCCTTCCTTTGTTCGAATATCGACTTACTTTTTGATCCAATCCCCTCACCGTAATTTTTTGAAAAACTCAACTCCGTTTTGATCACTTAAGACTGGAGGAAGAGGTCGATTAGAGCACGGATAGAGGATCGGATCAAAAAGAAAGTCGATATTCGAATTCTACGCTCTCAAATTAGTTCGAATCGATATGCCACACGATATTTTCATTTCTCAACATACTATTTTCCAAAATTGGGGGGGGGGGGCTAGAGGGGCACTGATGGGTCAAATCCAAAAAATAAGCAAATATTCGAACTCAGTTACCTCAAAAACCTAACAAACGACAGGTCGCACGTTATTTTTCATTTTTTTGAATTTCGACGCTATCAAGGAGGCTACTAGGAGGGTTCAGAGGAGTTGGATGAAAAAACTGAGTACATATTCGAAATCAGTGCCTTCGAATTAGTAATGATCGATGTGTTACTTTAATTTTTCGATTTTTTTGAATTTTGGTCAAAATTATGGACCGCTGTGTACCCCCCCCCCCCCTCCCCCTAGAGATCCCATCTTGAAAATTTGATGGTTGAAAAAAGGGTGAAAAGGTCTACTCACTGCAATTTTTCCAAATTTCTAAATGGTAGCTTTCATCTTTTGTTCTTATCATGAAAGTTGAGCTTTCACCACCAAAGTTCAACTTCGAGCTTTTAAAAATATGATCACCGTTTTTGAATCTCTTATTAATTCTATTTCAGGCCCTGCAAACAGTTTTTGCCCAAGTACGACCTATCTCGAGATATGAGCCTTCAAAATTGCGTAATTTGCATAAAAATTATGAGGCTTACTTCCTAGCCCCCTTGAGGGTTAGAAAAGAAATTATCGAGGTTTTGCGAATACACTACCAAGGGGAACTCGTAAAAAAAATTTGAGCGAAATCGGAAGACCAGACTCCATTTTTGGTCTGTTTTAGTATGTAATAGCACAAAGAATTTCAAACACTTTTTTGGCAATTTCATTCTGATGAGATGTTACTTATTAAGTAAAAAATAATAAAAATTGACAAACAAAATGAAAACATTCAAGATATCCAACAAATTCTCGAAATTAACAGCCATGATTTCAGCAGGATAGGACCTTTCAAACGAATCTCGCAGAATTTTTCCCTTGACCTTTGGAAGAACATATTGTTTTCCTCCAACTCTCCGATATTTTTTCAACTTATAAATTTCTATTATTTTTTAACTGCCTCCTCCTCCTGCCCTCCTCCTCTTCAAAAGGCTGTACTCCAATATTGATCATTAATCAACTAATCGAGTATCCTGTTTCAAATGAAGAACTCAGGGGAATTAATCCTTTGTGAAGGTGAGTGTGTAGCTGGGAAAATGGTTCTTCAAGTGTAGGTTTGAATCAAAACGAAATCTAAAAAATCATTTTTCTAGGTTCAAACTGAGGTCAGAAGTTTTCAAAATGTTTTTAAGACTGTGATTTTGAAAAAACAGTTGACCCATTTTTTTCTGGGCTTTCTAAATGAAACATGCATTATTAGTGCACTGAAAAAATAAATTATAGTACAACCCCTTCCCAATTGAGGTGATCGTAATTTCTATTTTTTTTCAATGTGGAGGGGGGACAATATGTGGACTCAAAACTGAATTTTCAAAATTTGAGTGTTTTGATCGTACAAATGAAGTTTATTGAAGTAGTTTGTGCTGCTGAACACGAATTTGTTGCAAACTTTTTAATATGGCAATTTCGTATGCAAAGAAAGTGAGATATTCAATTCTGAGCCTCGTGCTGTAATACTTATTTGAACTTGAAATTACAAAAATCACGAAAAAGATATGAAATAAAGTGAAAATCGGTCAAGTGGTGTATAAATACGTATTTTGGGATATAATTACGAGAAAATTTTTTTCGACCAAACATGACCATTTTTATGAGTGAAAAACGTTGTGAAAATCTGGTTTTTCGCATTTTTCAAAATGTTTCACCACCTAAAAAATTTTGAAAAAAATAGGACTAGGTACATAAAATATATTTTTTTCAGAATTGCACCTCTGAAACATCATATAGAAAACTCAATTTGAAGTTTTCAAACGCGATTTTTGGCAAGAAAAAATCATCAAAAATTTTTTTCAACCCACCCATCAACACCTCTCAGTATAGTGTACAACTCACAAAAATTAAAAAAAAATTGGTAGAAAACTCGTGGAAATAGAAATTTCTAATGGAAAGGCTGAAAAAAGTAACGTTTTGCCCCATAACTAGGGCCAGGAGAGGGGTAGGGGGCCAAAATTTTCACCACGTGGTTTTCAGACCCTAAGAACTAAATTCCATCGATTAGTTTCGAATTTCAGCTCGGGGGAAGATTCGCCTATCTTAACCACCGGTACCTTTTGAATAAAAATTATTAAATTAAGAAAAAAAGTTCCCAGTAAATTTTTTCTAAAACTCAATCATTTGTATAAACAAAAAAAAAGATTTTCGAAAATTTCATCACTTTTCTTAACGATGCCTCATTACTGGTATTCTAGGCTTCAAAGCCATTTGTTACGTCAGACATTGGAGCCAAAAGGCAAAAACCATTTAACCATTTATATTTTACCGAAATTCCGATACTACATTACGTATATCAATATTTCTTCATAAAATGACCATGATTTTTGATGGTGAAATGTGTGTCTTTGAAGGACTGGCCTTTCGAATTCTCGCAACTAACTCTCATGACTTTTTTGTTTATTTCGTGAATCTTATTTTCAAAATGAAATAAAATGTTTCAAGAATTACAAAAAAAAAAATGAAACAATGAATAATTCTTTTCAGTGCTCAAAAAATAAAAGAGAAAAAAATCACAAATTCATGATTTTTATGATTTTTACAATTAGTGGGCACCTTGTATTGGTTGAGTGAAAAATTTGACTCATTCAGGTGAGTTTTTTTTTAAATTTCCTCAACAATCATCAACGTCGGAATTTCTTTGATTCAGAAGTTACCTCACATCTAGTTGTTGAATAAGGCTCCATAAAAAATTGAAATTTATTCTAGGCTAATTTTGATGAGGCAAAGGCTGTTTTTAGCAACATCAGTGGACATTAGGGTGGAGCGGAAAAAAAACATACCTTGGATTTTGACCAAACTTGGTAGGGTTGTTGGGTTACTATCGGAGACTACCCAAAAAAATTTGAGCCCCCCCCCCAGGTGAAAGTGGGAAAGAGCTAGGGGTCTCCAAAGGGACCTACTTATGAAAAAAACGCGGTTTTTTGTAATTCTAGGCAAGTAAAAATGGTGTGAGATTCATAAAACAGCACTTAAAAGGTGCGATTTGAGTTTCTACATCTCTATGAACCATTGCCACCCTTCTCGGATCAAAACTCATTCTGCTACCAGGGGGTCGAAAAGTTGCAGATCGCGAAATTCAAATATTGTGAAATTTTCGCTGGCTTCGAGTTATTTATTTTTGCGCCGGGTAATTTTACCTTCATTTTCAAAATAAATTTTTGAAGATAATTTTCAAAATTTTCTCGATCAGTGTAGCCAATTGCGAATTGTGAAAGTCAAATTATTGGAATTCGCCTTGATCTGATCATGTTGTATCTTACTATATCTTATCCATGGTAAAATTCACAATTTTTTTTGTTTTTTCATTAATCAGAAACAAACTGAGGAGAAAATTTTTCGTACCAGTGCAGTCACTTGTAAACCACAAAACCCCTGATTTTTAATTACCTACCTATGAAAAAATGAATTTCGAGACTTGGAGCAAAATTATCGCGAAAAGGTTGTTAATCGGGGTATTTTGACCTGCTGAACACGAATATGAGATTGGTTTTTTCATTTGGCAATTTCTTCTCTGAAAATTAGTCATTTTCAAGTTAAAATTTCGCATCTCGAGCAAAAAATGACGAATTTTCAGGGAAGAAATGGCCAAATGAAAAAAAAAATCTCATATTCGTGTTCAGCAAGTCATAATACCCCGATAAACACCCTTTTCGCGATAATTTTGCTTTCAAGTCTCAAAATTCATTTTTTCAATGAAAAATCAGGGGAAAAAGTAAATTTTATTAATTTTTTTTGCATCGGGTAATTACTTTACCTTTTTTTCTTTTAATTTTTGAAGAAAATTTTTGAGAATTTCCTCGCACTGGCGAATGGCGAATTGTGATATTCAAAAAAGTTTTAATTTAAAACATTTTGAATTATAAACTCGATAATATACTGTTCAAATTTTATCTATATTAATTTTCAGTTATTGGAGTATCGTGGTTTACAAGTTAGTACACTGGTACGAAAAATTTTCTCCTCAGTTTGTTTCTGATTAATGAAAAAACAAAAAAAATTGTGAATTTTTCCAGGGATAAGATATAGTAAGATACAACATGATCAGATCAACGCGAATTCCAATAATTTGACTTTCACAATTTGCAATTGGCTACACTGATCGAGAAAATTTTGAAAATTATCTTCAAAAATTTATTTTGAAAAAGAAGGTAAAATTACCCGGCGCAAAAATAAATAACTCGGAGCCAGCGAAAATTTCACAATATTTGAATTTCGCTGCAACTTTTCGACCCCCTGGTAGCAGAAAGAGTTTTGATCCGAGAAGAGTGGCAACAGTTCAGGGAGATGTAGAAACTCAAATCGCACCTTTTAAGTGCTGTTTCATGAATCTAACACCATTTCTACTTGCCTAGAATTACAAAAAACCGCGTTTTTTTCAAAAGTAGGTGCCCTTTGGGGACCCCTAGCTCCCCCCCACTTCCACCTGGGGGCTCAATTTTTTTGGGTAGTCTCCGATAGTGACCCAACAACCCTACCAAGTTTGGTCAAGGTATGTTTTTTTTTTTCGTGCTCCACCCTAGTGGACATGCAATGGCATTTTGTGTTCTTAAAATAATCTAAAATTCCTAGAACTGGAAACTTGGCTTATAATTATAGCTTTTTGCAATTTTCTGAAAAACCTAACCTCCCTCGGGTTACTCCTTAATTAATCCAGAAAATAATTCTGCTTCAGTAATAAAATATCTCCATCAGTTTTTTTTACCTCAATTTTGATAATTTGTGAAAAAAAAAATGTCGTATAAATTATTTTTTCGAATGAACAAAGAGCAATGACCCTCGTTCGAAAATTCAATTTCAACAAAAAAAGTCACGATATTCAGGAATTTTCGCTCAAAACCACAAAATCTCTCACCATCCCTCAACCGAAAGGGAGTCAAAAATCTCCCAAAATCCAGCTCGATTCGACATCATCTAACCTCAGATCTCACACACGTGCTCATCTTGGCACCACGTCTGTTTCACGCAGCAACGACGATGACTACGGCGACGAAGACAGTGCGGCGTAAAAAATCGCAGATATTCATATTATGTAACCCATCGAAACGTGCGTTCTTCGCTCCAATTTCTCAAAGGCCAAGAGTAATAAACGGCCCAGATACATCTAACACGGATTCGGGCACACGTACGACACATGTAGGGTGTACCAACCAGAATCATAAATGTGTGTACTTGTACTTGTACCCTTTCCTCGTCTACGAATATTTCACCGCAATCTACACAGCACATACGTGTATAGGTCGTTTACGTATGTATATGTAGTGGTGTACGTCAATGTGCATATATGCACAAATGGTGGAAAAGAGGAAGTCTTTGGATTAGAGAGAAAAAAAACGAAGGTGTAATTAGTCCTTGAATTATGCCTATATATAATAAACTGGATCACGATACAGCAACAGTGTGGTAAGGTCTCAAAAAGTTTGCACATTGTGTTCGTGTGTTGTTAATCTTACGGTGTAATTTTGTAGCTAGATCGGCTTTAAAATGATGTTTTTGGTGAGTACCAAGTTCGTTTATTTCGTATTGTAATATTTTTTGTAATCGTTTCGAAAACGCGATAAATCGAGAAATTCACATTTTGGGCAAATTTTTTACCCTTATTTTTCGGCCAAGTAGTTCGACTGTTTTTTAATATTGTGATTTCGAATGAATACGACGAGAATAGTTCATTGGTTTTATGGTGTTTAACGAATTAATTTACCTACGTATGTAGACGAAGTGGTTGTGTGGGTAAGATACGAAATTCACTTTCATTGAACTCATTCCTGCGGTATCGGTATGTTTTTGCATTATATATTTTTTTCATTCTCTGATTACTTTCAATTTCAACTAAAATCTTAATGTTGAGTTCGTTTCGAGTATTTTTGAATTTTTCAAATTGTGAATTTTTTTTAAAAAATGAAATAAAAATTGTACTTACTGGTTTTCAGAAATTCAAAAAATATTTTTAAAATCATAAATTTAAATTAAACAAATTGAATCTATCAATTTAGCTACATTTGATCAAATTTTCGTTGTGTATTCAAATTCAATTTTAAAAGGATTCGTCAAAATTTCTTAAATATTTTTAGATTTATTTTTTCTTTATTTAAATAGAATTTCATCTATTTTTAGATCCATTAATTTTCTTGCTTCAATTTTCATCATCAATGAAACGATCAGTCAAATTTCTCAAATATTTGTAGATTTTTTTCAATTAAAGGATAAGGCAGCCTGTTTAAGTGAACGACCATACTATTTTTGAGATTACTGTTCTAATCATGACTTTCTCATCTCGTGTCATCGATCACATTCAAAAACTATAAAAATAAAATTTTGATCGATCAAAAAATTGGAACAAAAATTTTCATATCATACTCTCTCATTCCGAATTAGTGAAAAGTCACTGATAAATAATAAGAATTGCAGCACAAAAAAATTAGTGAAATTCACTGATGATTCAAAGAATTTCACAAATTTTTCAGTGAGTTTCATAAAAAATATCACTGAGTTTTCAGTAAATTTTCACTGATTTATTACTGTGCTGCAATTCTGTTTGTTTTTCAGGGTTTTTTTGATAAATTTTACTAATTCAAAAATGAGAGAGTACAATTAGAGGGATCAGGAACCAAAACTCATTTTTGACACAAAAATTTATTTTGTATTCATGACTGATTCCAAAGGAGTTTTAAACGTTCCACAATCTGGCATTTTTATTTTTTTACTGAGCCGCTCTCTTTAGGCAGAAAATCGCAGCAAAATCATGAGTTGGAATCAAAACTCACATTTGCCATCGACAAAAAAATTTCATAGAACCAAATTTGTAGAGCTTGAAAAAAGTAATATTTTTTGTCTCTTGACATTTTTGCCACCGCTCAATCATATTCGAGTTATGAACCAGTTTCGCAGTTTCGAAATGCATTTAAAAATTAATGCATTTCGAAACTGGTTCACAACTCGAAGACGATTGAACTGGGGAAAAAATGTCAAGAGACAAAAAATATTACTTTTTTCAATCTCTGCAAATTTGGTCCCACGAAATTTTTTGTAGCGGTAAAAAAATGCATATTAGAGACAAAACTCACATTTGCTATCCTCCCCCCCTCACCATTTTAAGAAGAGGTGTGGACGAAAAAAACACGTTTTTCTAGAGAATCCTATTTTCAGATTCTACCTGACAATATAAAATGTTTTCAGCACTCCTGGTGATTGGGAACGATGCTAAAACAGTGTTTTGTGTTTTTCTCGAAATCGCTTATAGTGGCAAATGTGAATTCTGCTTCCAAATCCACCCTCACATTAGGTATTTTTTCGAAAATTGATTAAAAATTTTGAAGAATTTCCATCTCTGCAAATTTCTAAACAGATGATCTTGAAATTTAAATTAATGAAAATTGAGTTCAATGTTGAAAATTTTATAGAATTACAATAATTTGAAATTAATTATCAATTGTGGCAAATTTTATGCCTGTCGCATGAACTAAGAAATTTTCAACTGATAAGCATTGAATACTCTTCTCTCCTCTTCAAAAAAAGAAAATTCCATTCGTCACGAAGATCTTTTAGTTTTTTGTCAAATTGGATGCAGTTTAACTGTATTTTTGAAAGATGTAATAATTTTGTGAATAAAATGATTTCAAAATTTTCTGCAAAAAATTGGAAAAATCTCTATCAATGAATTGATTGCCACAAATACTCTCAATTTTCTTAAAATTAAGGAAGAAAGCATTTTTTGAATTGAAAAAACGTGGAAATGAAATACTTGATGCACACAAGAAGTAGGTAGTAATGAAAATTCGGGGGGGGGGGGATTGATTTGATAAGATTTTTTCATTCGAAAAAAAAATCCTACAAAAATATGTAAAATTCATAGTTTAATTATAAAAAAAATTATGAAAACTCGATTTAAATAAAAAATAAAAAATCACGAGGCGTAAGTAATGGAGCGAAAAAATCAAGTGTCGAATTTTAGAAAAGAGGGGAGGAAGGGAAATTTAATATAAAAAGAATACGAGAGCAAATTTTCTCCATTTCCAACTTCCCATTCTGCGCCAGGAGCAATCCACCAATGCTCACCATTTTCAATATTAAAAAAACATGAGTTCGTTCAATTTTCATCCAGAAATTCGAAAAATATTCCAGAAGGGGGGAGGGGGTGCCCAGTTTAGAATGATTCAACGATACAGAAAATTAAAAATATTTCGTAAATTTAACAGAAAAACAATGCAGACATAGACCTTTCTCGTCGTCTATTTTAGCACCCTCCGATTCAAAAAAAAAATCACAAAATCATCGAGACAACTTGTAATATCTTAAAATTTCTAACCTGTCCGTATTTTTTCGCAGGTGGTGTTAAGCTTATGTTTAGCAAGCAGCTTGGGAGCTCCAAGCATCGGCTATTCTTACTCAGCATACGCTCCACTCAGTTACAGCAGCGTTAGCTACACACCATACTCCTCACCGTACTCCCCCCTGCTCTCCCCATACGCTTTGAAATCCTCCTACGTCCATGCCGCTCCAACCGTATACGCCGCTCCAGCTCCGGTAGTCACTCCACACCTAGCTGTAGCTCCGTACGCCCACGCTCCTTCGGCTTACGTCGAAGCCAGCGGACTTAAAACCCAATACCACACTCAAGATGTCCATGGCCAAGCCAGCTACGGACATTCCGAACCACACCAATCTCACAATGCCGTACAAGTAAGTAATTCTCCGCTGGTAGCCTCAGAATCCACTTTGCAAAATTTTCAATTATCGTTTCTCTCCAACAGGATGCCGCCGGCAACAAGGTCGGTAGCTTCAGCTACGTCAAACCAGACGGTGGCGTTCACCGTACCGACTACGTAGCCGACTCCGCCGGATACCGTGTCGCTTCCAATGATCTCCCAGTAGGCCCAGCCGCCGCTCCAGTCGCTCCGGTCGTCCCAATCGTACCAGAATCCCCGGTCATCGTCGAAGCTCCCACCGTACCCGCCGAAACCCCCGAAGTAGTCGCCGCCAAAGTAGCTCACTTCGCTGCTCACGCCGCCGCCACTCACGGAGTTCACGCTCTATACAAAAGAAGCATCTACGGATACGCTCCAGCTCCAGTTGTCACTCCATCCGGACACCTCGCCGATACCCCAGAAGTAGCCGCCGCCAAAGCAGCTCACTTCGCCGAACACGCCAAACGTGGTAACTACCACTACGGAGCTCCATACTACGCTCACTCCGGAGCCTACTCTGGAGCTTACTCTGGAGGCTACTACGGACCATACGCTTCCCCCGTCGTTACTCCCAGCGGATACCTCGCCGATACCCCCGAAGTAGCTGCCGCCAAAGCCGCCCACTTCGCCGAAAAAGCCAAAGTATCGCACTACAACGCTATCCCATACACTTCGTACTCCGCTCCAGTCATCACTCCCAGCGGACACGTCGCCGATACCCCAGAAGTAGCCGCCGCTAAAGCCGCTCACTTCGCCGAACATGCTGCCGCCGCCGCCCGTACCGCTCACGTCGCTCCATCCCACGCTTACGGTTACGCCCCATACTCCCCGTCTTACTACTCGCACGCTGCTCCAGTCGTAACCCCATCCGGTCACTTGGCCGATACCCCAGAAGTAGCCCACGCTAAAGCCGCTCACTTGGCCGAATTCGCCGCCGTCGCCAGCAGACAAAAGAGAAGCGCTGTTCTATTGGGACACACTCCAGCCAGCACCGTGCCTTTGGCCGCTCCAGTCGCTTATGCCGGATACCCATACGCTAACTCGTACGCTCACTCTTACGCATACTCGGCTCCAGTCTACTCTCCAGCCGTCTACTCGCCATACTCTTATTACCCAAAAGTCTACTCGGCTTTCCCATACTTGAAACCGGCCACTCACAGCGCCGTCGTACACGGACCACACGCCGTATCTTACTCCCTTGCCCATTAATATGATTTTACTCCCCCTTGCTCATTCTTTTACCGTATTCGACTAGTTCCAGAGCTATAATTGAGACCGTAGCTGGGTTTTTATCGGATACATGCCATCGATTCCCATCAACTATTGAGAGGGATTTTAAAATGTCCCTTTTCTTAAAAAAAAAAGTCTTCTTTTCTCTTAAGTATTCTTCTTCTTTTTTTTACCTTTTTTTTATTGAGAAAAAAAAACTCGTGTTCTCTCTTTTTATATAGTCATAATGTGATTTTTATGTAATACAATCAAAACAATACCAATAAATTTTTTTTATGATTTTCTATAATTTTTCATTTCGTTTCATTTCTTGTTGATCGGTTTTGGTACGGAGGGGAGGGAGGAAGGGAGTAATTAATTCGATGAGCAGATAAAACGATTTGAGCAGATTTTTTTTTGAAATATTTATCTGTGAAAAAAATGAAGAAATAAAGTTGACAAAATTTTCGGAATCGTTTTAGTTAATATTTTCACAAACATAATTACTGCTTCAGACTTCGGCCCAAGCCTCAGGTTTGGGACTTCAAGCCAGGAAAAGGATGCAAACCGAAATCGAAAAAATAACAATTTCGGTTCTTCATTTTTTTTATCGAAATGAAAAACTAGAAACCAGAAAATCAGAAATTTTACCTATTTCGGAACCTTGGCCATTCTAAATTTCCAAGAAAAATTGAGACATTTTAACAGATATTCGCCTGATCACCCCGACCAAACTTAGCAAACTATGGCTAAATCAGAATTTCTTCACCATTTTGTCAAATTTGAAATTCCCCAAAATTTTGTAAAATCTGGAATTCGAAACTGCACAAAATTTTTCAAGATTCAAAATTTTTAAAACTTTCAAATTTTTTTAGAATTATACCAGAATTTAGACTTTTCTAGCATTATGCCAAAATTTTAAATTCAATAGGTACGATATTTTCCCAATTTTTGCCAAATTTGAAATTTCCCACATTTTTTTGAACTTAGAATTGTTTAGAATCGTGATATGATTTAATTTCATTAAATTTAAGGTCATTTAAAAAAAAAAGGAATTGGAATTTGAAATTTCTCAAAATTTAATCAAAAAATTGGCATTCCGTAAAAATTTTCTGGAAACGAAATTTCTCTGAATTATGCTCGAATCTAATTTAAATTTAAAGCATCTCAAAATTTTTCAGAATTTGAAATTTCTTAGCATTATTCCATGATTTGCAATTCAAAATTATTAACATTTAAAAATATTCTAAATTCAAATTTTAAATTCCTGCTTTCTCATTCCGAATCAGTGAAAAGTCTCTGATAAACAGTCAGAATTACAGCATAGGAAAAATCAGTGAAATTCCTTGGTTTTCAGTGATTTTTCACTAATTATTCAAAGAATTTCACAGATTTTTCAGTAAATTTCATAAATATCACTGAGTTTTCAGTGAATTTTCACTAATTTCCAGTAATTTTCTTTCACTGACTTGCTTTCAGTGAAAATTTTTTTACTGATTTATTACTGGGCTGCAATTCTGACTGTTTTTAAGTGGTTTTTGATAAATTTCACTGATTCAAAAATAAGAGAGTGGAAATTCTGAGAAATTCCGAACTCAGTTATTTTGGAAATTCCAAATTTATCTGAGGAAATTTGGAGAATTTCAGATTTCAAATTCGGAAATAATTTCTAAGAAATTTTAAATTACAATTCTGACGAAATTTTATACTTTATAATGAAAGTATCGTACTTCGAATTTGGATTTTGAAACAATTTGGAGAATTTTTACTCGATTCAAAAATTGCAAATTAGTCATAAATGGAAAATTTTTATTCCAGCGGTTTCAGATAATTTTAAAATTTATAGGTAAAAGTTTTAAACAATGTGACATTTGAAATTCCAAATTTTAAATTTGCTGCAGTTTTTAAAAATAATAAATTCTGCATTAAGACCTTCGTTGAAAAATTTTGAAATCATGATAATTTTGGGAAATTTTCAATTTGAAATACTGGTTTAGGTCTAAAAAAATCCAAATTCCAAATTCTAGCATTTTCTTGGAAAATTTCAAATTCAGAAAAATTTTTTAAATATTAAAATTTCAAATTTGACAACTTTCAAGAAATTTTAGTTAAAAATTTCCATTCATAAAAATGTTGAAAAATTTCAAACTATATAAATTTGACAAAAGATCAAATTCCAAAATGGAGCGTGATTCTTGAAAAATTCTAATTTTTTTAAAAATTGCAGGGTGTCTACTGGATTTGAAAAATGAAAATTTTCGTTATTTTCAGGATTTTTTTGTCATTTTTATGCAATATTTCTTTCTTTGAATCTGCTCAAAAAAGAATCCACTTTTTTATCCTTCCATTAAAAAATTCAAGAAAAGAGGAAAACGTTGAAAATGCTCGCTTTTTGCTGCAAAATCATTAAAATCCTTGCTATTTTCTGATTTTTCTCGTTATTCTTGTCAGTAGACACCAAGAATAATGATAGAATTCAAAATTTAATAAATTTGTTAAAATTTAGTTCAGTTTGGAATTCTTTAAAGTTTTGAAATTCGGAAGTCCCTAGAATTATGCTTAAGTTTAAAGTTTGAAATTTCTAAAACTCTGGAAATCAATTAAACACTTGAAATTTTCCAAAATTTTGTAAAATTTAGTTTCAAAAATCCAAATTTTCTGAACTTTTGTTAAATTTTCAACCGGGATTCGCACCTTCCTTCACGTCCTGGTCTCTTAAATTAGCAAGTTTTTAATTATTGGAATTTGAATTTTGATCAAACATATTCACAAGAAAAAATAAAAAAACACCAACCACTTTTTTTTCAGAATTTCCCAATTTTTCGAATATAACTCGTACATAATTGAACAAATGGATAAAATAATAAAGAAGCAAAATTATAACAAAACCTTTATAATCGATTTGCCTTCACAATATCCTTTCTAAATAATTACAACCATTAGATTTCTGAACCCTTCTTTCCTCGTAACCCTCAAAACACTTTTTTCTTTCGTCGTGTGCTCGTGTCACGAATATTTTTTGAAATGAAAATAAAGAAAACAGAAGTGCCAGGGAGCAGGGAGAAGGGAGAAGGGAGCAGGAAGGTAAATTATCAATAATGAAAAGTTTCGGTCAATTAGTAAACAAATTCGAAGGATATTTCGAGAAAAATTAGCTTCCTGGTCACGAAATCCAGTTATTAATGTTCTTATCAGTAGCGGAGGAGGTGAAGGGGTAGAAACATTGGCAAGAAAAATTTGAATGTGGATTAGAAAAATCCCTACACTACAATTAATTCGAAAAAATATAAAATTTTCTTACTGATTTTTTGAGGTGGGGAGGGGGGAGAGGGTGGGAATTTTTCAGGAGAAACGCGAATGTCGGTAGGTGCGTCAATACAGCAAAAAATGTTCACTTAATGAAATTTTGATGAAAAAATTGTAATTTTTGTATGTAGAAAATTATTATTGATTTCTTTGGAGGTAGGAGGGGGGAGGGGAGAATGGAAACTTTGGCAGAAAGCATTCTGATTTGGATAATAAACATTCCAATGGGATAAGTTCCAGAAATATTTAAAATTTTTCTATCAAATTTTTTTGCGGAGGTGAGGAGAGGGGGAGGGGAATAAAGATGGGAATTTTGGTAGGGAAAATTAAAATGTCAGAAATGAACATAGTTCCTATTTGTTGAAATTTCAATACCTAGAAAAATATAATTTTCTGTTTGAAAAAATTGTTATTAATTTTTCGGAGAGTAATAATGAAAACTTCGGCAGAAAATATTTGGATTTTGATGATGAACATTCCTATAGCGAGTAATTTCAGAAATATTGAAAATTTTCCATCAGATTATTTTGTTGGTGGTTGGAGGAGGGGGGGAGGAATTAAGATGGAAAATTGAAAACTTTCCCATCAGCTTATTTCGTATGGGGAGGGGGAGGAAGTATGATGAGAACTTTGGTAGGGAAAATTCAAATGTAAATAATGAAATTGTGCCTATTTGTTGGAATTAAAAATTTTCACACTCAGTTTAACGTATAACCAACAAATATTTTAAACAGCTCATTTCCACCCATAACAACATCACCTCCAAAAACCACCACTTTCGCATCTTTCTCCTTTTTCTGAGATGTCAACAAACTCGCATACCTCAAGTTCGCACACAAGTAGAAAACCACATTCCACGGCGACAAAAATAGCAAATCGGTTATAAAAATAGAACCAAACGTAGCGAAATTCAAATATCATCGTATCAAGCCTGCAATTCAAGTACAGAATGCAGATGTACTTTACTCTTGAACGACTCATGGGCCAAATACTCGTACTATAGAGCTTTGACTGTTATTGGTGAACCACTCCTCAGGGGGTTTCATACCCATACCCAACCGGTTCTGTAATCGCAACACTTCAACTATGCAATATAAAACGTATTAGGTGCATTATTCTCCAAACACGACGACTTTGGCGTTCATCAACCAAAACATCTTAGGACTCGTTTCCATCTCACACCGTATAACGGACTGCTAAATCTAATACGGTCTCGAAGGGCAAAACTTTCTTTCAAGGTTATGCCATACAAGTTTTTTTTTTCCTCTTCAGCAACCAACAACGCCTGTGTATCGGAAAGGCACTCGTACTTCCGCGCCGATCCAATATCGAACCTACACCTACATACGTATGGGAATATGGTAAATCCTACTTTATTGACCTTTCTCATCTGCGCTCGAGATCTTCATCGGTTTAAAATGAAAAAAAAAAATTGCCAAAGCGCAACACGAACCTTCTTTTATGTAGTTCTCACGTTTCGTCATATTTATCCGAACCGTATAATCAGGACGTTCCACCTATTAGAATATACTATTTAGTATATCTTTTTACGTCTATGGTACATGTATCTTTACCGAAGCCGAAACTCTGCAAACCTAAATCTTCCATACGTGTGCCCTTTATGCTCCATGCTGGAATCGCCGCAGCACGTTGCACCGTGAATTCTCACGATCGTTATGTTGAGGCTGCGTGATCACGTAGGACATCAAACCAACCATTTCACGAAATTATGCGGAAAAATCGAATTTTTTGAGAGGAAAAATGCTGATAAGCAAAGAATTATTTTTTGTCTCTACCATCTTCGTATCAAAATCAAATAACAAAAATTCGTGCTTTTTTGTTTTTTTTTCAGGTTACTTTTTTGGGAACCAAAAAATCACATATTGTTAAACCCCGACACTCCTACTCAAATCTAATTATTTATGAAAAGCTTTCTTACTCATGATATGGTCACTATTTTTCAAAAATTATTTTCAACATGCATTTCTATTTTAATTTACCTGCAACCGAAATTAGGTGCCTGAAATGGGGAAGGCCTCGTTTTTTTTCTGTTTCAAAATATTCGAATTTTTGGAATGGAGGGGAAAGAAGATTTACAAAATAAATATGCACTAAAAATTCATAATGCCTGAGGGAGCGAGGACGTAAAATTTTCAAGAAAAAGGCATCCCAAAGCTGAAAATTCATAATTTTTTCCTCTATTTCAGGCTTGAAGATGAGACGAGAATCTCAACTCCTCATGATCTAGACTTCAAATCAAATGCCTCAGCAAAGTAAGACCAAAATAACTCGTTTTTCAATAGTTTGTTGTTTAAAAAAGATTTCTTTCTTCGGAGTGAAAATTTCAAAAACGAAAAATATTACCTTAGGCTTTTGTTGCTTAATTTTTAATAAAATTGCATGTTTTTCGATCAAAATTTCATGTTTTTTTTCGTTATTTTTCGCTGCACTGCATAGCAAAAATTCATTCTTTATTTGAAAAACTGGGATCCATGAAAATAATATTTACTCACATTTTCAAAGGCAAAATACACTGTTTCGACCCCCCTCCTCCTCCCTCAAGATAATGAAACTTCAAAAGATATCGTTTTTGTAAAATGACAAATCGTTTATTTTTTTTTTCAAAAAAATTTTATTTCAATGCCTAAATTTCATTCTTTCTTTATCTTGTTTTTAAAGTTTTTGTAACATTTATTTGAGCAATTTTTATCAATAATCAGTTGGGAAAATTTTTGAAATATTTCGGGCACTTTCATTGGATAATTCATCAAATATTCGATTTTTCTCTTGTTTTTTGACGATTTTGACCAAAAAATCATTATTTTGACAGATTTTCTACTTCCTGATTCACAAAAATATTCAACTTTTTGAAAAATATTTCCAAATGTGGAAAAGTTATTATTTGAAGTAGTATAACAGTTGTTCAAAATCATAAAAAAAACTATTTTTAAATATAACACAATTTGTTTGAAATTTTAGGGAAAATGTTTTCAAATATTCTGAAAGTGATAATTCGGGATCAAATTTGAACAAATTATCGAATAAATGTTTCCTAACGACGCATATAAAAAAATAGCTTTAAATTACGTAAAAGTCCTTCAAATCATAACTGAAATGACTTGAAATCTCACAATAAATTGTTCAAAATATCTCGAAACTGATTTACAATATCACGAAAATTAATTTGACAGGGTGTCCACAATATTTCAGAAATTATTTTTCCTGATTTTTCTAGGTTTTCCAAACCAATTTTTTTTAAACTTCTCACGCTTTTAAAACACGAAATTTTCCAAGGATTTTAAATACAATGTTCATGAAGCATGGAGAAGGGGGTAATTTTTTCGCTTGATGAAACTGTGTAGAAGAATGATTTAAGATGCATGGTGTTCAAAAATCATTACTTCTCACGAGAGTTACACCTGAATCTTCCAGGTTTTTCAGCTTTTCCAGAAAGTGGACACTTTGTTCGAAAACGTTTTGAAATATTTCAGTGGCATGAAAGTTTTTGAAATATCATTGAAATTGCTTTAGATTTTTTCAAAACAAATTAATTGAAGATATGACCTGCAAAGTGACCAAAGTGCAAAAAGTTGATTTCGAGAAAAATGAGAAAAAGCTGTCCTATGGAGGGGAAGCGAGATATTTAAAATCTGTTTTAGGGAATGGAAAGAGTCAACCTTCACTCACTTGGTGACATAATTTTTTTTTTTTTGAAAAACAGAAAATCAGTGTTGCTGCAGCACGTTAAAAAAAATGCTGCACTTAGGTCACTTTGCAGGTATAAAAAGGTCATTTACTGATAAAATCAGGTGAAATGTGTTTAAGCAAAAATGAAAATTAATTGTGATCTAATGAACAAAAAAAACTGAAATTTGGTATATATCCTATTTTTGACATCGCAAATCGATTGGAAGTAGTTTCAAGATGTTTTGGAGTCTCCAGAAAATTTTAGAATTTTTAAGCACTATAGAAAGGTCTGTAAAAACGGTCCATATGAACTTTTGCACCTAAAAACAGATAACTAATGTGGTGCCTCACATATACTAATAGATGGCCCCACAATCTTAAAAATCACAATTTTGCACTTGGGTCACTTTGCAGGTCATATCTTCAATTGTTAAAAATTTTAAGGAAAATTGTTTTAAAATATTAAACTTATTGCTAAAATAGTTCAAAACCATACAAAAGGGTATGGCCAGATAAGGGGTGAATTTGGCCCCAGGCGCGTTTGGGCTCCAGAACGCCTGAACTGGTGTATATTGACTAGAAAAAATTGTTCACAAAATTTTGGACTCCTACCTTCTACCTATCGGAGTTATGGCCATTTTATTGCATTATTTTCAAGAATTTTTAATTTCAACGGAAGTGAAGGAAATTTTCTGTTCTTTGGCACAAAGTTACGTCTCAAAGAGGTGTATTTATGATAATTTTTTCAACAATTTTGGTGCACTCCTTCACGTTTTTTCGGCTATTTGAAGTTTTCAATCGTAAAAAACACCACAAAACGAAAAGCGACCACCCTGGAAAATTTACTAAAACATACGTTTTTTTATGTAGAATTTTTCTAGGTACTTGGTTTTGGCCATTTCTTTGAACTAAGGGCCAAAAATTGCGAAAAACCGTACAGAAATGTTATCATTTTAGCAGATTTTTCAAATTTCGAGCATTTTATGCAGAAAGAAATGACTAAATGAAAAAACCAATCCCATATTCGTGTTCAGCAGCTCAAAATACCCCGAAAAACACCTTTGCGCGATAGTTTTGCTAAAAGTTTCAAAATTCACTATTTTCACTGATTTTTCATGGCGAAAAAAGTAAATTTCGAAACTTTAAGCAAAACTATCGCGAAAAGGATTTTTATCGGGGCGGGGTATTTTAAGCTGCTGAACACGAATATGGGATTGGTTTTTTTATTCGGCGATTTTTTTCCCGGAAAATTGAAATGGCGTCAAGTTATGTCTCATTTTTTCAAATTAAAAGAACGATTTTTCCACTCTTTTCGGCTCAAACAGAGAATTTTTAAAAATTAAGAAGGCCATTCAACTGAAAAATTTTTACTGAAACAAAATTTTTTCGACTGAAATCGCAATTTTACCATTATAAGAGAGGTAAGATGCCTCCTCCACTTTCGACTCCCCATTCCATTCAATAATTTACGACACAGAATCCTTCGAGGAGCAAAGAAGAACCGAAGTTTTCGACATCATTGGCAGAGAAAGAAAGAGACGGATGAAGGGAGGAAGCCTGAAAATCAAAACATTTCTTCATATATAAAATTTGTTCAAATTTTTAGAAGAAAGAGACAAATTTTCTCATGCAAGTACACATATCTTTAAAAAATTCACTATTTTTGCATATTTTTCAACTAAAATACAATTTTGTCAGTTTTTTGGAAGCAGAGCTTGAGGAGGAAGAGCTGCCTCCGCATTTGTTCAGTCTATTTCTATGGGAGAGGTTCTGAACCCGAACAAAAAATCAAAATAAGACCCTGGAAAGAAAAAATTTATGTATTTTTGATTTTTGTTTCAATTTTTGGAAAATTTTCAAAAATATATTCAAGAACTGAGTTGAATATCGAAATTTATACTTTCAATAAAGTCTACGAATATGATTCCAATACCATTTTCAAATTCAAAAATATAAAAAACAACATTTCACCACACCTTAACCTTTCTTACCTTATCCTTCCTCAAATTTTAAAAATATCATCCCACCATCAAACCCCTTCAGGCTTCATTTCTCATAAGTTCTCACATTCCTCACCCTGCACTCACTCATACCATAAAAATATTCATCGAAATATGCTGATACGTAGAATCTGACTGCAAAACCTCCTACGGTCTCGTACGTAGCTCGTACAAATGATTCTTCACCATAGCGATACTTCGGTACGAAAGGCCGATGCACCCCGACTGCGAAATAGATCGGGTTCAATGGGCAGGTAACCTTCAAATCGGGAGCACCTGTATACCGGTTTTTCAGCTGTGCACGTATAACAGTGAAGAAGAATCGAACTATTATCACTACGGTGTTATAAAGTAAGTACCTATCATTTTGCCCCGGCCCCAGCCCCAGCACCCGCGACCGCGGCGCATCCATCGCGATCTCCTGCTCGCTTCGCCATCCACATACGTTTGTAAGTGTATCTCGTACCTTATCTCGTATAGGTACCTGTACGCGAAGCCGAACCTATACACAGAATAGCACACGCACTTTCAATTTCGGTCGTCAGGCTGTCCATAGGTATACTTTTCCGCTTCGTCGCCCCCTTTTTTAACATTTCCATACAAAACAACGTATCTAATCTCGGCAACGCGATACATCTTCCGTTCAGTGATGCTGGCAAGACGTTGTGGTGCGTTCGAGTAAGCTGGAGTGAATATTTTTCTGATTTTTTCCACCAAATCAGTGTCGTCGTTGTGCTGTATTGTTTTCTTAACTCGAGGATAGTGTTTCGAGAAAATGTTTGTTCAATTTTTCACCTTGTTGGTAAGTACGATTGACCGATTTAAATCCGAAATTTGGCAAATTCTCTTTTATAAATTGATCTTTAAAAAATCCCAATTGATTGAGAAAAAATAACTTTTTTTAGGCATTATGTCATCAAACGATATCAGCTCACCCTTCGGATGTACGTTCAGAAAGACCTCTTTTCGTGCCCACCTTCAATTACCCAACTCTGGTGCACTTCAATCCGTTGAACTACGGATCTCTTGAAAGTGCTTCGTTATATCCTCAATACGCCAGCGCTTATAACCACCAAGGTCACGAATACTGGGATTCTCTGCAGCGTCAATTCCCTTACCAAGTAAGCTCAATATTGCCCATCAATCGCGATGATTTCGCCCCAATCGACCCTGCTAATCCACTCTCTCAATTATAAATCAGTGAAAATTATCGAAAATCAAAGAGAAACAGTCAGAATTGCAGCACAGGAGAAAATCAGTGAACATTTTTTTACTGAAAACAAATCAGGGAGAAAAATCACTGGAAAATCAGTGAAAATTTTAAAAAAGTAATGAAATTTTTTGAAAAATCAGTGAACATATTTTTACTGAAAACAAATCAGTGAGAAAATCACTGGAAAATCAGTGAAATTTTTTGAAAAATCAGTAAAAAAGATCACTGGAAAATCAGTGAAAATTCATTGAAAAGTCAGTGAAAATTCACTAAAAAGGTCAGTGGAATTTATGAAATTTGCTGAAAAATCAATGAAATTTTTTGAAAAATTAATGATTTTTTCAGTGAGAATAATCACGGGAAAATCAGTGAAAAATTACTGAAAAATCAGTGAAAATCACTGGAAAATCAGTAAAAATTTACTAAAAAGTCAAAAAAATTTGAAAATTGCTGAAAAATCAGTGAATTTTTTTAAAAAATCAGTAAAAAAGATCACTGGAAAATCAGTGAAAATTCACTGAAAAGTCAGTGAAAATTTATTGAAAAGTTGGTGAAAATTCGTTGAAAAATCAGTGAAAATTCACTAAAAAGGTCAGTGGAATTTATGAAATTTGCTGAAAAATCAATGAAATTTTTTGAAAAATTGGTGATTTTTTTCAGTGAGAAAAATCACTGGAAAATTAGTGAAAATTCACTGGAAAATCAGTGAAAAATTACTTAAAAAAATCAGTGAAAATCACTGGAAAATCCGTGAAAATTCACTGAAGAGTCAGTAAAATTTTTGAAAATTGCTGAAAAATCAGTAAAAAAATCACTGGGAAAAATCACTGGAAAATCAGTGAAAAATTACTGAAAAATCAGTGAAAAATCAGTAAAAATCAGTAAAAATTCACTGAAAAGTCAATAAAATTTTTGAAAATTGCTGAAAAATCAGTGAATTTTTTTGAAAAATCAGTAAATTTACTGAAGTCAGTGAGAATTTACTAATTAATAGTCAGTGAAATTTATGAAATTTGCTGAAAAAATTAATCAAATTTTTTGAAAAATTGGTGATTTTTTTCGGTGAGAAAAATCACTGGAAAATCAGTAAAAAATCACTGGAAAATCAGTGAAAAATCACTGGAAAATCAGTGAAAATCCACTCATAAGTCAGTAAAATTTATGAAATTTGTTGAAAAATCTGTGATAATTTGTGAAAAATCAGTGAAAATTTGCTAAAAATCAGTGAAATTTGACTAAATATTGGTGAATTTTTTTAAAAAATTAGTGAAAATTCGCCGAAAGTCGATGAAAATTCACCGAAAATCACTGAATTTTGCTGATTTTTCCTGTGCAGTAATTCTGACTATTCATCAGTGATTTCACTGATTCAGAATGAGAGAGCAACCTCTGATTCGACTCTTTCTGTCGCAGGACACCGAAAAACGCTTAGAAAGCTTCTTACACGTAGGCAAACCGAAAAAACCCTCGGCACCTTTGCACGACCGCAACGAAGACGACTACAAACAAAAACCGAATAAACTCTCGTTAGACGAAATCAAGCCAGACTTAGACGATCTAGACTTGAAATTATTCAAACGTAGCCTGACCTACACCTCCTGGACACCTCCGACTTTATCATCCACCAACAACCTCGACGACCGAGTCCAACCCTCAGCCTCTCGATCGGTTCCTTTCGGCCCGTACACCACGTGGTTGCCTTTGGAAGGCCCCCTAGTCGGATATGGCACCGGAACTCCCCAAACCGCGAGCGGTAAACCGACCAAAGGAGGTTCTTTGAAGAAGACCAACCGTCGTAGACGTCGCGAAGTCATCTACGCCGACAAAGACGACCACTTGACCATACCTCCTCAGCCTTTATTCGTCCATCAAGACTATATACCGGTACCGATCGCGTACTCGACTCCCATCATACGTAACGTGCCGAACACCGAAGCAGCCGCTGTCGCTTCTGTTTTCCCCTCCGTCGGCGCTGTATCTCCACTCAGCAGTTTTTACACCGGTAAATTGTCAGCGTCTTTGGATACACTGGCGCCGAGTCCGGATTTAGCCGCTGTTTCGTATAATGTCGTACGTAAGAAGTGAACGAAATTCGAAGGTGGGAGGTAGACGATTCGATCTTTTTATGCATTTATTATTTTTCTTAGGTAATTAAATAATTTTTAGAGAATTTTTACGATTTTTTTTGTCGATTGGGAGTTTTCGAAGGATTTAATTCGATTTACGAGTTGGTTCGATTGCTGAGAATTGATTTTCTTTTTATTTGCGAATAAAATATGTTTTAAAATCGTCCGCCTAGTTTATTACGCGTATGAATTAACAAAAGCTTACCTTTTTCTGATGAAATCGTCTTGAACCCGAGATTTTCGGCTTTGGCTTGGATCCTCGTTTGAACTGTTTCGGCTCCTTCTTTCACTTTTGAGATTATACCTGTAAGATTAATAAATGGTTAGATTTCCATACTAATAATTCAATTCTGAATAGAATTACGATGAGGAAAAATAATGAGAATGAAATAATATTGTACGAGGAGAAAAATGACGAAATGGTGCAAACTAAGAATGGTGCAAACTAAGCATGCAAAGAATTACCAAAACCAGTTAGGTACGCTAAAAATATGCATATGATTGAATAGGTAATATTTTTATTACAAAAATTGTGCAATGAAGTGATGAATGTGAAGTGCTCAAAATAAACTGAATTATAAAAGGCAGGTTGTGGAAACACTTTTTTTCTACGAAATAAAACCAATAATCAAAAGATGAGTACTAGGCTTGATTATTCAAATGCATGTTTCATTTTTTCGGAAAAATCAGAATTTTAGAAACAAATTCTATGTTCAATATCGCAGTATGTACGACGAAGAGATCTCTTGAAATAAACTTTTTTTGAGCGAATCATTCGTAAAACGATGAGATCCATATTACAATAATTGTTCAGTTGACAATTGGCGATGATGATTTGTCATCTAAATAGTTGAAGATGAATCATCCAAGAAAAGTAAGTACTACGACCTACTACCTAGCTATCTACTCGGTAAAATATTTGAAAATAGGACTCACGATCTGCAAATTATCAGGTGAAGGAATCAGAGTTTTTCAGAATTGGTCAGCTCAAAATATTATTTGGGTGGTAGCAGGATTTCAAAAAGGTACATTATTTTAATTCTATAACTTTTTTTAAAAAAAACTTGAGTATTACTTGAAATTTTTTCATCAAAAATACCACTACAGGGACGTGCTCAACAAATCCTAAAAATTTCACTCTGATCCTGAAAGGCCTAAAATTTTGAAAAAAAAAAAAAAATGAAAAGTGATGTATGTTTGTGAAGGTGCTGAGGTTGAATCTATATTCAATTCCTCGATTTGTCTCCTTCAGTCTCCCATGCCTCAACCTTGGATTAAAATTTACGATAATACGAACTCAGTTTTAAGATTTAACCCCATTAGCCCCATATTCATATAAGCGCACCCAGAAATTATCTAAAGGAAGAACTGAAAATTCGAGAAAAAAATGGCAAATGGGAGTTGAAATTCGATGAGAAAATTGGGACTCGAAGAACCGTCCTAAGGAAACCTCAAATAGGTAGTACATTTTAGCCTGATTTTATCTCTGAGATAGTTCCTCGGATCTAAAGTTCATTTCTAAAAATCAGAATTGTCTTTAGGAATATTTGGAAATGTTGAATTATTCCTCTCCCCCTTATTTTTGTTTTTAGCATGTTATCCTACGTTAAATCCCATAAGAAAAAAAGTGGAGACCCCTAATTTTCGTGAAGGGATAAAATCAGGCATCATAGCAAAATTTTTGAAGAAAAAAGTAACTTTCAGTAACTTTTTTTGAGCAAAAGTGACCAAAAATTCAATTTTTTTCGGGGCCAATTTTTTTTACAGTTTTCTGGGGGGGGGGGGGATTTTTTTGTAGCTTTCTGCAAACATTTCAAAGATAAATCAACTGAAAAGACGTGAATAATTTCATTTATCAAATTCCTTCGTCCATTCTTCGTCAAAACAACAAACAAACTAGCAAAAATCAATTTTTCTATTTTTTTATTATTTTAAAAAATAGCAATTTCTACGTGAAAATTTGAATTTTTTCCTGAAAGTTCGAAGAAAAAGTGACTTTTGAGAAGAAAAAAGGAACCAAAGTGACATTTTTGACGTGAAAAGTACCAAAAGTGACTGAAGTCAAAAAAAGTGACGAACACCCTAAAAAAGTGACGCGCTATGACGCCTAAAATTTTTTTGGAATCTCATTTTTATATGAAAATGAACCACTCAGGGGGGGGGGGGGGAACCTCCGAAATTTGAAAAAAAGATTTTCCTAGTGTTTTAAAATATTGACCAAGCGAAACAAGGGCGATTTTTTTTTGAAAAATCACGTTTGAAAACTAAAAGAATCCACTTTTTTTTGACACTTTAACCATAGAATATCTCCTTGGAGAGCTTAAGGAATGGGGCTCGAGCCATCGAGCCCCTTGAGCACCTCCTTTGGTGCGCCTATGTAGAAAATTTTCCCAACTTCAGAGACCCTCAGTCAGAGGCGTCGTTAAGGGGGGCCGGGCCCCCCCGGAAAAAATTCTAGCCCCGCTTGGCCCCCTCAAAACTTATGTTGTATTTATAAATTTACATTACACTTACATCAGATAGGATTTTCAAAGCATTAAAACATGAAAAAATGTCTTTTTAGGGCATTAAAAATCCAATTTTTTCAAAGCTTCGCCCTCGCTTCGCTCGGGCATGAACAAAATCACAATTCTATGATCTATTTGAGACGAAAGGGCAGAAAAGGCTCCCTTTTTACCCCCTCCCCATTTTTAGCAGGTGAAAAAAGTCAGTCTCCACTCCCCCCACCCCTCCCTCTTTTCCATTTCGAAAAAGCAAAAAAAGTTGTCCAACACACGGCCCTTTTTGTGCCCCCAATTTTTGATTCTGACGACGCCACTGCCCTCAGTGACCCATGATTGAAGTTAAGGGTCAAAATAACCTCAGAAATGAATTTTAGGGACCAAAAACCATGAATTTTGATAAACTCATTCTGTGATTTTACAAAACTTCCAATATTGTAATTTTCTCCGTATTTTCTGATTTTTGGGATGCTGAAAACGGACTCGGGAGGTCAAAAAACACATATTTCAATATCACGCTCGATATTGTCAAAATATTTTGGCTTTCTCTACCTCCCCCCTGTGGGCCTGGAGGTCTGGTTCGATTGGGAGTCAAAATGACCCAAAAATAGATTCAGGGACTTCGATTATCCTCTGCAAAAGGCCCATGGACCAGAAAGTTAAAAGTAAATACCAGCAGCAGTATGTAGAATTAATAAATTATATAAATTTGATTTGATAGTTTGACAAAATGGACTTTAAAAAAAAAAAAAAAAATGGAAAGTAGGCATTAAAAGATGAAGATTTGAAAAAAATTGAAAATTTGTCCATTACAACTCTATAGACCGATTTTCAATTTTTTTTTCAAAAAAAATCGAGCAACTTGTCCATTGGTGCCTCAGAACGTGCCTAGGGTGTTTTGTTTTCTTGAACCACTGAATCGAATTGATATAATCATTTTAGGTAGGTTTGGGTAAATCAGCAATAGGTATCGAAGTAAGATTACGTCAATTCCTATGGAATTTCATTATTTTTCGGAAATGATTGTAAATGACATGCAAGAGACGTTTTCCCATTATCGATTAAAATATTTCAAAGTAATTCAGGTCTACTGAGCCTGATATTCTGTTCAACTAAGTGAAAAAAAAGTATGACTAAAACATATTGGGTTGTCATTAAAATACAGAAAAAAATTATAATTCGAACCGACAAATAAAATAAAATTTCAATTTATTGAAGAATCTTGGAAATAAATGATAATTTCAGCATTTTATAACAGAAAAAAAGGGAACGCAGGATTCGTATTTAGTATGTAGGTCAAAATACCTCTATCAACACTCTTTGCAATCATTTCGATCGCATCCTTAAATTCCACTTTTTCGCAAATAATATATTCAAAGCGCCAAAATAAAAAATAACTCAACCAAAACTACTCGATAAAAATAATAAAAAAGCAAGGTAAGATTCCAAATCGATGAAAATATCAGAAAGCCTTATTCTTTACCATGTTTATCTTTTTCCTTTAAAATTCGCTCCATATCACCGGCTTTATCTTTGACTCGTCCGAAAAAATCTACACGAGCCCCAGGTTAGCATGCGCATTTAAATGTTAATCAATTACAAACGTGAGTAATTTACAACCCGAGGGATGAAAAAAATTGGCGTTCGAGTCACTAATTCCAGACTCTTTCCCGTCTACGAAATACACATTACCTGCGATTTTTTTGTGCGCATCAGGAGATGCGGATCTTGTTAGAGCTACTACTTTAGCATACTCGGTGGTGTTTATTAAACCGTGTGCTTCTAACGTCCCCGGTGACATACCGCCGTACTCTTCGCTCAGAAGTTGAACTGAAAAACGTATCCAGAATCATACTAACTAAGGGTTACACGATTCTGGGCGACGTCTCGGTGTCGATAATCATTATTCAGAGGGGAGATGTTAACAGTGAGTTAAAGTAGCCATACACCGTGACTAGATTGCACCTTTATATGTTACCTTTTTTTTTTGGTTGTTAAACAAAGTACTTTGTAGATACCTGAACCAATTCATGACGTGATTTTTTTTTGTCAAATTGCATGCAATCCGAGGTGGATTTTAAAATGAGATTAATACATACGCCTGAAGAAATTCCATAAAATCAACTAACCGATCAGTGCTTCTATGTCGAAGCATAATATATGACTCTCTGGATCCTTCGGGTTTGTCCGTAGGCCTTGGATCATCAATGGGAAAGCTCTGCTGCGTTGGTGTTCACCTTCGTCTTGATTTTTACCGTGGTGGAGTTGTTGAAGTTGGTGAATACCTCTCTGAAATACAATTTGTAAATTTTAATCGAATTTTTGAGGCAATTTTCAACGAAATTTCCAACAACCACTCGTCTATTACTGACCTGAGTGGCGTGACGTATGGCACTAATATTTCTAGACCTGAGACCTCTGAAAAAATGCACCGCCGGATTGGCTAATCCTGATTCGCTGGTGCTAGAGCTGCTAGTGGTCTCGTCGCAGGCGTATAAAACTTCTTCGGCTCCAATACCATGCAGAACACGATCTAGGTGACCTAAAATACCCAAAATTTCCATAAAAATTCATCCTTATCGAGTTCAATTCGCATATCGAGCTTACCAGTTTCCATTTGCCAGACATAAACGGTACCATCGGAACATCCGACAATCATGAAATCATCTAAAGGTCTCCATTTAATGGTAACCACTGGGAATAGATGGCGAGACGCTAAAACCACGCATTTACGTTCAGAAAGACTCAACAACGTAACCGAATGGTCACTGGCAACCGAGCAAATGCATCGTTGTACTCTGGCCTGAAAAACAGAGCAATATTAGTACTTTGCAGAATATTATCAAGCTTTCGATGGATAAATTCACCAACACTGGTATTATTCGGAGGAACTAAAAGCTGCGTTATTTCACCGGCGTGAACGCAAAATCTATGCAGTAAGGAACCGGTATACAAATCCCAAAGGCAAACGGCGAAATCGATACCGCCCGAGAGAAGGTGGCTTTTATCGTAGCGATCGTGTATGTGATTCGGATAAAGAAGACAGTTCACTCTGCCGACGTGTCCGAGAAGCCTTTGATGTGGTGGCCAATCTAGACCCAGAATACTACGTAAATATCACTCTACAACGATGAAATGAAAATTTTCTACGATTCTGAACATACCGACGTATTGCTGATGGCTTCCATGTAACAATTGTAACATGACGGTTTGAGTTGCCGGAATAATAATGATTGAGCCGTCTTCTCGACCGACGACTAGTCTGCTTTGCATTGGTAAATAAATACTGGCGGTTAATCTGATGATTGGATGATCATTCATATCCTAAAAATCAACCAGAAGCATTTAGAAAGCTCGATTTTGGTCTGAGAATCGCACATACAGGAATACTTACTAATTGATCTAAAATGCCAACTGGAGGGGGTTTGATAGCTTTCCATGCTTTACTTACACTTGTACTGATGAATGGTTGAATGCCTACAGAAAATAAATACATGTTACGAGGAAATTAGTATCGACAGAGGAGGAAAACTAAATTCAGATGGAAAAATTTACAATCTGGTTTGAAATCTTTTTTCGCTTTCATCGATACGATTTCTTCGATGGAGAAATCTGGCACAATCCAAGCTTTCACAGCTCCTTCTGAATCACCTCGAAGTAATATCTTTCCCAACGTTGAAGATTGGTAATATCGCATTGCTGGTGGACACGCCAGAGGTTGCTGTTGAAACAATTTCGAAATATTATCCATCCGAAGAAAAAAAATCACGAGGTTCGAGTTATTCGATCGATTCACCTTTTCAGCATGAGCATCGGCCAAAGTACAATATAAAAATGGCGTATCATCAGCATCGGTTTTCTTATGATAATCTTTATTGTCCGGAATGCAACTGAAACGAATTTCACAATTAATTACCACGATTAGGACTTATTTCGCACCCCAAGATATCAGCACAAGTCGGAGATGTATTAAGCGTAGAATTGGGTGAAAATTTTAGCTAGCGGTGAAAATACGGCTTATTTTAAGGATATAAAAATGCTAGCATACCCTTTACTTAATGATCTCCTGATAAGCTTGCTACAAAACACAAATCAAAACAATGTAAATCGATGAAATTTATGGCTAATTCTCTGTGAATAAATGAAGGTATGGTTAGTGAGGTTTACAATACACAAAATCACTACGTGAAGCGATGATATTTTCATTCTTTCATACCGAAAATGAATTCGATAAGCGCGAAATCCACAATCTTCAGGTCAAAATTCTATTCAAGTGTACTCAAAAGCACATACAAGTGAGGGAACACGTTTAATCTACGGTTTTTCATTACGCAATACACGCCGAGCGAGTGATCTCGCATAAATCTTACTTGTTAGGTAAATAATACATGTATCCTTTTCCTTCATCCGTCCATACTAATACTCGATCCACCGATAGGAATTTACCGCCGAACCAACGTTCTCTGAATGGTGGCGCGACACTGCATAGTAATGAGAAATCTCCGGCGTCGTAAATCTAAATCAAATTCTCCGATGAAATACCAAATCAGAAAGCAAGTTTTGAGCCAATGAGAGAATCGACTCACTTGCCAATACTTTGAACACACGATTATAACGGTTCTTTGATGCTGGTTACAACAAATCATCGATATGGCGTTTAGGCAGCGAATTATTTTACTCTCGTTTTCATATATAGGCTCGTTTAATGATTCCAGGGTCCATACTTTGACGGTACCTTGTACAGTTAATCCTAAAACAACGTCCTCTGCGAACAAAAACAACTTTTGAATGGGCTGTTCTACGAAAGATTGCTTCTAATAGGCTGGATTTTTATACCTTTTCTTTTAGCAGGACGGAGTACATAAAGAGCACTGATCCAATCAGATTTCTCTCTAGATGATAACGAACATACGATTTCCAAACTGAACGGGTCCATAATGAAAATCTCAGCGTAATAACCATTACAAAATAACTTGACGTCTTCGGATCCGCTCATTTGGTATGACTGTATGTTCGTATGAACGTATGGTAACTTGGTAACTTCTCTGCATTTTCCATCCACCAAATCCCACAAACACATTTCCCTGCACAGAAAAACAAAACACCACGGATTAGTGTTAATTTCAAAATACAAACGTATTCATATTACTCGTACTGACCCATTTTCCGATGAACTAACGATATAGTTATTGTTCATGACTATGCTGCCATTAGCGAGGCATAATATTGGAGCTGTATGACCAACCATCAAACACCGAGGCACCATCTGAAAACACCAAGTGTTAAACAGTTTCTAATACCATAAAACAGATTCAAGGAACGACTTACTTTCAAAGTGTTCGGATCTACGTGCCAGATACAAATTTGTCCATCGTAGCAACCCGACACCAATGTTTTTTGATCATCGGATAAGAAAATACAAGAAATGCAATGTGTTGGCGGATTCTTACCCCAAAGAACCACTGGCACTACCAGATTTGTACCAGCAGCCATTTCCTACGAATAAAACGAATCAAATTACTAATTTAACTTGGTTTCATGGAAATCTCAAGGTTTGAAAAACTTACCTTAGATATTCTGCGTTACTATGACTAGAATCATTTACATGTAAGATACTTTAAAATATAACAAATTAATATTAAAATTCACCGTGACATTACCCTATAACAACAGAATACATGATTTTATTCGAATTTTAATTGATTTTCCTGTCGTTTTAATTCATATTTATCAAATATTTATCAGATTATAAATAAAATTGAAGATAACGCCTAGAATACCTAGGATTTGCAAAAATAGCCAGATCATGGCTAATTTGTACGATTCTTAGTTCGTAATTTCACCGCAGCGCTATTACTAGTTACTTAGTTCTCTTTTTTGCCACTGTGATAATTTGGCGCTACCGTATGTTTATAAAATTTTGTTTTTTTTTTGGATTTTTGAAAATTTTTTGATAACAAATTATTAACAAAATTATGATTGTGTTGGATTTCCTCAAATTATTATAAATTCGTTCTTCGTTATTAATTTCATTACTTTCGGACGTCATCGAACGTTCGTTTCAAATTCACATCAATCTGTTGATGTAAACTTACCTAATATTTCTATTTTCTGCGATCCATCGACTGCAGCCATGACGCTCCCAGGCAAAGAAAAGGAGAAGAAAAAACTCTCCAAGAATCTTCTGGAGATGAAAGTAAGTACCTCTTCTATTGATTTCCACCATCAGCTTTTGCTTCAGTTCTAATCTTGAGATGATTCCAGTTTATGAGATTGAGTCGAGACCGATTCGTGAGGGAAGCTGAAGACGAAGAAACTAGAATATTATTTGGCAATATTTCAGATGAACTTAAGTCATCGTCGTAAGTATCCTTACCTTTATCCTCGCCATTATCTGAATTCGTTTACATGTTCGTCCATCCATAGATCCAAATACATCTCGCAACCAAGCTGGGCAATCTGTGAAGGGTTGAAATGCGGTCGACGATCGTTTCGCGGCATGAATCCGGTAATCGAACGTATTACGGCGTTGCAAGACGGCACATTAACTATAAAACGAGAAATCGAAGAAGACGTTGACGTTACGGCCGAAGAAATGGCTAAATTTCGACAAGAAGAATCTACCTTGGTTGAAACCGTCGCGAAGAAATTCAAACGGAAAACTGACGAACCACCTGCTAAAAAATTGAAATTCCTGAAACCCGCAGATGACTGATATTTTTCACTTGTATTTAGTTTTCTCTTTCATATTGAAAGTTACCTTTTATTTGTAAGTGTTCTCGTTCGTAATGAATATATTTTTAAAACATATTTATTTGATGGATATAAAAATCATTGCAATACACACACAATCTTACGTGATAAAAAAAATTAAATTCCAAACGATTGAAAACCCCTTTGAAAAAAAATCTCATACGACAGTTTAAGTACTGAAAGCAGTCGTATTTTTTTCTGCGCCTCTGCAATCGGGTAGCAAAAAATTTCAACTAAACAAAAATAACTCTATACAAATTATAGAATACTTTAAAAACTAAAACAGGTATCCTGATATACCTTGACTATATACTTCGATTACCATGATCTCTATTTTTATACAAAACAAAACTAAAAGAAAAAAAATATCGAAAGAGAAATGCATCAAGTGATTTGATTGATTATCAATAATGACTTTCCAGTGTTTAAAAAATAAAACAATAGAAAAAATTTAAAAAAATGCTAGAAAAGAAATGAAACGTCTTGATTCAACGGAAAAAAGGAAATAAATCGAGTCAACACACGATCGTAAAATAAATCAAAATTCACTCATCAGGGATTAAGTTTCAGTTAAAACGAAATCCCATCATCTAGCGTGGGATTCATAATGCGAAGTCCTGGGCGAAGACATTTCCAGCAAGCTATAAGTAGGTAGTATTTAGAGGAGAGTAGAATAGAACACAGAAAGAAAAGCAACTGCTCAAGAAAAACTATCAAAATAACACCAACGAAACTAAAAAATATGGCATCGAGTACGAATATTGAATATTGCACAAGAAAGTAGAAGAGATCTTCGATCATGTATCAATAGGTTTCTCGGTTTCGGACCTGGTTGGGGGTTGCGTCGTACAAGGAATATTGTTATTTGTACGAGACGGTGAAAGTAACTCTTGTTTATCTCGATCTCTCTCTTTACCTGGACGAAAGGCTTCTAAAAGGGCTTCGACTCGATCTTCTGTAGGACCCCAGCGTTGATAACCCGGCGAATTTTGTAACCAGATTACCAATAGACCGTTTTTAGAACGGATATTTACATCAGCTCTGAAAAATTAACGTAGGTATTAGTTAAGCTGTGCTGTTCTTTTTCCAATATTGAGATACATGAAAAATATCTCTTGTGTTGTGGTGTCAAAATTTTGTGACAGAGATCAATAGCTTACTTATTTACGACATGTTGAAATCCATTTCTATGTTCGTGCTCAAAGGCTGGTACTACGACTTGTTTCTTTTTAAACGGGCTCGACTCTAATCTCAAAATGGCAGATGGAGCTGGATCTCTGATTTCCGGTATGGTTATAATGAAAGATAACGGTTCGACCGACTCTGATAATAATCGTTCAAACAGCGTCACCATAGAATCCATTAGCTCTTCGCAATACGGAGGATTAGCTTGGAATGAACCACTCACAGCTTTCAAATCTGACAGCATTCTACGCAGATGAGCAAATACGAAATTAGGCTAGATCAACAGAAACATACCACGTAGGTCATCATTCAACTTACCCTCTCGAACCGAAATACGCGTCCGTATCCGGAAACGCCGAACAGTATTGTCGAAAGTAACAGTTGAGCGGAGAGGCGAAACATTCGAACGTAACACCGAAGCATCGATGTAAACATTCCATCACAGTCAACGATAAAGAAGACTGAAATATTTGATTTTTGCCTTGAAAAGTAGCGTAGCGTTTCAACAAGCACCACACTCGGGGTAAAAAAATTTCCAACTTGCGGTCGTCGAAACAATTATACCTGTACAACTGATCCTGTTCAACAAAATAAATTTTTAGGCTAGAATAGAAAACACGAAAGGAAGGGGATGATTTTTCCACACACGTACCAATTTCTGCATATATTGAACATTTATAGTAACCGTATCTTTACTATACGTCAATCTGACTAAATCTTTTTCCATGACGCATTCAATACTTGGTAACCTTGGACACGGCGCAGCGAACTGTACAGGATAGCACCATACTTTACGAGTAGTTAAGGCCGAAGCAGGGGTTAAAGGTTCTGAAAAAATAACAATTTCCATAATTTAACTTCTATTAACTTTAGAAGCAGAGCAGTAAACGAAACAATACCGGTAATTCCTTGTTCTTTGTAAATTTCACTTTGCTTATCGCGAACTTTCTTCGCATGCTCGCCAGAAAGATGGTAAATTTTTAAACAAATTCCTTCCACTGATTCTTTGACAGTCTCCGTTAAATGAGGCTGACACTGCGTCTAAAATGAATAAAATATTCCTCGTAACGATCCATCTCTGGAGAAAAAAATCCATAAACAAACTAAAGAGCACCTTCAAATGAGCTAAACGTTCTTGAAAGTCATCGTAAGTTGCGCCGATCGTTTTACGCAGCCATTGAAACGTATCTTCGCAATTCCACTTGACAACTTTGCGACTTTCCGACGAAACGTTTCTGTAAATGTAAATTCTAGGCCTAAGTATTCTTCCAAAATTATTTTTATGCTAGGCCTATGTCATTTACCTCGAATCTATCACTTTTTTTGCAGCTTCGGCGTACTTGGAGAGTTGCTTTCGAGCATCTCCGGTAAATTTGGGTTTTTCCAATTTCATCGGAATATCGTTCATGATCTCTTTATACATGCTAAGCGAAATTTCTGGGTAACATTGGCTCGGAAGAAGTGGATCGTAGCCTGTATCTATTGTCTTTCTTTCCATTAACCATCTATCGAACGAATCTTCAGGCGCGTCAATATCTGCGAATGGAATCACTCAATTGTAAATAATAGGCCTTCTTTTAGGCTAACGAAATACAATAAAAGACACGTTACTTTCTCTGGAATGGCATAATTCTTGGTAACATTGTCTTAATTTGGCTGCTAGGATGCAGCGTAATGATTCCACATCGGGATGAGGATGCGCTAAAATAGTAGGCGATCTTTCGAATATAATTACATTGGTGGGTATCTCCAAGTCCCATGGACCTCTGTAATTGACAACATCATCATTTAGTTTGTAATTTACCACTAAATTGAGTAAACTAAGATGATACTAACGATAATATAAACTTTTTATTCATAGGACTCTCCATAACTTCCTCAGAAGCACGTCTTTTTAAAGACAACGATTCAGGACCTCCTGGCATCGATCCATTCAGCGGAGTTCCCGGTGCGCAAATACCCAACGGATCAGTTATCGGATCGAACTACAAAATACATCAATATTATGTTCTGAATATCAAAATAATCGTTCGAATTTCCCAATTTACTTGTTGTTTTAAAGAAGGCATCTCCCATAACGATTCTCCGGTCAATTTATTCCAAAAATAAGGACGGTTTTCGCGTTTACTCCAAAATTTCCGCCAGCCTTGTTGAATCAACTCCGGAGATAGCTCTGGTTCGATGAAACCTCCCATAGGTACATTCTGCAATATAGTTCTGTCAATATAGAACATATCGATGGTGATATTAGAATCGATAGATTAACTTACGTGAGGTGTTTGAGGCATAGGCATCTGATTATGAGCTATTGGTAAATTATGATCGATTATAACAGGTGGATGTATTTTGATCGGAACTGGAACCATAATATCGTGAGGGACCGTCTCCCACGACGACGTATTAGGCATTTCTGGCTTGATTTCGTTCATATCTTCATTCTATAACCAATATTGGAAAAATGGCGGCAAAATTAATAACACACCCGTATTTCACTGTGAAGTATTTTATATCACTATGTCTGCGTATACGTAATCGGTGGACTAAATACGGCGCTGGAGTCATTTTTTGGCCTAAATTAAGGGTCTATTAAGACAAGAATAATACATGGAATTATTCAAGTGGTTATTTTAATAATAAATACCTTGCGTAGGAAACACTGATAAGTATAATAGAAAATCGATAATAAAATTTCGCCATGTATTGTTAAATTGTAGTGGAAATATAACATATCCGGATTAAAATAATTAGTTTTTCAAATTTTCCCGGTATATTAACACAGAAACGAGAAAATATCATATTTCTCGAGTATATACTACGAAACGCCATATTAATTGTGGTACGTTTTCAGTGGCGTCGAAAGCTTGACGACGGTTCAAAGTTGAAATGCGAAAATAACGCATTTTTAACGCTTTATTTAAAAATTAGTATATATGAAATATCTTTACGATACTCACAAAGAAAGATCGTAAATAAATATATAATTATTTTACGTAAAGTGACATGCTTCGAGTCGAATTTCTAAACATCAACTAAAAACACACGAACAACACATCGCCATTTTACTACAAATGAACAATTTAACCAGGGTAGTAACCTAAGGCAACGAGTAATTATTTCGAACGAATTATCCAATTTCGTTAATTTATACATTATTTGAAATATTTTTATAATTAAAAATTCTATTTGAAATAATTATAACCGAAAAAATCAAAAAAAAACCGGGTTTAATTCACGTTTCAACGAGTTTTCAAAATAAATTCAATTTTTGAAAAACTTGAACGCTTCAAAATCTGGCGACACTGTTTTATTTACATTTTACTTTGACAACACACAACTACAGACACCACCTTATCAATGAAAATGAGACAATTATCATAGTTTCGCATTTCTTTTTAATTTTACGTATTATTTTTCTCGAATTTATTTCGCTTTTACGATTATTTATTACGAAGTTGAAATAATTAAGTTAATAAGAAAACGACGACAACTGTTGACACATCTGACGCGTGTTTCGTTGTAATAATTTCATTTGCTGTGGCTTTCGTGCGATTAATTCAATAACGCGTAGGTTTTTTGCTTTAAATCTCAAGAATTTTATAAATCCTGCTGGAGTAATCTTTCAACGAGGGTATGACCACCAACGGAAGTTAAATATCGACGTATTAGAATCCTCTACATTGTTTAACAATCAAATATTAGTCACCGTATTGATAATAATCTGAACAAAGAAACCCTATGTTGATCTTTGTTTAAACTACTTACTATGAAATTAACGATCGAGATTAATCGTAACTAATACTTAGTTGAAAATTGCAATATCACGATATCAACGTCGGTCATCTGTAACGTGATAATTTATATCTCGGGGTAAGGTAGATTTAGTTTTTGAATTTTTTCTCAGTAGTATTTCGATCATCGTTAATATGCTCACTGACGTCGTGTCTTTTTTTGTGCAGTTATCCGAATTAACCAGACGTATAAGGGTGAACTACCCGCATCTCGTGAATACTATATCCATATGATCGTCAATTTGTACAAATAAAATGGCGGATACTGATCGTATAATATCAAGCGAAGTATTACCTTCTTCTTCCGGATTGAACGATGATTCTGTTGAAACTGCCCGCCAGAATGAAGAAGAGGAAAGGATCACAATACGACATCCTAAACACGTTGTTCAAAAACTGTTGGCATTGACGTTAATGAGTATACTAGGATTCGGTAAGTGTTTCTCAAATTATTCTGCTGTTCCTGTAACACGAAAATTTTACGAATTTTGTTTAACAGGATCGTACTTTTGTTACGATAATCCGGCCGCGTTACAAGATCATTTTACCGAAGATATGGGCCTGACGACGTCACAATTCGTATTACTGTATTCTTGGTATGCTTGGCCGAATGTCATCTTATGTGCCATTGGTGGATATCTCATGGATAGGTGATTTATAATCTCCATAAGCTGTAGAATATCTGCGAAAAAATATATAAAATTATGTATTTAATTGCAGAGTATTCGGAATACGTTTAGGAACTTGTATCTATGCCATATTAGTAGTCGTCGGACAGCTGATTTTCGCCGCTGGAGTTTACACCAATAGGTTCTGGTTAGCTATTTTGGGACGATTCGTATTTGGGTAAATTTCACTCATCGTCTTCGGTACCTATCAAAGTATACTATTTTTCATATACCATATGGTTTTGCAGAGCTGGAGGAGAATCCTTGGCTGTGGCTCAAAATAGCTACGCTGTCGTCTGGTTTAAAGGCAGAGAACTCAACATGGTATTTGGGTTCCAATTGAGCTTCGCTAGATCAGGATCAGCGGTGAATTTCTTCCTCATGGAATACCTGTACAGATTCGTAAATAGATATTACACCACTTTCCAATGTCTGGGAGTATCTTTATTCATCGGTAACACATTTCACGTCTGAATTTACTCCTTAAATACGTATCAATGTCTCATTAAGTAATTATGATTTTTCTACAGCGAGTATTTCGACTGTTGGATCTTTCCTCAGTGGAGTATTGTTGGGCTGGCAAGACAAGCACGCTGAGCGTGTGCTAAAACGTAAACAAAATCAACCGGACGAAGTTGCCAAACTTTCTGACGTCAAAAACTTCCCATTGACTTTTTGGTTAACGACTTTCACAATTGTTTGCTATTATGGTGCCATATTACCCTTTATTGCGTTAGGAAAGTGAGTATCCTTTACGTAGGAATTCATCCACCAATCATATTTTTCATTTTTTTCATTTCTTCATTTTTTTTTTTACAGAGTTTTCTTCGAAAGAAAATACGAATTACCGGCTGATCAGGCTAATTTCGTAAATAGTATATTATTCATAATATCTATTATTCTATCACCATTCATGGGGCTAATTGTCGATAAACTGGGTAAAAATGTAACATTCGTGTTTGTATCGCTGTTGGTCACTATTGCTAGTCATATGATGCTCGCATTCACCTTCATTAATCCTTATATTAGCATGGTTAGTATCGAATTCGCTGGTAATTTTTTTCTTCATCTTCAAGTTTCGAGATTAGGGAGCCAAAAAAGAATAGAGAATTTGTATTATCGAAAAATGAATTCTCAGACGATAAAATATTCAAGGTCGACGTTTAATCTAGAAACTATTAATGAGATTCGATTTGAAAAATTATTTCTTTTGTTCATTGTATTATCGTAAAACTGGTTTTTATTCCAAAATTTACATTTTTTAGTATTTTTTAAAAAAATATTTTGAATGGAATTTTCAAAACTATTATTTAAAAATTATCGTCTGAAAAAATTATTCATTCTTGGAAAAAATACAGATTTCTTGAAATGGCAAAATTTATTCTCAATAATCTCGAAAATGTTGTTTTAGAATAATTTTTTTATTTTGACTTGAATTTTTTTTTTTGAAAAGTTATTCAAATTGAAAAAAAATTGTTCCGAATGTTTCAGTGCTTCATGGGAGTATCATATTCGATGGTGGCCAGTGCACTGTGGCCTTTGATAGCTCTAGTTACCCCTGAACATTTATTAGGCACAGCTTATGGAATGTGAGTATATATTTTTTTCCTTATTTTCAAAAAAATCAACGAGTCGAGTCGAAATAATCAGTAGACAGAAGATTTTCATCCTGATTTCGATTTAAATGGCCACAGCACCGTCTCAAATTCACACGAAATATAATTCTCGACCATTCGATCCATTTTAATTCATCCTTCATCTCTCCTTTAGCTAAATACTAATTTAATTGAATTTTCACAGAGCACAATCGTTCGAAAATCTGGGATTGGGTGTAATTACTGTAATGGCCGGAGTAATCACGGATAAATACGGATATTTCATATTAGAAGCTTACTTCATAGCATGTTTGTGCTGTAAGTCTTATTTTTTATCATCTTCAAACTCTCAACCATAAAAAAATCTCAAAATAATCCAAATTTATTATTTTTCCACAGTGGCTCTATTATTTATAATCATCATTTGGGTATATGATCTCATGCACAGCGGTTACTTGAACATGAGCACCGCCGAAAGAGCAATTTACGAAAAAAAAAACAGGTCAGTATTAGATTTCGAATCGTGACCACGACCAGCAACCCTTCCCTCCCACTGCCATCGATCAAGCCACACATCAGCAACCTTAAACTAAACCAAAATAATCTCCCTTTGTAATAAAAAAATCACCAATAAACCCGATTTTTACCACCGACCCGAGCTGTGTTTAATTATTTCAAATGATCGTATTACAGTGTACCTAAATCTCACGAGAAAGAGAAACTCCTCGATTCAGACTACGGTTCGGTTTCTGAAGACGAACAAGCGCATTTAATCAAAGACTCATCTACAGCTTCCCAAACGGTCACCGCTGATGTGAAAAATTAAACGTTGAACCTTCCATTATGCTTATACCTACCTATATGTTTTATATTACGGATATTTTATTTTTTGGTTGCGTTCGCACTCGTTGATTAGATCTCAGCTTGCTTTACCCTGTTTAAATGCGGTGTGATAATGTAATTCGAATAATGATTTTTTATCGAGCATTTTTATTTTATGTACGAATATGAGTTTTTAATTTTTTCCCTTATTTTTATTATTTTGTGTTTTTATTTTTCATCCATGTTTTTTTTGTTAATTTTATTCTGTGATTTTTAAGCGTATAATTTAAATGAAAATTTAGAACAACTGTTCCTGTATAATGTAGCTTTTTATTGTATTTATATTTCTGGACCTACGTACGTGTATTATCATATCAAAACATATTGTATTGTAACTCGTGTTACCCAATAATATATCAATGGATACTGAAATATGACTCGAGACTTGATCGATTTGCTGAAAAGGAATGAACGAAATATTCGTCGAATTTCAACAATTCGGTTCACATGAAGCTCATACTAACGTAACATTAAATAGAAGTTGATAATACATACGATAAAGATAAAAAAAGGATTAATATAATGGCACACTGAAAAAGTCCAAATTTATCAATCAACTTTTAAAAAATTACCACTGATAAACTTTGTTTCGATATTACTGACCCGAAAATACTCGCATTAGAATAATTGTGGACTGGGGTTAAATAAAATATACCTAGGGTTATCTGGATCATCGAGGGTTTTCGCTTAGCTTAATTTTTTCAGCTCAAATTCTTCTTCAGGGATATTTTATTTTTTATGGTACATTGGTAAATTTTCATTACTGAAAAGCAATCGTAGATTTTCATATAATTTTTGATCAAGCATCAGAAAATTTCCGGAGCTGTACAAAATATAATTTTATTCGAGATATTTTCCAAGATGCTGAGTCATCAAAATATCGAAATAGGTATTTCATAACACATAATTTTGATTTTCGAGAATTCTCCTCCCTCATTGACAATTTTTTTTTTTCTAAAAAAATCAATTTTTACGTTTTATGTAACATACGAGTAAATTCATCTTTTCTCAATCAAATATCACAAACGGTATTTCAATTGAGGTCAGCAAATTACGTACTATCGCGTATTTTAAATGAAAACCTAGTTTGAACTTACGTATACAGGTAGTTTCCGGCATTTGTATCCAAGTACCTAGTCAACCTCAATTGATAAAGCAGAGATGAACGATAACCTTCTAGATACATAGTACAGATACAAGCTTGACACTTGAAGTGAAACTGAACTCGATGGCAGATTTGCGAAGTCGAAGTTAAAAAGAAGATACTGGAATCGACATCTGTTCGTAGAATACCATTGGAAAACGAATACGGTTTCTTCATTCTGCAACAGGCAAAATTTGTCTACTTTCATTTTAAATCATTTTTTAAAAAATTTCGGCCTACAGTTTTGATTTAAATAATTTTAAATTTTAAACAAATTTTCAAACAATAAATTATGATGTTGATTTTAATAAAACAGAAAATTTTTAGTCACGAAAATCAAGCATTAATCCCGCAAGAGTATTTATTTTCTTTGGTTCGCTTTCTCAAAAATAGTAGAAAGGGACATTTTTAAATTAACTTCTTAACCTAGTGAGAAAAATGTTGAGCTAAAGGCTATTGAAGAAGGCTCCAGTGAAATGATCGTTTTTTTTCTTCATTAAAAATATATATATTTTAATGAATCGAGTCGATAATATATTGTTTTTCTTTTGGTTTTCTGCCCTGTACTTGAAGAAATTACAAAGTAGACTACAGAGGGGTCGTCAATGGGGGGATTCTGGCCCCCGCTTGTCCCCCCAAAAGTTATGTTGTATTTATAAATTTACATTACACTTATATCAGATAGGATTTTCAAAGCATTAAAACATGAAAAAATATCTTTTTAGGGCATTAAAAATCCAATTTTTTCAACGCTTCGCTCGGGCATGAACAAAATTACAATTCTATGATCTATCTGAGACGAAAGGGCAGAAGAAGGCTCCCTTTTTACCACCTCCCCATTTTGAGCAGATGAAAAAATTCAGTCCTCACTCCCCCCTCCCCTTCCTCTTTTGCATTTCGAAAAAGCAAAAAAAGTTGTCCAACATAGGGTCCCTTTTGTGCCCCCCAATTTTCGATTCTGACGATGCCACTGGTAGACTAGCACTAGAACTTGATCTGATAATTTTTTGCATTCGATCAAAAAATCCCAAGTCGATTTCCTAATCTTCCGGTAATCGTACCCTATTTCTGTCGCCACCTAGTCAAAATGTTCGAAATAAATTTCAAAATTTACCGACTTTTCCACGTTTTTCAAAGAATACACGCTATGCTTCCACTTCCAATAAAATCGAAATTTTATTGAAAATTCAATTCATAATCGCCACCAAGTCCCCTAATATAAGGACAATTTTTTTCAGTTCAAAAGATTTGATTGTCTAGGATGGAAAGTATTGAGGGCAATGATGGATTGTGGACGAGGATTTAGTCAATTTTCTTGAAAGGGCACAAAGAACCAAGCATATGGGGGAGGGGGGCCAATTCACCACAGAGAAATTTTTTTATTGAATGCATATAATGAGGGACGGATGGGTAGAAATTAGAAAATGAAGACTCAGGTAGTATTTTCAGTGAACACACACCTGATTAAAAAATTATCATTCGAGTTGGAAATGTGATTGATGGCTTAATAGATACCTACATCCTTCCCCTACAATTTTGGAAAGCCCCGGGATCATCCGAAAAATTTAGTATTTTTTAGGAATTTTTTTCTGAGACATGTCCAAACGCGAGGTCGAAATTTTGGGTTCCTAATATCGACCACCGACTGATCTTGTCCGCTATAAACGAAATCTACTGGATTTTTTTTTTCGTGTTCATCTTTCACAGATGAACAATTGATTGTCGAATTTCAGAATCGAATGTATTTTTCAATAAATCTCAGAAAAACATGAAGTGAAAACGTTATTTTTTTATTTCAAATATGAAAAAAATTTGAAGAAAAATTTTCGAGTTACCTACAAGAAATTTTGAGAAAAATTTCAGCATTAAAAATTTTTCCAACTTTGCTTCCTTCAAATTTTTTCAATAGGTAATTTTAGAATTTTTCCTCATTTTTTCAAATTTCAAATTTTCTATTTGAAAAAATCATAAATTTTTTCCATTATTGAATTTTTCAAAAAAATTTCAACGTCATGTATTTTAAAACTAAGTAAGTACTTTTAATTCAATGAATAATTAGAATAAAATTTAAAAAATACTTTAATAAAATATGAAATTTAAAAAATCTAAAAACATCAATGCTGGAAAGTTTTTTTTAGAAAATTCAACTTCGAAAAAATTTACCGTAAGAGAAATTTTAAAATTGGATACAGTTTTGAAAAAAATTAGAATAACAACACTACAGAAATTGAAAAAATTTGAACTTGAAATAAATTCAAAGCAAAATGTAAAAGTATTCACTTTAAAATCATCTTTTGACTTTCCTCGATTTTCCAATATCATCAGATTCTAGACAAGCTTCAATTATAAAATCTTCAGATTTTTCGAATGCGTTTTTTAGGTTCTTTAATTTCGATAACATTTTCAGTACACGTGACCGTCTAGGAAGAAAGGGTCCTGAACGGTAAAATTGGAAATAAACGAGACGGTCACTACTTTCGTTATACCTACTCTCTCATTTCTGAATCAGTGAAATTTATCAAAAATCACTGAAAAACAGTCAGAATTGCAGCACAGTAATAAATCAGTGAAATTTTTTTCACTGAAAGCAAGTCATTGAAAGAAAATCACTGGAAACTCAGTAAAATTCTTTGAATATAATCAGTGAAAAATCGCTGAAAATCAGTGAGAATTTCACTGATTTTTCCTGTTCTGCAATTCTGACTATTAATCAGTGATTTTTCACTGATTCGAAATGAGAGAGTACAGTTCATTAAAAAGTTATCATTTTCCCTGTAATATTTCATATTTTGAATTGAAGATTCAACGAGAATCAAAATTTGGTTCATCTGTACACAAAAGTAGTGATTTAGGTACTACCTATTATTTTTTATTTAAAAAAAATCGAAAATTATTTGAAAAAAATTGGTTTGGTCAAGTTTTTTTTTTTAAATAAGGCCGGCTCAACCTGCCCCACCCTTGACTACGTCACTTTATGTGCATTCATATAATTATTTCGAGACTGAATCGTGTAAATTCATCGATTCTGAACGAAATGAGGGCAAACTTTTTTTTAAAAAGGCATCCAAAAAGCCTTCTTTCAATTTTAATCAATATAATTATTGCAAAATGCAAAGAAGGCGAAATCCTCAACTCCTATCCCTTATATATCCTTTAAGCTTCATATGCCCGAACGAAGCAAGGGCCAAGATTTGAAAAATTGACGATTTTCGGAAAAAAAATGTTATTTTAAAAGAATTTCATTACCTACTTATAAAAATTTTATGTTTTTTTTTTTATTTCGAGCTTTTTCGTACCAGTTTGAATCAAATTTGATGACTTTTGAAGAAAATATGAGTGAGGGTGGACTTCCTCCCCCTCTCCATTATTTCGTCTCTGTTCTTTAATTGAGCATGGGTATTTCAACCAGTCTATGCAAAAAAAAGTCAAGTTCGAGAATCGGATCAGGAATTACCTAGTCATTCTGTAGCAACATGAAAACAAAAAAAAAGAAAAAAGTTACTTCCAAATCCTTTTTTTGGCCTAATTTCATAGACGTTACTTTTTTTTCCCCCATAAAACGAATCATAAATTATAAGGCAAAAATCGATTAGATGTCAGTATCATGCATTTTTTATGGTTTGAAAGGCACTTCAAAATGAATTTTTTTCAAATTTCGTCTATTTCGTAAATTAAAAACGATTTACCTAGTGTCATTTTTTCATTAAAAAAATTATAAATTTTCATTCGTTGATTTCATAACAGCATTTCAAAACTCACTTCAACCTCAAAACTAGTCCAGTGGGTTCCTATTTATTTTTAACCATTTTTTTCACGATCACACGAAAAAAATTAACATGCGCATATAAATTAGCTCAATTTTCGCTCTATTTTTTTTTATTCTCGGACCTGATACGAAACTAGAGCTTCATAATGAAATAAAATCGAGTAAATATTTTCGTATAAGTAATTTTTGGAACTCTACGTACATCTACATCAAACCCCACCCTTCTCCTCTCATCCAAGCATAAGTACATTACCATTGCATAAATTCATCTCCCTCTTCCTTCACCTCATCCACATTACAATTCGTCTATTGCAACCGGCGAATTAACCACAGCCGTACGAAAAACTGCATAGAAAAGTAATAGCATACTCTTGACCAATATACTTAATCGACCTACGAGTCAAAGTACACAACACACAAGGCTCAGAAGCCTTTCATACGATCCATTATACAAATACCCAAGTACATACGAATAGCACTCGTGTAATTCGGACACCGCCGCGATATACATACTCGGGTAGGTACTCGAAATACATAGCATAGTACTCGTAACAACGATACTTTAAAAACGAAAAAGGTACACGATAAAATTGCAAAATGTTGGTTTAATAAATACTTAAGACGATATTAGGATAGACTATAAGTATAATTGAGTTGTTTGTTATTTGTAAATTCTAACGAGCGGAGCGTTTTGGTACGCGTAAATGGGTCCGTTGATCGGTTCAACGTCTTGGTACTTAACATTGGCCACATAACCGTTGGATTTCTTCTCGGCCACGGCGAAATTTCCAGCTTGTCTGAGCTTCTCGACGGTTTCAGTGAGGGGCATCGTCGTATACGAAACTTTCTGTAATCTTCCATCCGGAAGTAAAACGTAGTAAAGTCCGGTGTCAGGGATTTGCTGCTCGGCTACGAACTCGCTCAGGTTTTCCGCCTGTGTGAGAAAAAAACATATGTGTTTGACTATTACTTTACTGAGAACATTCGAGTTCCATATTTAACAAAAAATTAATTATTATTTTTTCAAAATTTTTTGACCTAAAGTTGTCTACAGTTATGTGTGAAATATACTCCCTCATTTGTAAATCAGTGAAAATTATCGAAAATTATTGGAAAACAGTCAGAATTGCAGCACAGTAATAAATCAGCGAAAAAATTGGTGGAAAATCAGCGAAAATTCACCGAACGTCAGTAAAATCTTTGAAATTCTTTGAAAAATCAGCGGAAATCCGCTAAAAATCAAAGAATTTTGCTGATTTTCCCTGTGTTGCAATTTTGACTACCTACCTATTTATCAGTGACTTTTCCCTGATTCAAAATGAGAGAGTATTTACCATGCTTACACAGCATGAGATCGGATAAAAAACAGTCGAGATTTCCTATGACCGACCGACCTAATCAACCTTTAAAGCCCATATCTTGAGATAGCTTGTTAGTCAGGTCTCAATCGTATACAAAAAAAGGCTTCCGCACGAAATTTCTATTAAAATTGATTTTATAATTGATTCTTGTTCTGGACACTAAAACAAAGAAATTAACCCCGTATACCCTTTTCCTCCTCTTCCTTTCTCCAGGGTCCACCCCCCAACAATTCAAACGCGTGCATTGGCTCATCTATGGGTCGTAATGAAAAAATTTCCAAACAAAAGTTGTACCTCAGCACCTAATGCACATTTTCATTTCTCATCAAAATCCATTTTGGAGCAACTCCCGTCCCCCAAATTTGAAAATAAAACACTCCTTTCAATGCCCTATCACTTCACAATTTTAGAAAAAAGTGAAAAAATGACAATAACAGGTGACACATTGATTATCACTGATTATTTAAGGACGTCACATCGAGTTCAAATATCGACTTACATTTCGATCCGACCCTCTCCCCCAAGCCCCACCCCAATTAAAAAAAATTCAGTAAAGAGAAGATATTCTACGTGGAAAGTTAAACTCTCACTGAAAACTTTTACTTTGAGCTTTTCAAAATTTGATCAACAATTTCAAATCTCCCATTAATTCTTTTTAAAATTAATCTATCTTGAGATATCAGCCCTCAAAGTTTTGGGTAGTTCGACAAAAAAAAACGCGATTGCATAAAAATTACGAAACCCTCTGCCCCTGGAGGATTAAAATGAAAATGATGGGTGGTTATTATTTTACAAAATCACAAAGAAGAACTCGTAAAAAAAATTGAGTGAAATCAGAAAATCCGACTTCATTCTTGATTCAAATTGATTTGCAGCGAAGGACAAAACTTCCAATTTACAATTGTGGAGAACTTCGGATCACTTTTGTACGAAAAATTCTTAGCTTGGCCATTCACAAAAATCAAAAATGTACACAAAATTTCATTCTGAGAAAATTTTGGTTTCTAATGCCACCTCAACGAAAATCAACTTTTCAAAATTTTTTCAATTAAAATTTTCTCAAGTTAAAATTTTTACTTCGAAAATTTTAAATTTCAAGTTTCTATAATTTTCTCGAGTTTTTAAAAATTGCTCCACGTTTGAAAAGTAAAAGAAAATTGACAATTCAAAAATTGACTCAGTCAATTTTCCAATTTTTTTGACGTCTTTTCAATTTGGAATAATTTAAAAACTATGAAAAAAATTTGAAAACTATGGAAATCTCTGAACGAAATATTAGTAAAATCAAGTCCAGTGTTGCTGAATGACGTCATAAAATAGGAACGGACCTAACGGGGGAAGATCGGCAAATGGAACAGCTTGTTCCCCAGACATGACACAATTTGATTCGAGTTGGAAAAAATGGTGTAAAATTTGAAAAATGAATTGCATAAAAAATGTTCAAATTTTTATGGAAAATGTTTTTAAATGAGAAGAAAATGAACGAAAAATTATAAATATAAGTAAGTGTAGCAAAAATATGTAAAAAATTTCGTAATATTAAGACCTGACCAAATGGGAAAGGGAAAAGGGGGAAGCTCAATTCCCTCCTTCCTTCAGCAATGATTAAATTGGTAACATTTTTACAGATGCGAAAACAGGTTCGTGGCGGAAATTTGTAGAAGTGACGATGATGACTTATTTTTCTAAAAATCTGAGAGGAAAAAATTGAGTAAAATCGTATTTCCAGTCATAAGTACGAGTAAAAAATTCCATCGAGTCGAAAATCTTCTGTTTTAACCCCCTATTTATTTTGACTTTTCCTTCCAAAAACTTGCTCAAAATGAAATCAAAATAACATGCAGAACAATTTTCATGAAAATTAATTTCTGAGAGAAAGAAATCGTATTTCCAATCAAAAAGTATCAAAAAAATTCACTTGGTCGAAAATTTACATTTCCAACTCATGTAAGATAAACGGACCAATATTTGTGAAAATGGTTTTTCAGAGAAAGAAAATGGAGAAAAAATGGGTAAAACTGGGTCGAATAAAGCAATATTTTTTGAATCATGAGAAAAAATTGACGAAACGCCAATGCATTCATTGAATCAAATAAGAAATTGGTAAAAATGTTGTAAACTTTGCATTGCACAATATCTGAGAAAAAATTTCAATTTTAATGAAAATTAAATTTTTGGAATGGAAAAAAATTGAATTTGACAGGGTGTCTAACAAAATTTGTTGAGCAAAAAGCTTGACTTAGCTTGATATTTTGGAATGATTTTTTGCATGAATTTTTCGAGCATCCCCTCTCCCTCCCCTCTCCCCCCAAAAAATGTACACATTTGTGTGCTTGTAGCTATTTATAGAAAATTAAAATTTTAACAAACACATTAAATTCAAAAAAATGTAATTTTTAATAGCTTGTATTTTTGAAAAAAGCTTGACCTTTTGAGTAAATCCGGGTAATTTGGTCAAAAAGATTGACTTTTCAGGACCGACATGACTTTTTTGAAATAAGCTTGACTCATCAGGACAGCTTGACCTGTTGGACAGCCTGTTTCAGAAAATGGGTGAAAAATGTTTGAGAAAAATATGAAATTTGAAAAGTGAAAAATTTTATAGTTGGAAAAATAAAAAAATTTAATTTGAAATAAAGGAGGTAATATAAAATAAAATAATTTTAAAAAATTGAAAAATGTGAACTTGAAAATTTTTGGAGCAGAAAAAATTAGAGCAAAATTAAAAATTGAACTTGAATAATTTCAAGTCAAATAAAAGAACTGAAAATTCTGGAAAAATTTACCCCAAAAACCAAGTAAACAAAATTATTCGTCAGCTTTCAAACATTAAATAGCTACAGAATTTTTTTTTTGAAAATCCTTCCACCATTGCAAATAATAGGTAACTGTATAAATTTAGCCTGTGATAAATCACATTTTACCAGCAATTTTGCCTATTTTTTGTTCCCAAAATGTACTTCTAAATCACTTTTCAATAAGTCGAGCAAAAAAATTCACGTAAGATACAGATAAATGAACTAAAATCCGACCTGAGACCTTAGACACCCATGACGATGGCCATTTAAACCATATTTGTATGGGAGAATTACCCCATACCAATTTTTTCATGCCCCATATGCAAAGGGCATCCAAATGACCCCATAAAAACAACAAACCCACCACTTAAACGTTATACTTTCATAGCTATCCTCTCCGACGCGGATATACCCAATAAAATTAATCACCATTTGGAAAATTTTTCATTTTACGATCCAATTTGACCCCCCAGGGTCACCAATCAAACCACCCATACTCATGGGAAAAACAAACCCGGTGAAAAAATCTTGGGTAATGTTAAATTCCGAAATGACGAAATTTAATGACTTAACGTTAGTCGTCGACTAGACTTAGACCAACGTGTTTTGGAAATGCACTGCGAAGATTATGACACGGAGATAACTGCACGAATAAATATAATAGGTAGCTTAGTCACGACATCTGCAACACTGTGGCACGTACAAAAAAGTGATAAAAAAAGCGCCTGGTTGCGTAACACCGCAGGCGAATCACTTCGAACAATATGATATGTAGATATAGCCTAGCTACGACTAGTAACACGGGCGCTTATGTAATTCCAGCTATATTATTTTCAACTTGAAAAATTGTATAAACGAAATTGTAACATCTCTACCAACAACAATGAATTGATACCGGCGGCCCGTTTAAACTCGAGTTCATTAGCAATTAAATAGCAACCTAAGTAGCGCGACCGAGACAACCTTGAGTTAGCAAATACCACTCAGAAGCCTACCTCTGGTTTGAACGTCGTTCCTTCGACGGTTGTGGCTTCGGTCGGGAACGCCGTCGTCGGTGGTAAATACGTAGGCTTTGGACGAGCCGGTCTGCCAGTGGGTTTCCATCCAGAGGGCGGATATGGTCCCGGAGATGTCGTCGTGGTCGTCCTGGCCGCCGGATATGGACCTCCGTCGGCCGGAGGTGGCGTATAGCTCGTATCAGCAATCACTGATGCAGCACAACCGATCGTCAATGCGACTAAAGCGATACCCTAAGCAAAGGCAAGTTAATTATATAATTTAGCAAATTCTCAGCCAAAGCATTATGCAATTTCGTTTACTTACGTTCATGTTTACTCCGCTGCTGATGATTCTTGGTACAAAAAAAGAACAAGTTGTCAAGTGAAATAGATGTTAACACTGTCACCAACGATCACACAATCGATTATAGGTCTGAATTGACAATTGTTTATATACGACCGAGCATCGGCTCGATGACACGTATTTTGAAATATAGGACCGATAATAACATTGACCGGTATCCAATATGATCGATCGGCATTGGTCATCCGATGCTCGTGTTTACACATAATCGTACGCAGAACGTGATAATAATGTTGATTCAATGCCAAATCGGGGGTTTGGTTGTCGTAAACGGGTACCCGAAGGTACCAAGGATCAGCATTGCACTCGCGTAGGTAATTTTCTGCAAATGAGCCATACGTGTCGATCCGCAGGAAGGATATTGGTGCAATTTGCCAGCATGATTTGCCAAATTTTGCCATCACTGGTGTGTAAATTTTACGACTTGGGTAGGTAAATTGGCCATAAAATACAGAGCTGTGAATGGCGGATCATCTGACGTGTAATAACTTTGAAGGCATTTTTGCACGTTTCAAGCTCGAGGCGTGTTAAGGTCCTCAATGGAATCATCGAGAAGCTGAATTGATGTGTGTATTACCCAGCAATTTCAATTCAATTCATGAATTCCAATAATGTTTTTCCTTCTCTTTCAAGATCACGGGGACAATGAATGCCTAAAAGAGATTCAATGAAGTTTCAAAAGAAAACTCCAACGAGGATAATTTTGAAATTATTTATCCTGAAAAAAAAAACAATACCTATGTACCTACCTTATATAGCCAGATGGGCAATTAAGAAGAAGTTGTAAAAAACAGTATTGAAAAGCATAAAGGGTATAGCCGGGTTTTAGGTGAATTTGGCCCCCGCTCCGATTTTTGATTTAACCCCTCAGATGGTGTTCCATGATGTAAAAAAAAACATAGAAATATTTTTGACCCCCCAACCCTTCCCTTTTGGAGATATGGCCATTTTATTGCATTATTTTCAAGAATTTTTAATTTCAGTGGAAGTGAAGGAAATTTTCTGTTCTTTGGTACAAAGTTACATCTCGTAGAGGTGTATTTATGATAATTTTTTCAACAATTTTCGTGCACTCCTTCATGTTTTTTTCGGCTATTTGAAGTTTTCAATCGTAAAAAACACCATATAAGCGAAGAGCGACCACTTTTTGAAAATATTCCAAAAACGTGTTTTTTAACGTAGATTCACGTCCCGTATTCACTTTTTGCGATTTCGATGCACCAAGGACCGAAAATCGCGAAAAACTGTACAAAACCGTTATTTTTTATAGCAATTTTTTTAAATTTTGAGCGTTTTGTATGGAAAGAAATGACTAAACGAAAAAACTTTTGTTGGATTCGTGTTTAGCGAGTCAAAATACCCCGATAAATACACTTTTCGCGATCGTTTTACTTGAAAACTCGAAATTTGCTATTTTTGTCATGAAAAATCAGCGAAAAAGGTGAATTTTGAGACTTCAAGCAAAACGATCGCGAAAAGGGTGTTTGTCGGGCATTTTGACCCGCTAAACACGAATTCGACGTTAGTTTCTTTATTTGGTCATTTTTTCCGTATAAAACTCTTAAAATTTTAAAAATATGCTAAAACAAAAAACATTTCTGCACGGCTTTTCACGATTTTAGACTTTATATAGTTCAAAGAAACAGCCAAAATAAAATACTCAGGGAAAATATGTATTAAAAAATATGAAAATGTGCAATACATTACCAAAGCAAAAAATTCACATTTCCCCCTTTCCCCACCCACTTTTACCCACTGACCGCTTATCACCTAGGTACCTACTTGTATGTACATTGGCAATAGCACACAATAACGCTTCAGCTGGGGTTCAAAATTTTAATCTTGGTTATGAGAAAAGGAAGCTCGATATTTTAAAGTCGATATTGATGAATTTTATTTTAATTTATTTTGCCGCCATTTCATTATATATTTTTTGGTTAGACAAAAATTTTTATCATTACAGCCGAAATTTTGGGGGTACCTACATAATTCATAATTCTACATACAAAGTCTATATTTTTTATGTAGATTTTCCTTGAGTATTTTATTTTGGCTGTTTCATTGAGCTAAGGTCTAAAATCGCGAAAAGCCGTGCAGAAATGTTGTTTTAGCATATTTTTAAAATTTTGAGAGTTTTATACGGAAAAAATGACCTAATAAAGAAACTAACGTCGAATTTGTGTTTAGCGGGTCAAAATACCCCGACAAACACCCTTTTCGCGATCGTTTTGCTTGAAGTCTCAAAATTCACCTTTTTCGCTGATTTTTCATGACAAAAATAGCGAATTTCGAGTTTTCAAGTAAAACGATCGCGAAAAGTGTGTTTATCGGGGTATTTTGACTCGCTAAACACAAATCCAACGAAAGTTTTTTCGTTTAGTCATTTCTTTCCATACAAAACGCTCAAAATTTAAAAAAATTGCTATAAAAAATAACATTTTTGTACAGTTCTTCGCGATTTTCGGTCCTTGGTGCATCGAAATCGCAAAAAGTGAATACGGAACGTGAATCTACGTTAAAAAACACGTTTTTGGAATATTTTCAAAAAGTGGTCGCTCTTCGCTTAAATGGTATTTTTTACGATTGAAAACTTCAAATAGTCGAAAAAACATGAAGGAGTGCACGAAAATTGTTGAAAAAATTATCATAAATACACCTCTACGAGATGTAACTTTGTACCAAAGAACAGAAAATTTCCTTCACTTCCACTGAAATTATAAATTCTTGAAAATAATGCAATAAAATGGCCATATCTCCAAAAGAGAGGGGTTCGGGGGGTCAAAAATGTTTCTAAATTTTTTTTACATCATGGAACACCATCTGAGGGGGTTAAATCAAAAATCGGAGCGGGGGCCAAATTCACCTAAAACCCGGCTATACCCTTTCACTATTTTTTCCAACATCTCAGTAGATCTGTTTTCTACACGAATTTTACCAGAATCTGATTATGGATTGTGCCAAGATTTTACCTGGATTTTCAGTTGGAAAATCCAAAAAATAAAATCCATCTTTAAAATCCGCGGTAAAAAGAACAAGCATTTTTTTCAGATTTTGGGTGTTGATACTTGATACACTAATTTGATAAGACTTTTTTTGGTAAAGGCTCGTTTATAATGGGACCAAATTAGTCACTGAAAAAAGTTTAATCCGTGGTTTCTTATGGAACTGTTTATAAAAGACACTGAAAAAATTCAATGCCTGGCAAGTGGCAATGAAAAGTTGAAATAAATTCAACTTTTCAATGAAAAATTCAGAGTGCCATTAGCCATTATAAATGAACCTTAAATGTAAAAAATTCAAAAAATGAATTTCGACATAGTAAGGATCGATAATTTATTTTTTTTCTGACGACGCGACGCGACGATGGTTTCAAGTTAAACACATTTTATAGCGGAGGTTTCAGTTTGAACACTTTTAATTAGAGATATTTCATTTTTTTCAAAAAAAAACAACACATAACTCTCTCCTTATTAATCTTCAAGTTGGAAAGTCAGTTATGTGGTTGTTAAAATCTAAAACCCATTCCCAGAAGCTACTACCCCAGTAGATTATGGGTTTTCAATAAACTGGATTTAATACAGGCAGTTTATCAAAAAATGATTTTGAATTTGTAAATAAAATAGTATTTTTGACGGATTTTTAAAATCTTAATCTGGATTATGCAAAATCCGTGTAAAAAACAGCTAATAGAAGATGGCCAATTTATTGACAACTTACAAAATTGGCAAAAGTTGTAAAATTCAACACCAAATTTTTGATGGCAACTTTTTGGTCAACAAAATGATGAAAACAGTCAAACGAATAATTATTGGCGAAACACGACCAATTTGGGTATTAAAAAAAAGACTCGAAATTCATTTTTTTGCCTTGAATAATCAGTAAAAAAAAAAGAGAATTTTGAAACTCAAAGCAAAACTATCGCAAAAAGGGTGTTTATTGGGGTATTTTAACCTACTGAATACGAATATGGAATTGGTTTTTTCATTTGGTCATTTCTTTCTGCATGAAACGCTCGAAATTCAAAAAATCTGCGTTGAAAAAATTATCATAAATACCCCTCTACAAGACGTAACTTTGTGTCAAAGCACGAAAAATTTTCTTCAATTCCGTTGAAATAAAAATTAAAAAAAAATTATGTAATCAGATGGCCGTAACTCTGAAAGGGAGGGGGTAGGGTCCAAAACTTTGTGAACAATTTTTTGTAGTCAAATATATGTACCTACACCACTTGAAGTGTTTAGGAGCCCAAAAGTGCCAAGGGTCAAATTCACCCCTTATCATATAATTTTTTTGATAGATAGGTTTTTATTTTTTTCGAATTATCCCTTGAAATAATGAAAAAAAAATAAAAACTTATACATATAAAAAATAATATTTTCAAGATTTCCCCCAATACAGCAAAGGTGGCTCTGGTTTTCGTCAATTTTGACCATGGCGTACCCTAGGTAAAATAATGAAAAAATTATATGATATTCTAGGATCGATAAGGTATCTAAAAACTATTTTTTGAAAATTTTGCCACGAGTCCCTCATAGGTAAGGAGGGCTTCAAAATATTGACTCAACGTTTTGAAGGGGAGGGGGTGGAGGGGGGAGCTGAAATTTTTTATGTGAAAAGCCTTTACATATACCAACACTTGTAATCAAGTTTGAAGAAAATCGGTTGAGTCAATCCTGAGAAAAACATTAAAACTCATTTTCCATTTTTGAGTCATTACTCAAGAACCACTCACGTTAGGGGCCTGAAACTCGGGGAAATGATGTATTCATAGGTTATCTACATATCCTGTAAGTATCGTTCCAAGATCGCTTGGGGGCCGATTTTCTATGTAAACCCGCCAAAGCCCTATACACAAATGTCGTCGTTTACGAGAAATTTTGTAAAAACAAAACGCTCCCGTACAAACGTTATGTTGACGGTTTCTTCTACACCGTTAAACTTTTGTAAAAAAAGATCTTCAAAAGATAAAAATTCACCACTTTTCATTCTCTTTCCTTTTTTCTCAACATCGCGGTCAAGGACATCATGGCATTTCTTTCTCATCACAGCTCATTAAAAAGTAAGTTTCCAAAAACTTAAGATTTTTTCATAAATTTTGTAGAAAGAGTGTAAATTACCCCGAGCGCAGCGAGGTAAATTTTTTTTTGAATGATTCATAATTTAATGGACGAAGAATTTTATTGTACATTACGATCAACAAAAACTGATGAATAAAACAATCACATAAAAGATGTAATAAACTAGTCCGACCCACCCGAGCGGAGCGAGGGCAAATTTTTTTGAAAAATTTATAATAAAATAAACAAAAAAACACTTTTCTAAACGATTTATCTTGGGATTTTCGAAAAATTTCAGCGAAAATTCCAAAATTCCCTGACTTTTTCCTAAGTTTTCCAGACCACCAAAATTCCCTGACTTTTCCCGGTTTTCCCGGGTTTCCAGAGAATGGACACCCTGAATGGCGATTAAAACAAGAAAATTAACATTTTTTTTCAAATTTTTAGAAAATCATAACGCTGGAACTTTAGAAAAGACCTCATTTCAGAGACAGAACATGGCTCTCCAACTCAAACAGGCGAACTTGTGATTTATGAAAATCAACGAATTAAAACATCTGAACATTCATGAAAATAATTATTTCGGGTCCAATTTTTCCGCAATCGAAGGAATATTCCCCTCCACCCCACTTCACCCATCACATAATTTATTCAAATAATTCATCTTACTAATCAGACATCACGCTCCAAATGCTCTACGACCTACATGCCATTATAAATTTATGCAAAAAGGAGCAATTTCATCTCATATGTAACACCATTTATCCCTACGAACGTGTAATCTGCACAACTATACTCAATAGATACAGGCATGCAAGTAGAGAAGTATCATTGTTCGATGTATAATAATTCAGGTGATAACCTATCATCAAATTAAAGTATCAATCGTGTAATGTACCCAACCTGGTTAGGTACTATACCAATTGGAAGTCATTAATTGAATTCTTACACAATATTTCCATTTCCAAGAAGATAATGTTTTTACCTACATATACCCATATTATAACTAGGTAATAGGTATACGTTCATCAATTTTATTGCGCAGATGTGCGATTTTAATTTTAAATTGAATCAACACGACGTGATCGAGACAACGATCCCACATTGGAGAAAATTTTCACACGCGGGTAAATTTTCAACAATCCTTTTTCAATGATAAACTTCCATCTAAAGGATATCATAGGTACATAAATGTGAGGTATATGACTGAGGCATTACGCAACCATGGCAACTTTAGCCTTTAACACACGTCATAAAAAAATTAATGTGTCTAACAAACCTAACACGTTCGAATATGCTCTAAAAATCAACTCGAGAGTACGTAGGTAGGTGAATATACGAGAAGTTAACACTTTTATAATATCAAATTGCTCGAGAGCGCGGTCATAATGTATTATTATAATTTACACGGCTCTATACCTAATACATTGGGTTACGGCACGGGCATTTGTACATTTGTACAATAATATTATTCGATGAACCGACATGCTACTCCTAAGAATGGATATCGAAGGACAGCCAATGTCTCATCACAACGTGATCCTAGTAAATAGCCCTATGTAATTGTGACCTCTTTAACGCCGCAAAACGTTTCGACCATACTGACGCATAAAGCGCTATTAATTTTCGAATTATTGCTCAGGTCAGAAACGAACGTGAGTCGTTTATGAGGAGACGTTTCAAGTTCGGTTGCCCAGTCGATCTTAGATCGTAGAGAACAAAAATACTCCGGAGTAATTGTTTTTTGTACGACTCAGCATTCTTTGGCGAATGGCGATACCTACTTAAACTCAAGTTCGAGTCGAGGGTGATTTATGGCAACACCAGCCAGGACAAATGATAAGAATTTTGAGGTGCCAATTCGAATGTACGCCGACTTTTACATTGTGTCTTATGGGAAATAGATCGTTTTTCTCAGTTTCCCTGTAATAATTCAAAAACTTGAGTGAACCATGGACGTTTGAGGGATGAAATGGAATCCATTTTTCATCCTATACAACCTCGTTTTTGTTTCGAAATTCTGGCAATTGCCAGTGAAAAGTTATCGAAGCTCACAGTTTGGAAAAATTGCAAAAATCGTATTATCTAAATTTCAAATTAAAATAGCGCGAAATTTTTAGTGCACTCATTGGTGTTTGAGATATGAAAAATGATCTACTTTTCGCGTTCTACAAGCTGGATTTTTTCCTATAACTCTAGCCCCAACCAATCAAAAGTTATAAAAGCTCAAAAGTTCGAGCTTTTATAACTTTTGATTGGCTGGAGCTAGAGTTATGGGGGAATGCTTGTACTCTCTAGATTTGAATCATAATACGGACTTTTTAGGTTTTGACCCAAAAAAATTAGCAGAAAGGGGAAGTTTCGGATATAAGCTCAGTAAGGCATGTATTTCAATTTCTTGTTCTACATAGTAATGGGATTTACTATGCAAAAAAACCGCTCCCAAAAGTCGATTAACCCGATTTTTAGTAATTATTTCTGTTAATAGGGAATTTTCAACATTAATTTTTTTCGAAAGGCCCCAGCTCCCTTCCATGACGTTTTACGAAAAAACTGTAAAAAACAAAATTATTTTTTTTTAAATTATCTACAATGTTTGATTCAACCTTTTTTTGGTAAATGCGTAATTTCGAAAGTTATGGGCGAAAAACCAAAATTTGAACCTCCTCACCCCCAAAAAGGGGTCAAAATATTTACCAATTTTAGGGAAGTTCGGGAATATTGAAATACATGCCTTACTGAGCTTATATCCGAAACTTCCCCTTTCTGCTAATTTATTTTGGGTTTGGGCTTTATTTTAGCTAAAAAGTCTGTATTATCAGTCAAAAATGCCAAAATTGACTGATTCATAGACACAATTAAGTCAATGAATCAGTCAAATTCTACTAATTCCTCTGTTACTGCCAATCAGTGAATTTTCATTATTGAATCAGTAAAAATCAATTGACTGATTGAATCAGTAAATTTTTTCACTGATTTCAACAATGAGTCAATTTTGACTGATTCAAATTTAGAGACTAGAGCGTGAAAAGTAGATTATTTTTCATATATCAAACATTAATCGCGATTTTGTCAAACGTTGAGTGTCCGGGCCTTATGTAGAGATGTTGTTGTTTGTGCACGTTTTTTGGCAAAGCTCTCTACAATACAAACACAGCCAATTTTTGCACACTTTACTGTCTATTGTTTCCAAAATGACCAGGGGACATTTGCGCAAACCTTTATGAATTTGTTACAGGATAACCCAACAATGGAATGTTTTTTTCGAGTCATTTAGCACGAGCGGATTAATACGAACGATTTCTTCAACAGATCGTTTTAGTAGGTTCACACTTTTTTAGTCATTGTCATTATCCTTACTATACACAGACCACTAATAGGGGACAAAGAAAGGAAAACGAAAAGGATTAATTTTTAAGATTTTTTTTATACTTTAATTCCATTGGGCGAAGATTTCAGTTGAAGAATCTTTTCAATTTCGTTTGAGCATTCCTTTGATTGAAATTTGAAATTTCAAAAGGGGATAATGTTATCTTGAAAAAACATAATGATAGAAATGGAAGGGAGAGTATAAATCTTCTTTCATGTAAAAATGTTGCGATTTTTTTTTCAAAATGAGCTAAGTAAAATTTCTACCAACTCAAATTATGATTATTCAACTCATCTTTTTCGACTTTATGTGAAAAAAGGAATGGAGGGGAACACAGATGACTGTGGGAGAGTTGATATTCAACGAAGTATTCAGAGTGAATAGATGACGGATTGATTTCCAATTTTTTTCGAGATATGAACGAGTTGATCCCTACTTTTTCTCAAAAATTTCTTTCAACTCTAAATTTTTGGCTCAAAATTTTTCCCAAGATTTTTTTTTCAAATTTCGACAACAATTTTATTTAAATTATTTTCAACTCTTTTATTTTTTTCTCAAGTACCTATTTTCACCATCAAAATTTCTCTCAACCTAAAATTTTCTCAGATTTTTTCATGTTTATATTTTTTCTGAATTTTTCCCAAAATTGTTTTCAATCTTGAAATTTTTCTTGAATTTTTTTCCAACTATAAAATTTTTTCTTCACGTTTTCTCCACTTTGAATTTCTTTATATTTTTTTTCGAACACCAAACGTTTTTTCCTATTTTTTTTCAATTCTAAAAATTATTTCCATGGAATTAAAAAACAGGTTTTTAAAATTTAAAGTTGATACGTATCTAAAGATTTTAAAAATGTTTTAAATTGGATAAAAATACTTATTGAATTGAAATAAAAGAAAAAACATAAAATTGAAAAAAATTTAGGATTGTTGTAACTAGAAGAAATTTTAGTGTTGAAATTGCAAAATGTTTTGAGAAAAAAATGAAGTTGAAACAAATAATTTTGAAAAAAATGTAAAGGTATACCTAACACTATTCTGAGAACATTTCAGGTTGAAAAAAATTGGATAAAAAATTTTGGGAGGTTCGAAATCAATTCGTACGACATAGGTACCGTGAAAAATAGGGAATCAATTCATGCAATTCACACATTTCTGAATTCAAGAATTCAGGGAATCAACTCACCAACTCCCAAACAGATGGTCATCAGAATTGCTATTGGCAATGTACTTTTTCAAATACCTAATACCTATAGATGGAATAATGGGTGCTATTTGAAGAAAAAGGTACCCGGACATTTACCCGAATCCATTCCCCCGAAAAAAATTTCCGCGAATGACGAATCCTCGAATTTTTTTACTCGAATCCATTTCCCCGAATGCTTTGTACCCGAAATACAAATACCCGAAAGTTTTCAAAATTAATTTTTCCAATGTTATAGCAGAGAGAATTTTTCGCCAAAACCATTCATTATTTTTTCATTTACTTACCTCTAATTCGAGGAAAAAAACTTTCTGAAGTTGAAAACTTCAAAACCAACAAAATACACTGTTCACTTTTTAAAAAAATTGATTTGGAACAACACACTATAATTTTTGGACCCAAAAGTGACACCCTTACTATATTCAGGTAGATTTGATATCGAAAACTGTGTTTTTTCTACACTTCGCATGTCAGCTCAAGCTTTTTTCAACTTATTGAAGCAAAACTTGTTAAGTAGTAGAAGATATTGAATACGAATCCCTACAAATTTTTTCAAATCTTTTGACCTCAAAAATGACCTTGAAAAGGATTTTAAAAACTTCAGAACCTAGTAAAATAGCAAAAATGAATGTAAAAAGTCCAGATGTCACATGTGTTTGAATGTACCTATTTTGCACTCACTTGAAGTTTTTCAGTTGTTTTTTTTTAGTAATTGCACATACGAAAAACTCTCAAAAACTGGTTTTAATTTCAATTTTTACCGAATTTGAAGGAAAAGAAATGTCCATATGAAAAAACCAACGTCAGATTCGTGTTCAGGAGGCCAAATTTTTTCTTTTTACTTCATTCAAGTACCATTTTACTTAAATTCCCAAAGTTATAATTTCCGATTTTCACTCCTCCACTATCATGGCATTCAGATTTGACATTTATTCTGCATTGACAATTGTATACTTGACCGTCATTCTTTCAAAATCTTCAATAAAAAAAACATATTCATCTAAATATTCTCCCGTAATCTAAAAAAATAAAAGTGAACGTCGATTCACTTTGATCGGAGTTCAGTTTAGCTTTAGACTTTCAAGCTTATCTAGGAAATGATAATATTGACGAAGTTGAATAATGTTAATTTGTTACCTCGCGAGAATGTTACAATTAAATCGTAAAAACATGACTCGTTATTGCGTTCGTCTTATCAGTTCTGTGATTTCATTCAAAGGAAATTTCGCGTTTTGAATCAGGGGTTCAATTAATCACCCTGTAAAATTATTTCTATAACGTGTAATCTCTCACACAACACTGCTTTTAATTTTTACAGCGAGGTTTTAAATATGTTAATAAGCGAATATTCGTAAAATATTTTCTCAATCGATTTATTTTTTCCATCAAGTTTAGGTACGTAAATTAAATATGTCATCAACTAAAACAGCAGCTCAATAGTTCATCGAAGTGTCATTACGATAGATTGAGCAGAATCGATGCCGTTTAATTTCCGAGATATTTCATTCCATCAAAGTAAGTAAACAAAATAACTCAATATTACTGGGTATTTTTCGGCTAAAATGGGATGATTTCCTCTGGATCTGTAATCAGCAACACCTTCTCCTCCCAATACCCGGCGTGCAAAAGTGGCAGACAAATTCTGCCCTTTTCTGTCCTTTTTTGCTGAGACTTTCTGCTCTTTTCTCTGCCACTTTCTGACATTTTCTGCCACTGCGTCGCGTGTTGCGCACTGCACTTTGGGATAGGCAACTTCTAGATCTCCCAGAGTGCAACGTGCAATGTGAAACGAGAGTGGCAGAAAAATACATAGAAGGGCAGACACGTGAGACTTCCTACTCTTTTCTGACACTTCGTCTACCACTTTTGCACACCGGGTACCTTCCTCGATCAGGAAAACATTTTTTTCTTAAAATTATCTGAAACTTGGTGTTGTTGAAAAGAGGGTCCAGGGTGATGAATTCATTTTACATATTATTTTGATCCAAAATTCAACGAAGACGCGTAATATCATTTGATAGTAAAACTATAGGTACGTGGACAAAATTTCAAAAAAAAAAGATTTTGAGTCATCAAAACGTTCATTTTTTCAAAGTTTGAATTTCAAAAATTTATGGCTCTTTTAAGTGTGTACCTTACCTACATTTCAAAAAATAGTACTCTTTTTTTTCAGGGAAAATAAAAATTTCGAAAAAAAATCAAATTTTCACACCAAAAGATCTCATAAAATTTTTAAGGGTATATTTTCAATTTTCAATTCTTTTAGGTGAATAAATTATTTCGCCATCTCGAACTATGCCAATAACGTTTATGGCTCAGAATGGACAATATCATTACAGTTGAACAAATCGAAATGGTAAAATAAATATTAAATACATATAAAGATTCTAAAAAATTGTTAGGATAGAAATTTAATATTTTTTCGTATTTTATAAAACTATACACATTTTATGTACGTAGGTTTAGATGATGCACTCGATAGTATATTTTCGGCACTCTTTTATCTCATTTTGATAAGAGCACCTTCAATTCTCTCCGCTACAGAGCGTATTTATCTATTCATTCATATTATAACAATTTCTACGCAATAAGTTCCAATGTTTTAGATGCGTTTAATTCGCGAATGTTCACACTTCACATACTATATTCGTCGATAAAGTGGTAGTTCTGGCTGTTCTGGTATTCCAGGAGTCGTCAAAATTCATTCGGAGAGAGTTTTCTCCGATGAAATTTTTCAACTCCTGCGTATGAGTCGAGCAATCCCTTTCATTAGTGCTGAAAAAACTGCACAGCCGCGGTTTGCTGTAAATAAAGGAAGGTGGGGTAGGATGCAACAGGGGCATGATTCAAATTGTCTTATTGTCGTCAGTGATGTGATTGAAAATTTTTTCTGGGCAATTGATGGATGGGTATCCATTCGACACAAAACAGGAAAAAAATTACAGACCTGACGAATTGCTTGTCTATGAGTTATTATCAATAATGTAATTTTATACGTGATTTTCGTAAAATTCTTGAAATTTGATTTTTGTGAAATATCATCGTTTTCAGGTTTTGAAAAAAAATTCAGGTAATTTTTTTTGTAATCTACATCCAATTTGGTACTTTCCCTTATATTTTCTTTCCAGTACATTGTGTTAAAGAAAAACAGTGCCAGGGAGGCAAGATGCAAATTGAAAATGAGGCAAGATGCAAACATTGTTTTCAAATATGAAGTTTTCGAAAAAGTCACATATGGTACTAAAAATGGTCCAATTGATATTTTTGAGATATTTTTTCCAGGATATCACATTTTTGCTTCAATTTTTAGATAGAATATCAAAAATATCAAAAGTTTGACTAAAAAAATCAGAAAATCAACTAAGGTAGCATAAATTATGAATACAAAGGCTTAAGAACTCCTCTTTTCAAAAATTACGCTTCTATTTAAATCTGTAGAATCCACCTCGCATGTACTTATGTACTTGAGTAAATTTTACAAAAAAATTCGCGATTTTTCATCATGTCTTGACTGTTTGCATCTGGTCCCATACCTCCATTTCACCCGCCCCGCCCATTTGAGATAGGGGGTGGGAGTGGGGTCAATCGTTTGTGCTAGGTTTGTGCTGGTTTGTGCTGGCATTAGTTTCGTTTGTGCTCATTCTCTTTCCCTGAAAATGAATATAGGTCAGGGTGGGGCGCCTGAAATGGTGCCCCGCCCATTCGAGATAGAGGGGTGGGAGTGGGGTCAATCGTTTATGCTAGGTTTGTGCTGGTTTGTGCTGGCATTATTTTCGTTTGTGCTCCCTCCCTTTTATGGGCGGGGCAGTTGAAATGGTGCCCCGCCCATTCAAGATAGAGGGGTGGGAGTGGGGTCAATCGTTTGTGCTAGGTTTGTGCTGGTTTGTGCTGATATTATTTTCGTTTGTGCTCCCTCCCTTCTGTGGGCGGGGCGTCTGAAATGTTTTCTGAAAAACCTTGAAAATAAAACTTGAAAAATTTTTTAACAGTACCAATCGTTTGTGCTACTCATGGAGAGGTTTGTGCTGCTTTTACATTTTGAAAAAATTTACATTCTGACCCTTTTTTTGATTTTCAGAGATGTTCTATACCCTGGGCGGGGCGCTTGAAATGGTGTCCCGCCCATTCGTGATTGAGGGACGAGTGTGGGGTCAATCGATTGTGCTAGGTTTGTGCTCGTTTGTGCTCGTTTGTGCTGGCATTATTTTCGTTTGTGCTCGCTTCCTCTCTCTAAAAATAAATATAGGTCAAGGGCGGGGCGCCTGAAATGGTGCTACGTAAATTCAAGATTAAGGGGTGATTGTGATCTCAATCGATTGTGCTAGGTTTGTGCTCGTTTGTGCTGACATTATTTTCGTTTGTGCTTTCGCCCTTCCAAGGTGGAGCGTCAGAAATGCTTTCTGAGAACCCAGGGAAATGAATCTTGATGAAAATGGTTTGCAGTGAGTGGCGAGCATTTTTTTTTTCAAAGTCCACTCGATTTTGCGCTCTGAATTATTTTCAAACTGGTTTTTTCCATTTTTTAAACTTCAAAATTTTGTCAACGCAAATTTTTGAAGTCCAAAATTTTTTGCTCAGAATTTTTCAAACTTGTACATTTTTTTTCAACGAAAATTTACAAACTTTGAATTTTTTTCAACGTAAATTTTCAAACTCTGAATTTCTTCTTGTAAATTTTTCGAACTTCAAATTTTTTCAACGTAAATTTTCAAATTCTGAATTTTTCTCCTGTAAATTCTTCCCTCTTAATTTTTCAAACTTCAACACTTCTGCGTAAATCGGAGTCTTTTTCAGGAATATTCTGAAAAATACAATTGTAAATTATTTTTCACAACTACATTGAAAATAATGAAATATACAATAAAAAAAAAAATAATAATAAATGTCATTATTGTATGTTTCATTATTTTATTTTCGATGTTGTTGTTAAAAATAATTTTCAATTGTATTTTTCAGAATATTCCTGAAGAAGACTCCGATTTACGTTTCAGAAGTTTTGAAGTTGGAAAAATTTACAGGAAAAAAGTTCATAGGTAGTTTGAAAATTTGCGTTGAAAAAATGTAGAAGTTTGAAAAATTTTGAGAAAAAAATGTTAGACTTGAAAAATTTACATTGAAAAAATGAAAAAATTTTAAGTTTAAAAAATTCAGAGTTTGAAAGTTTGTTGAAAAAATGTAGAAGAAGTTTGAAAAATTTGCGTTGAAAAAATTTTGAAGTTTAAAAAATGGAAAAAGCCAGTTTGAAAATAACTCAGAGCGCAAAATCAAGTGGACTTTGAAAAAAAAATGCTCGCCACTCACTGCAAACCATTTTCATCAAGATTAATTTCCCAGGGTTCTCAGAAAGCATTTCTGACGCTCCACCTTGGAAGGGCGGGAGCACAAACGAAAATAATGTCAGCACAAACGAAAATAATGTCAGCACAAACGAGCACAAACCTAGCACAATCGATTGACCCCACACCCGTCTCCCAATTTTGAAAGGGCGGGGCACCATTTCAGATGCCCCGCCCAAAGGAGGGAGGGAGCACGAACGAAAATATTGCCAGCACAAACGAGCACAAACCTAGCACAATCGATTGAGATCACAATCACCCCTTAATCTTGAATTTACGTAGCACCATTTCAGGCGCCCCGCCCTTGACCTATATTTATTTTTAGAGAGAGGAAGCGAGCACAAACGAAAATAATGCCAGCACAAACGAGCACAAACGAGCACAAACCTAGCACAATCGATTGACCCCACACTCGTCCCTCAATCACGAATGGGCGGGGCACCATTTCAAGCGCCCCGCCCAGGGTATAGAACATCTCTGAAAATCAAAAAAAGGGTCAGAATGTAAATTTTTTCAAAATGTAAAAGCAGCACAAACCTCTCCATGAGTAGCACAAACGATTGGTACTGTTAAAAAATTTTTCAAGTTTTATTTTCAAGGTTTTTCAGAAAACATTTCAGACGCCCCGCCCACAGAAGGGAGGGAGCACAAACGAAAATAATATCAGCACAAACCAGCACAAACCTAGCACAAACGATTGACCCCACTCCCACCCCTCTATCTTGAATGGGCGGGGCACCATTTCAACTGCCCCGCCCATAAAAGGGAGGGAGCACAAACGAAAATAATGCCAGCACAAACCTAGCACAAACGATTGACCCCACTCCCACCCCTCTATCTCGAATGGGCGGGGCACCATTTCAGGCGCCCCACCCTGACCTATATTCATTTTCAGGGAAAGGGAATGAGCACAAACGAAACTAATGCCAGCACAAACCAGCACAAACCTAGCACAAACGATTGACCCCACTCCCACCCCCCTATCTCAAATGGGCGGGGCGGGTGAAATGGAGGTTTGCCACATGGCATTTTGCATCCTGGCCCATGGATGGGACAAGATGAAAAAAAAGTGAAAAACATTTCAAAAAATTCTGTAAGGGTTGAGGTATGCACCAAAATGGAATTTTTTCAGCTAAATGTTTGAACTTTGATTTGTTGCAAGAATCAAATAATTTGGGCAATTTGAATAGATTTGGCAGCAGAGGCGGTTCGAACCCATTTTGGGGGGATGAGGTTCAAAAATGCCTAGTAAAAATATCAAAATTTCAGCTTAAAAATACGGAAATATCAATTTTTTTCAACGATTAGGTACAACAAAAACAATGTGAAGCTACATGACAATTTTTAGAGATCAACGTAACAAAAACTTCAACATCATGCTTAAGCCGGTTTAGGTCAATTTTCAGACTCGCTCACGCTTGGAAATTATTCCCTCAGTTTTCAAATATATTTCTATTATTAAAAGCCATGCCTGCTCACACCTGAAAATTTTTCTCTCGATAATTTCATTGTACATAGTTGAAAAACCCTATGAAATTGTTTATTAGTTCAGTCTGCTCCAAGCGAAGCAAATATAGAAAATTTCAATAAAAATTATAATGTACCTACTTAATTAAAAAAATGATAGTTTCAATGCGAGTATGAGAGAAATGAATTTGGCCCGAGCGAAGCGAGGGCCAAAATTTTAGAAGATCCCAAATTCAAGGTGCAATAAAACAATGTTTTAATTTAATAAACTTGAATAAACAATCGATATTGTTAGAGGAGAAATATGATCGGGCCGAGCGCAGCGAGGCCATAGCTTTTAAAAAATTAGATTTCCAAACATCAGAAATGAGTTTTAAGGAGAAAAAATTTAATAAAATTACCTAATTAAAATAATTTTGAGGAAAAATGCGAAAAAATCTTTTTGTAGGATTTGGTTCATTTTAAAATTATGGAGGGAAAAAGTCAATAAGGCCGAGTGCAGCGAGGCTTAATTTTTTGAAAAATTTCGATTTGGGCAATAAGTAAGTAAACCCATTAAAAATTACCAAAAGACCATTACTTGCGGTACAAAATTTCCAAAAATGTTTTGATTTTGCCAGCATTTCTAAGATTTTGCCAAAGTACCTGCAATTTCCGAAATTCTGCCAAAATTGTCGACTGGAAATTGATTGAGAGGAATTACTCCTCCCCCCATTCCCCTGTTTAGCATAGGATTTGGTCTAGGTTGGTGCATCCTGTCCCACCTTCCCTTACATATAAAAGTTTATTTCATTCTCAATCAAAACTGGAATTTTCGATATGACTTCCCAGTGTGTATTCTAAAATTTTTTTGAGGCTGCCCAAATTGTAAAATTGATGTTTTTACAATTTTTTTCCTATTCGGCTACCCTCCCCTCCCCCTTCCCGAGACAAAAATATGCAATCCAATTTCAACTTCCTGTTCGATGTGAAAATTTTCAGTAATAAGTACCTACTTAAAAATGATAAAGGTAAGAATCAGGGACGAAACTTGGACGAAAATCTCAGTGGGGGGGGAATGAAAAATTTGGCAGCTAATGTAATTAAAGAAGGAGAAATTTGCTGACTCATATTAAATGAAAATTTTCCAACCAGTTGTAATAAAAACAAAAAACAAAAATTCGTGCTTTTTCGAGCTGACACCTCCCTTCTGAAAAAATCGAACAATTTTTGAAAATTCCATTAAAGATTGTACAAAGTCCCTTGATAAGAGAGAAGGACAAATTTGGAAAAACATAATCATAATTTTTAAAATTAATTGAGCTAATTACCCGGCGAAAATTTTTGAAGAAAACGGCATCCAGAAGCTGAAATTTCTTCATTAGAATTTGTGCTTTTTCGTCCTTCTTTTCCAACTTTTATAAAAAACGGCATTAAAGAGCTCCTATTCTTCCAACAAAAAAATCAAAAATGTTTTGAAAATTCCATTTAAGATTTTCACGAAGTTCCCTGATAAATTAAAAGGACAAATCTTTTTTCCTTGAAAATAATCATTTGTCGGGGCTAGAAGGAAAAAAGATTCATACCATAATTTTGAAAACAAATTGTGTAAAGTTACTGAGCCTGAGCGAAGTGAGGGCAAACATTTTTCAGGAAAAAGGCATCCAAAAGCTGAAATTTCTTCATATATTTAATCAATATTTTAGAACTGAAAAGGAGCTTTTTTCAGAGCTTTTGTTCGAAACTGCCCAATTTTTTTCGAAGCTGCCTAACAGATTTTTGTAGCTACCCAAACAATGCCTAAAATCCCCTTAAAATACACACTGTGACTTCCTTCAACATTCCTACCAACTTCTGAAATTATCAAATCTCATCCAAATCGAAAAAACCAACATTCGTGATTTTTCACATCTCAAACTACATATTTCACTAAACAAATTTTCATTTCCACAGATTCACTACCAGCCAACTATGAACACCAAACGACATTCCAGCGTATCCAAATTTACGAGCCTATCAAAAACGCCCACGCCTCAAATAAAACTATTACCATTATTAATGAAAGAACAAAATTTCGAAGAGTTCGAGCGAGTACTAGAAAACTGCATTAATTCTGGATCCGTCACCATCAACAGTCTCGGTAATCTACTCCACATCGTCTGTCACGAGGTCTATCATCACAACTTCATCGCTATCTTACTGAAATATGGAGCCAACATCAACGCACCAAATGAAAAATGGTTTTACAGAAAAGCAATTCATTTAGCAGTAGAAAGTGGCCATTTGAACGCATTACGAGTCCTTCTAGCAGACCCCAATTGCGACGTAAATAGCTTAACTATGGATGGAGACTCGCCTCTGCATTGCGCCGTTTACAAAAACGAAGTAATTTTGATGACAACCCTCCTGGAGCATCCAGCCGTTGATGTAAACATCATCAATCGAAGGTATCAAACTCCTTTACACATGGCACTAAGTCTCGGTTACATGCAGCCCATATCTAAACTACTGGAGCACCCTGAAATCGACTTGGACTCACGTAGGGACTTCCAAAATCGCACTTGTCGCGAAATAATCACCACCAAGTATCCAGAATTCGTCTCGAAAATATCCCAAATAAATCCTCCGCCTGTTTTGAACGATACTTTGTTCTCATTGCTGCATAAACGTCGCATAGACGAATTCCAATCACGAGTCAAAGCCAACAAACCAGATTCTCGAGATCACGATGGTAAATATACATATCTGCAGTATGCTTGTAATAAAGATATGGTCGAGGTGGTGGAGACACTGCTGCAGGCAGGAGTCGATCCCAATCAATATTCTCCCAATAATCCCGAAACTCCAATGATGATAGCAGCCTATCGAGCCAACTATACGATTCTGAAGATGCTCACTCACGACACCTCCATCTCATTCGAACCAGTCAATGAAGAAACAGCGCTGCATTTTCTATTCTACGGAATGTACGATACCAAAAGACAATCTGTGAAAGATAATCAGCAACTAAATTTTTTCCAATGTCTGAAACACCTTTTGGGAGCAGAATTTCGCTCCAAATTGGACCTGAATTATCCAAATCGGTCAGGAGACACAGCACTTCACTATGCCACGAGGTTCAACAACGAAAAAGCTGTAAAAGCTCTTTTACATGCCGGTGCTTATGTGGGTCGAATGAATCACGCTGGCCAGGTGCCTCTGAAATGTATACAAGCTTCGATCATGGAAGAATGCCTCGATCAATACATTTCCACCAATGGAAAACATTGCAAGGACCAAGATTACGAAATTATATTCGACTATAGCTTTTTCACTCGACCTAAAGAGAAAGAATTGCCTAAGGCTACCAAAGATTTGCCTGAGATGGAAGCCTTGCTCATCATGAATGAGATTCCAGAATTGAGGAATTTTCTCGAACATCCGGTGATCCAGAGTTACCTAAATTTGAAATGGAACACCGTGGCCAAATATTTTTACATCAATTTAATTTTTTACGTTATTTTTTGCTTATCGCTTACTATATACATTTGTCACATAAATGTTCCCTTCCCAGCCAGCAACTCAACATCGGACACAGTCACCGAAAATGCGACTTGTCAGTACCATCTTAAGGTTATCAAGTTCCACTGGTACCTGATTTCGTTTCTATCCATAGCGCTGTTCATCAGAGAACTATATCAATTCTACGTAGTTCCTTCGAGATACCTCAAGCATCCTGAAAACTGGTTGGAAATGACTTTAATCTGCACAACGACGATTCTCCTTTCATACCCGATGAGCTATGAACAACAACGGCAGCTTTCTTCAGCATCCATCATGCTTTCTTGGATAGAGCTAATGTTTCTGATTGGCCGACATCCTGTGTCCTCCACCAATATAGAAATGTTCAAAACCGTTAGCTATAATTTTCTAAAATTCCTCGCTTGGTATTCCATTCTAATTTTAGCTTTCGCTCTGAGTTTCTTCATATTGTTCAAAGATAACAACCACCAGGGTAATGAGTTCTTCAAAGACCCCACTTTATCGGTTATAAAATCCGTAATCATGCTAACGGGTGAATTTGACGCCGGCTCCATTCCTCTATTCCCTTTCGAGCTGAAATCTATCGCAAGTTATGCCCTATTTGTACTCTTCGTCTTTCTCGTAGCTATTGTATTATTTAATCTTCTAATTGGATTGGCTGTCAGCGATACCCAAGCTATTCAATCTGACGCAAAATTATTGGGAATTGTTTCCAGGATCAGGATGATAGCTTATGTGGACGCGGTAGCTACCAAAATTCCTTTCGAATTTCTTAATTTTCTACACACCATTGCCAGGTATGGTACTTTTGTACCGTGCGATCAAGCCAGACGTAAGGCTTACCATCGTATTCAAATATTCTACGAAAACGCCAACTTGTTCCCGTATTTATTTCTAGACAACAAAGTCAGCGTTTTAATCAATAACCATAACACTGTGTTTTTGAAGAAATTCGGATCGACGGATTTTATTAAGGGACACCAGATAATCAAGTACTTTAGTCGAATTGATTCGAATATTATGAAAGAAGCTGCCAAAATATTGAAAAAAAATAACCAACAAGAAGTAATAGATATTAAAGAATGCGATCGACAAAAATTCAACGAGTATAGTTTGAGAATAGAGAACGTTGAGAAATTATTATTAGAATATAGTTCGAAATTGGAATCGGTTGATAAGTCGGTGAAACAGATAATGGATATTTTGAAATCGAAATAAATATGTATTGATCCATTAGTTTTTGTTTCAGTTCCTTATGAAAATGTTTTCAATTTTTCGATTTTCTATACTTTTCATGCAGTTAACTTGCTTTTTAAAAGAGTATTTGAATCTTCTGAAAGCTTCTTAGAAAAAAGCCCCCCCTCCATTTTTTTAAATACTAGATTTTGATATTAATTCGACAATTATAATAATTTTATACTTAACTACCATTCTTTCAAAATTTCCAATAAAAAATATGTATATATTTACTTATTTATTCTTCTCGATAGAAAAATTATTTCTTCCATTTTTTAGGAAGAGGGGATCTAATTTCAACATATTTTCCAGGGATCCGGAGGGAGGGGGTCTATTCCCTCTGGCTCCGACTCCAAAACGTAAAAAAAGTACCTCCGGCTCCGGCTTTCAGATTTTTGATCAAAGTTCCTCCGACTCCGGCTCCGGAAAAATCACCCGAAGAGGAAGCCTCCTCCCTCCTCCCTCCGCCTCCACCTTCACTTCCGGATCCCTGATATTTTCATTTTCTTTCCCCCATCCTCTAATTTCTATGATCGTATAATCCCCCTCAAGGCTTCGTGGGGGAGTTAAGTTCCATATTTTGCTGAAAACGATTAAAACAGATGTTCGGTATTCGAAGGAGAAGGGGTTATGAAAAAACTGACATGTTTGGTTTTCGAGGTCTGAATTGAAATTTTATTTAAAGGTGTGCACGAACCCGAGCGAAGCAAGGAAAAAAATTTCCCCAAAAAATAGAGCCAAAAATTACTGATTTAACCCTTTCACTGCCGCATGCCGCACCCTATTTCGCAAAACCTGCCCACAGTCCAAAAAAATTTTTAGTCAAAAACTCGATAAAAATGCACCGTAAGGTGGTATTATGCATCTATTGGTGTTTAGTCACTTGTTAGCATGCTGGTAGCATCGTGTCACTTCGGGGTGACTTGGGCTATTTTCAACCTTCGAAAAAAATTGAGTTGTCAAAGCTGAAGAATTCTTGTAAAAAATGCTTTGAGAACTGGATAAATTTTTCTAAAATATCTAAAAATTCGTTTTGAAATCCTTTTTGATCCTCGTACGAGAGTGGTTTAATAGGTTTGGTTTTGTTTTTAAACGCCTCGATGAGCGCGTTGGCTTGGATTTTGATAGGTAAATATTTCCGATTTTCCAAGAAGTATAGAAATAATATTGTATTTGGATCCGAATGTAGCGAGGAAGGAAAAACTTCAAAAAATGCTCAGGGGGGGAATTACTATGAAAAAAACTTAGGATGACTGTCAATAAAATTCCGAGAATGAAAATCCGGACTTTTTCGGGCTGAAAATTTAAATTTTTTTCACAATTTATTGAATTAATAGAGAATTATTCGGATTTTTTTTTTTTTTGGGGGGGGGGGACTTTCAGAAGCTGAAAATTTACCATTTTTACATAATTTCTGCTATCATTTTGCACATGGTATAGATGCTGATTTTTTTGTAATTGTGTTTTGGCTTTCAAATGTTGTCTTTTGGACTACCTACATATTTCTTTTTAATTTAGCCTTTTAAAAATTTTTACACTAATTTTTATTGAATTTTTGACATTTCAACTGCCAAATTTTAAAACCACAACCTTTTCACTACTTTCATCACCTCTTACGACACCTTAGGGTAGCGAAGCTGTACTCTCTCATTTCGAATCAGTGAAAAATCACTGATAAACAGTCAGAATTGCAGCACAGGAAGAATCAGTGAAATTCACTGATTTTCAGTGATTTTTCACTGATTATTCAAAGAATTTTACAGATTTTTCAGTGAATTTCATAAATATCACTGAGTTTTCAGTGAATTTTCACTGATTTCCAGTGATTTTCTTTCACTGATTTTCTCCTGTGCTGCAATTCTGACTGTTTCTCAGTGATTTTCGGTAATTTTCACTGATTTATAATTGAGAGAGTACAGTGCTGTCGTCAATTTTCGTTTAACAATCGGACACAAAATTCTGGAGTTGAGTAAAAAAGAATGTTCAAAAAGAATACTTCCCTCATTTTTTAAAGATTCTACTTAGTTCTGAGTGGGAGGCGAGATTCTCATCTCCCGACTCTTATATTTTATGGAAGCTTCACAAATATGAAATTTTTTGAATTTTCCACGACTTTTCTAGGTTTGTGAAATCCCCTAACTTTTAAGTTTTCCAGAAAGTAGATCCATGAAATGAAATGGACGTCATAATGCTGTTGGCAGAATTACTGGCAATTTTGTTGACAACTTTTATCAAAATTTATTCATGGAAAACAAAAAAATTTTGGTTCGAAGGCCACCTCTGAAAAATTTCATTTTGCGTTTCTGCACCTCCCGGACCCATTGACCTAGAAATCAGATACAACCTTTTATCCACAATTGAATGCCTGAAAAGATAAAGCTCGCGAATTTGAGGATTTTTGATTTTTACCAGGTACAAATGTATACTTTAAACACCTCAAAATTCAACAAAAAAAGTTCTTAGTCACGGTCAGTAATATTTGATCATTAATTTTTATAGAAATTATCCGTGGCATCAATAAAGGATTTTCATTTTGATAGATGAAAAATTATTTAAAATAATTACGTAACGGAAAAAGATAGATAATTTCTAAAAAAGCTTACCCATATTCATTGATCATTTTCATTTTTCTGCACACAAATGCACAGTTCGAACCACTTCTATTGATCCGGATTCCAATAAGGTTACATCCAAATTTGCATCTTCCAGACAAAATCATTCCATCAATAGATGACAAAAACATGATGGCAGCATATCCAGCTGAAACAAAAATCGATAAAAAAATTTACAAATCATAAGCGAGAACTTCCTCAAGCTAAATATTGCCTTTTTTAGTAAAATATGTCTTCGGTTTCGAGACGTTTCAGAGCTACCAGAAAATTTTGGAATTTTTCAGCCCAGCAGAAAAGCTCATAAAAATGGTCCATATGTGAACTTCAGCACAGATAATTGCAGATTAGCCATATTGATGACATATTTCAGAGATTAAAGCACAATTTTCCAAAATTCGTAACTTTGAATTCAAATTCACATTTTGCTGAAAAAAATTAAAAAATACGCCCACTCCGCATGCATCAAGGTAAAAAGCTGAACATTGGAGATTACCACAATTTTCTGAAGGCTCCGAACCGCTTCCAATCAGTGTGTAAAGTCAAAAATAGGGTATATACCTACCAAATTTCAGTTTTTTACCTCAAAGCGTACGCTGTGGGCGTATTTCTAAATTTTTTCCAGAAAAATTTCAGCCCAAAAATGTGAATTTGAACTCTAAGTTACGAATTCCGGAAAATTGTGCTTTAATCGATCAAATAGGTCACCAATATGGGTAATTCGCGATTATCAGTGCTGAAGTTCATATGGACCATTTTTATAGGCTTTTCTCCAGCGCTGGAAAATTTCAAAATTTTCTAGTACCTCTGAAATGTCTCGAAAGCGCTTCCAATCAATTCGGCAGGTCAAGGATAGGGTATATTCCAAATCTCAGCTCTTTACGTTGATTAGATCAAATTTTCATATTTTACATGGTGATGAGGTAACATTGAAATCAAAAATTCGCCAAAATTCGAGAAATGAACCAGAGCACCTGAAATTTCGGATATGGGGTTCTTTTATGATGTACTTTCGATTTATTTTTGTTTGGACTTAAAATTTTACTTTGAGTAGGGATACCTCCTTTGCAAGCTAATTTATTCGAAACTGTATCAATTTTTAAAAATCCCTCAAAACAATCCCTTCACACAACAAACTAAACCTCCGCATCATTAAAACCTCGTGAAAAAAAATTACATAACGAAATTTCTCACTCGACAACTCCTTCCACCGTGAAATTTTCGCCACGACCTTGAAACCACGACACATTTACCCACCAAACCAATCTCAACCCACTACCACTTTCGTTTTCCTCGACCAAACGAACGAAATGAATCGAATACCGCATTAAAATTCATTCTCCGCCTGCATCGGCATCAGCATCCGCATTTGTACCACTACAACAATGACGCCAGCGGCCTCAAAACGACCTTACGCATACATGGTTATCTCCAAAATATTCGAAAAAAAAAATGAAAAGTAAAATCAAATGTACCCAGAAATATGCATCAAAAAACGTTAAATCATCCTCGTAGATTCGTCTAATTTGCACTTATAGGTGAAAACATTAATTAATTAGCGATTGTCGCAGCCACGAGTATTGTTTCCATAAACATCACTTATGCATAGTCTATCACATCCACACACCTCGAATATACGAGTAGTCAAAGAGTACCGTTACAGCAGGCGTTATGGAGAATTAGTTAAAAAGGTGTGAACGGGAGGGAGGGGGATTTATTATGGAAAAAAACCTCACGAAAAAGTACACAGGTATACGAGAGTAAAAGTACCGTATAAAGATGAATAGGTAATAAGAGATGAGATGGAGATGGGTAATTCACGCGGACCTTCTAAAATTAAGCATTAATCATACGTTGGTGTTTAATCATATACGCCGACTTGTGCAATTAATTTCGAAAAAAAAATCGCAATCGCTGTGATGCGTTCTCAAGTTTAACTCTGGTAAGGTTTCGTAATTGACGAGGGAAAAAAAAGGTTTGCGATTTGAAAGCGAATGGTATAATATCGACCATTGTGCGAAAATCTTCGACTTTGATAAACCTATATGCGATGACTACCGTTAATAAAGTTCGGGTCGTGACCTTGCTACGATGACCGGAAATGTCGAACATGATGCACGATTTCACAACTTATATTCGCGCCGATTCGTTTTCATCTTATTATAAGGTGTATCTGTGTACACTTATACTTTCTCTATACATGGTATAGAGAATCTCCTCTTTGTTGCATAATCCGCCGACAATGCAGTTTTTCCTATACGTGCGAATCGTACACATTTACGCAGTACGTACGAGATACGTATTACGTATGTGCCATGTACCATCTCGAAGGAAAAAAAATTACAACTTGAACTTTTTTAACAAAAACTCGATGACTCGATGCGGTAATTTCGGTCACAAGTATACTCTTTCCTTGGATATCCTATTTATTTGACTGTGGTACTAATAACAATGAATTTCGTACATACCTAGCTGGCAGCTACGTAGGTATACAGTGTGACACAGAAGTCTTGTCCATCTGAAACACGCCTCAATACCTCAGAATTGAAAAGAGATACTAAGACGGTTCAAACGGCAATGTGTTCTTGGCAACGAGGACATTGAAAATCGATAATCAAACTTCTAGTCCTACCAATAGGGTGTCCGCAAATTGGGAAACCGGTTTGGGTCAAAAAATGAGAATCTGTTTTTTTACTGGACTAAAATCTACACACTGGCACGGTCAAAATGTGATTTTTTTGAAACCGGTTCAGCAGTTTTGAACCAATTGTCAATAATATCCAAAAAAAAGTGGAGATATGAAAAAAAGTTCGAAACAAAAGTTGTAGAGAATTAAAAAGCAACGATTTTTTGTTCTGTAAATTTTTTTCCATCTTGCAATGAAAAGAAGTTATCGTGTAAAGGATTGGAGAATATATTTTTCTATTTCAAACCGTAACTCATCTCTATTGCCAGATGGGGAAAAAATTACAGAACGTGAAATGCTCAGTTCTTAATTCTCTACAACTTTTATTTTACACTTTTTTTGATATATCCACTTTTTGATTACTGGATATCAACTTGCGAAGAAAACATTAATATACTCTAATCCTTTGTAAGTGCGACAATTTCTTTCCATTGCAAGACGGGGAAAAAGTTATGGAACAAGAAATGATTGTTTTTCGATTCTCTGCAACTTTTATCTCAAGCTTTTTTTGATATCTCCACTTTTTTGAAACCGGTGCAAGATGAACACTATTTTTTCAAGTTTCTCGTCTTTTTCCACGTTGATAACCAGTTATCAAAAAGTGGAGATATCAAAAAATGTGTGAAATAAAAGTTGTAGATAATTAAAAACTGAACATTTCACGTTCTGTAACTTTTTTTCCATCTAGCAATGGAGAAAAGTTATGGCTTAAAAAAGAGAAAATTATACTCGAGTTCTTCGTACCATAACTTCTTTCCATTGAAAGATGAAAATAAAGTTGCAGTACGTAAAATGTTCAGTTTTTAATTCTTTACAACTTTTATTTCACACTTATTTTGGAAATATCCACTTTTTGATAACTGGTTATTGACGTGCGAAGAAAAAAATATACGACAACTTTTTTCCATTCCAAGATGGAAAAAAAGTTATGAAACAAAAAATGATTGTTTTTTAATTTTCTACAACTTTTGTTTCAAACTTTTTTTCATATCTCCACTTTTTTGGATATTATTGACAACTGGTTCGCAACTGCTAAACCGGTTTCAAGAAAATATACCACATTTTAATCGAACCAGGCACCACTGTGTAAACTTCATTTCAATAAAAAAAAAAAAAACCGGACCCGCATTTTTTGACCCAAACCGGTTTCTCAATTTGTGGACACCCTATAGTGAGGAGTAGAAGTTTGCTTATATCGATCTTCAATGTCCTAGTCGCCAGGAACACATTGCCGTTTGAACCGTCTTTGGTATCTCTTTACAAATCTGAGATATTGAGATGTGGACAATACTTCTGTGTCATACTGTAGATACACAGACGTACCTCAGAATGCACCTGACTTTCACTAATAAGCGTTACACGTTCGTTTGCAATCAAATAAAAGCACGTTTGAGTGATTTATTGTAATCTATAGCTCATTCGTATGTCTGCCTGGGCTGCTGCTCAGCTCGAGTATTTAATCTATAAAAATTCGCCAGCAATGATATTTCCATTATGTCACTGGGTATTGGAAAAACGAAGTTGGATGCAATTAGACGATTGTACGTACGGCTGTATTACGAATTCATTATTTTCCATAGTACCAATGCTAACTTAATACATTCGTCGATAATACAATTCGATTATGAGAACAAATTGGCTCAGTGTTTTGGTCAATGATTCAAAGAACAGCATTCATGTGAGATATGCGAGTCGCGTCTGGTTGAATTAGCATCTGAATGGAGAAATTATAATTTATAGGTACATTTTATTAGGATTCTGTAATGATAATGACAAAGGGTATTAGCTAATGCAATCCGATTGCCGAAAAATTTTGAAATATGGTGTTTGTCGTGGGCAATTGATCGTTTGAAATTTGATTTTCAGTAATGAGATATGTGACTGGGGAATTTTTTTTCATTGGAGTAAAATTTCAAATAAGATAGCAGTTATTGTTTTACCATAATCATTATCCAGCCTCTTGGTGGAAATTCTTGGTACCCCTTACGCTACCCTCTCCCAAAAAGAGTTTTTTTTTAGTTCTTACACTTCCCTGATTCACTGAACTTGAAATTGGATGCCACATTTTGTTGGCGAGAAGGAAGTTGATTTTTGATTTTTACCCATTAAATTGTTCACACGAACAGCTCAAAATTGAGCCAATTTATTTTTAATCGGATAAATCAATTTTTGATAACATTTTTTGAATACATTTTCTTGACAGTGTTGCCAACTGCATTTTGATTTACATATTTTTTTACGATTTTAGTTGGCAGAACTGCTACTAAACATTTTCAAAAAGCTGATTGTATTTTTTATTTTATGGCAAAAAAATTTTGGCTAACTTTTCAAGCCTCTGAACTTTTTTTTGGCTCCATTCCCACTTTGGTCGAGTTAAAAATTTAATGAAAATTGCGTAAATCAAAATGCAACCGGTAGCACTGACGTGAATATTTTCTGAAAAATCCCTTTATGCGACCGAAAAATTTTTTGGCTCGAATTTATGGGGTCTGAGCGAAGAATTGGAATTTGGTAAAATCAAAATGTCTTTGCGATCTACAAGTATTCAACCTCCTCGTACCTCGTAGAGGGCAGAAAATGGTATCCAATTTCGAGGCCAATGGTTCAGGAAGGTGTAAAAAATCTAAACGCGCCTTTTTATTGGGGGCGGGGAGGGGGGGAATGAGGTTTCTAGTAAATGACATTTGTCAAAAATGGGGAAAACTGCAGCTTTTTTCAGAAATGGACTCACTTTGAGGTCACCTAGATTCGTCCCCATTTAGACTGGGAGGCTCAAAATATTTTTGGAAGGTCTTCCCCCCTCCCGAGGGCACTCAGAACTGCCTTGAATCGAGGTATAAAGAGGGGATAAACATCTCCACATTTTTACCATTTTTTTTAGTGGAAAAAATTCAATATTTAGAAACTTTGAGCTTCTGCCAGAAAGAGGGCCAAACATTGACCAAAAAATCTCGAATTTTTATCAAACATTACCTTCAAACGTTTTCAAATTCGACGATTTGATGTACTTAGGTCATCTTTGGCAAAATTTTGAACAATTTAGACATTTACGAAGTTTGTAAAGAAATTGAACCTCCAAAATTCGTACCTTTTTGTCTATTCCTATATCCAATAATTTCGATGACCACCAACAATTATTTTTGTTAATCAAATTTCGTTTAAATTTCTGAATTTTTAATGTCAACTTTTGTTCTTTTTTGAAGTTTTTTTTTTAAATTTTAAGCTTAAAAATTTCCAGGAGACCCCTAGTCGTAAAATAAATCCACGTTAACGAGTAGGATTAGAAATAGTCAAAAAATATTTTTCGGTAATTTTTGAGGAGGGGGGGGGGGTACAATATCCTACATTTTTTTTAATACTTGAAATTTTGAAAGAAATTAGAAAATTTTGGTTTATAAAGATCTTAATCTGCAGAAATTTTTGCTATCTCTTCGTGCGGGCGCAGTACTCATTTTCATAGGTAACATAATGGATGTTGTTCAAAATTTTTTAAATTTTTCAAAAGTTTTTATTTAGAATTTCTGTATTTAATTTTCCCCTTACTGTTTCCTTCCCTCCCTTCCCCACTCCTTCGCCTTCCCAAAATTGGTTCCAATCGTCTCTGTATTAGTTTTAAAACTTCCTCCTGACTCAAAAATTGGAAACAATGACAAATTTTATAGTCTTGAACTTTTAAAATCAAAATATTCTCAATAAATCTTGCACTTTTTAAATAAAAAATATTTGTCAATATTTCATGCGGTCAGAATATCGGTAACCCCTTTTTGAAGAACCCGTCTGGCTACTCTACCGAACATCTCTGTGAATAAACACCATATTTTTATCTGTTTTTGTAAACTTTCATTTTAGTTTTCTCCCTCCCAACAATTTCTCATACACCAGTTGATCGAATGGAAAATTTTTTACAGAAACACGTTTATAGGAAGTTTTATGCAAGATGAAATGATATCACAGACGCCTACAAAGATAACGAAGGAATTAGAATCATTACTAGTTAGATAAATACATAAGTACATAGTTAAGTACTTACAATTAAATTAATTAATATGATTGGTAATGTACCTAAAATGTTTTATAATTTTGATTGGCTAATTAGGTAACTATATGATAAATCTTGAATAAATAGATAACTATTCAAGTCTTTTAGTATTATGTAGTACAGTAGCGTGCAAATTAAGTAGGACAAGCAATTTTGCGCATATCAAGTCATAACTTTAAACCCTCGTAACTCCGGCAAAAATGAACGGTTTTGGCTCGTATTGGTCTCAATCGATTTGTTGGACTGTCTACTACAAAATAAGACCAGAACGACTCCGGTAGCTTATTCCAGTCTGAAGTTATTCGCGATTAAGTAAAAAAGGGGGAAAAAATTGGAGGTTCGCGGAAATTCAAATAACTTTGAGCGAAAATAAAATCAAGATTTCGTTTTGGTACGGTTTTGTAGTAGACAGTCTAAGGAATCGAAAAAGACCAAAACGAGCCAAAACCGTTCATTTTCATCAGACGGAGAGCGGTTACAACTTTTGGTAATGTATGGACAACGCGTTTATATGTAAATTTACATGTAAACACGTTGTCCATACATTACCAAAAGTTGTAACCGCTCTCCGTCTGATGAAAATGAACGGTTTTGGCTCGTTTTGGTCTTTTTCGATTCCTTAGACTGTCTACTACAAAACCGTACCAAAACGAAATCTTGATTTTATTTTCGCTCAAAGTTATTTGAATTTCCGCGAACCTCCAATTTTTCCCCCTTTTTTACTTAATCGCGAATAACTTCAGAATGGAATAAGCTACCGGGGTCGTTCTGGTCTTATTTTGTAGTAGACAGTCCAACAAATCGAATGAGACCAATACGAGCCAAAACCGTTCATTTTTGCCGGAGTTACGAGGGTTTAAAGTTATGACTTGATACGCGCAAAATTGCTTGTCCTACTTAATTTGCACGCTACTGTAGGTACATACTGTATAATGATTAATAAGATTAATTAAATTTTTTGGAGCCTATTCCTCTCTTCATCAGCCTAAAAATCAACTCTATGTAGGTATACCATGAAAGAAATAAAAAATAATAATCTGAAGATTTTTTTTAAATACATACCTACACTACACTTCAAAACAGTACCTTGATTTGGGGAAAAGAGGCAAGATGAGGAAAAAGGGGATTAACTTGAAAGCTTTAATACGGATAAGTAATCTTTTCGGTTTTTTTGAAAGTTGAATGGGGAAAGCTGGCACAAAAATTGTCGCTAGAACTCAAAACAATCCTGTAAAGATTCACTCCTATAGCCCTATACCCCATTAATCTAGAATCAAATCAAATAATTGTTCAAAAAAAATATAAAATTTGACGAAAACATTATTGGAAAATAAATTTTCAAAAACAGACTTATTGTTAGTACTTACAGAAGTTTTCACTCTAAATTTTTCACTTTTACTATTTTTCAAGGTCATTCAATAAAAAGAAAAATTTTGATACATATTTTTTAATTTTCAAAACTAGTTCGAAAAATTTTTGGACAATTTTTTTGAAATCATTACATATGTACCTATTTTGATAAATAGGTAGCTATAAATACTTCGATAACGATTTTACAAAAAAAATACCACTCAAAACCATATTTTGTAGAAATTTTTCCTTTTCTTATCAACTTTTCAATTTCCTAAAAAATATAATAAGATATTAAGGACGGGGAGGGGGGGGGGGAGGAATGACATTTTTTCAGGTTGTTTTGAAGTTCATAGATGAAACTTCGGTGCTATCCTTCCCGGTTCCTATTCGATTTCCGAAAAAAAAAACGTATTGATGTTTGATAGTCCATTGAATTCCATAAAAAATTATTTCATTATCAATTCTCTGCTGCAGGAACTAGTCTGTTTTGAAATCGACAATTTTCTTAAAAATTCCTCCAGCTTCCACACACATCGCCTACGTATAAAAACTTTTCAAAAGATTCGATCTTAGAGAAAATATAGAACCTAAACAAACACTGAATTTGACAGTTGTTAGGTAACTCAAATAATTCCAAGAAAATATCAATAGAGTTTTACCGAAAAAATTGACAAAAATTGACAAAATTGGTAAAAATTGAGGAATTCATAGATTCTTAGTTAGTCACCGTCTCCCTCTCCTTCAAAAGATAGATACCTGATCTATTACCATAGGAGAATAATAATTGAACGTGTCACAGCAAAAAGAACATAATAGAAAAAAATGGCGTTTTTGGGAAATCGCGATTGAAGTTTGAGTCTACTTTTTTTAATGCTAAATTAAGGAATTGAGCTGAGGAAAAAATTTTACCTTAAAATTTCATCTTTTTTCTACAAGAAAACAACTCGCCCATCACTTGATATCTTTTCTATTTTTTTCTATATTGAAAAAAAAAGATTGAGTTATATGCCCTTTTTGTTGTGACAAAATTTCATTTCGATCCTTCTACGTTTGATGACGTATAATTTTCCCGGAAGTGAAAATTAAAAAAAAATCTTCATACAAAAGTTGAAGAGACTGAAAAAAGAAACATTTTCGTGAAAAAATTTCAAATTATCTCTTCAGGGAGCGGATATATCGCACTTTGAAAAATGACAACTTTTTTTTCATTTTCTTGGTTACAAAAAAATGCTAAAAATACATTTTGGACGAATTTTATTATTTTTTCAAATTTATGACGAAAAATTAACTAAAAAACACTTCATTAAAATTTTAAAATTTTGCAATCAACTGCACAGTGAAAAAATTAAACATTACGCGAATTCTCGAAAATCAAACATGTAATGTAGGTACCGAAATTGCGAACTTCGCATTTTAAAAATGCCATAACTCTTCGAGAAAAAAATAATTGGAAGGTGGGAGGCGGCTCATTGGATAGAGAAAACTTCAGAGTTATGCCCTTTTTGTTGTGACACATTCAATTATTCAAAGAAATTAATTTAACATTTTACGATATAAGGTTACCTACAGTTAAATTTTCGATTTTACCCATTCAAAAAATGGAAAAAATTGAATTAAAATTTTTAGACCACCCAGAACCTCGAATCGGACCTTTCCTGGCCTATATTATCTATGCTTGCCCTTTTCACAATTTTTTTTTTTGAATCAACTCGAAAACTTTTATTTTCTCAATCAAACCGTCGAACCCTTCAATTACTTCACATTGATAAAAAAATCACACGAAGAATCCTCAATCACATAACAAAAGCTCTTTCGAGCCATGACAATGCATTAAATTCCAATCTAGTTTATAACCCAAGAAACCTCCAGGCTCTACTTGAAAAATAATTCCTTAAATGATACGAGTACAATGAGATTACATGACTCGTGATTTATCAAGTGACTAATTGAATCATTTATTAGCTGATTAATCGTCCGAGCTGCTTCTTTTTCAATTATTAGCCAATAAATATCTGTGTTGAATTTTTATTTATACGACGAGTTGAATGGAAGATTTGTTGAAATGTCAAGGATGATTCGATCGATGGACAAAAATACAATTCGAACCTTCGTGAAATGAGATGGAATAATACAGGAAAATGACATTTGATTAGATGACGATATGATGACAAAAAATTAAAAAATTAAAATTACCTACAACAACGTAATTCCTTAAAATTATACATTTTCGAAAAATTATGGCATTTGACGGAACCGGAAGAATAGAGGAGGAAAATATTCTTTATACAAATTAATTTTTCACGTATAATTCGTCGAAAACGTAAATTAGTCATTAAATACGAACCAAAAAAAGAAATACGAGGTGAAAAAAATTACAAACGTCAATTTTTGTCAAACAAGCGAATTAAATATTTTCACTTTAAACATGGAATAATTCACTTAATACCCACATGTCGAACACATGTCTTCCAACACCCTTGAAAACATTGACCCTCGACAAACCACTCAAAAAAAGAATGTCCTCTTAGAAAAAAGTAATAAAATACCAAAGAAAAAAAACAACAAGAGTAAAGTTCACCGGTGTCTAGAGAATTATGTGGTTTAGGAAATTGAACATTTGTACAAAGAAGGAAGCCATTGAAGACCGTTTCGTAGGTCCGCAAAGACAATACCGTACATTTCGGAGGTTAAAAGCTTATATTGACGCAGAGGTCAGTGACGTCACGTTTGCACAAATGATTTTCAGTTCGTTGAAAAGAGACCCGCGAACGTTATGCGCGCTTTTGTACGCGTCAATTTTACAACAATGTGTGGCAAGGCTGCGAACTTCCATTAACCAAGTACTCCAGCAAAGAACGGGATTGACCATGGGAGAACCTCCAGCGCCTTTTCCCTATATAGTAGCCACTAATATAAGTGCAGGGAAAAGTCGTCGAGTAAATTTAGATGTGATTTAATTCACGTTCTGTAGACGTGCTTCTTAAACAACGTATCATGAATAAGGTATGAGTTCCTATGGTTATTTTTTTACGTACTTGGATGTTAACGTATCGTAAACGTGTATGAAATATTAATTTTATTGTGTTGATTATTTTTTTTTGAAAAATTATTTTGTGTCATTGGATGTGATTTTTCGCGAATATTCGATCATTTGTGTTGTGTGTGAATTTTTCAGTTCAAACATTTAAATTCGAAACGTATTTTTATTTGATTTTTTGAGTGAAATTCGTAAAGTGAATTTGATAAATTTTTTCATACGTACAATGCATCAGTTTTAGTTCGTTTTTGTGATAATTTTTACAAAAGTTTTTCTTATTTTTATAAATTTTGTGGTCCAAAAAGTGTAGAAATGTGAATACAAAATTATTTTAACGTGTTTGAAAAATTTTTATTTGTGATTTTGAAACTTTTTTTTGATAAATTGGTAAATCGAAGGAAATTTTTTTTCAAAATTAATACATTTTTGATACATAAGTTTTTTAAATTTAAGTATTTTTGTATTTTTTGAATTGAGAGTTTTTCAAATTCTAATTATTTTTCCATTTCCAGTTTTGATTTGGTTTCAAATTTATCAATTTTTTAAAATAATTTTCCTTCTAAACGTGAAATTTCATTTTATTTGAGTGAGGTGCATCAAGTATTTTTTTTTCTTTTTATTCGTCAAAATTTTGCAATGTACTCTTATTTACTCATATTGCACGACTGTTGATTGAATGCTCCACAAACAGATTGATCATTTTCATGGTTTTATTTTTTTACATATTTGTAATTTTTTTACTTTTTTTTTGGAAAATTACACCATGATTTCTTTTTAAGTATAAAACCGAATCACTCAAAAAATTGTCTTGATAAATCTTTCGAAATTTTTTACAACACAACAAAATTTAAATAGTTGAAAATTAAAAAAAAAATTCGTCCCTTAATTTTTTTCTTTTTTTTGCAGTATACAATTGTAATTCTGTCCCTCCTGGTGGGAGTACTATGCGAGCCCCCATCGTCACAATATTTACCCCCCTCATCATCAAACGGAGGTGGAGGAGGCTACGGAGGTAGCAGCGGCGGCGGCGGTGGCGGCGGGGGAGGTTACGGAGGCGGTAGTAACGGAGGAGGCTTCGGAGGAGGAAGCCCATCTTCTTCATACGGCGCTCCTGGATTCGGGGGCGGTAGCGGAGGTTTCGGAGGAGGTAGTCCATCTTCTTCCTACGGCGCCCCTGGCGGAGGTAGCGGCGGCTTCGGAGGAGGTAGTCCATCTTCTTCCTACGGCGCCCCTGGCGGAGGTAGCGGCGGTTTTGGTGGCGGAAGCCCGTCCTCTTCCTACGGTGCTCCAGGTGGCGGCAGCGGCGGTTTCGGAGGAGGCAGTCCATCATCCTCCTACGGGGCCCCCGGCGGAGGTAGCGGCGGTTTCGGAGGCGGAAGCCCATCTTCTTCTTACGGCGCCCCCGGCGGAGGTAGCGGCGGCTTTGGAGGAGGCAGCCCATCATCCTCTTACGGCGCTCCTGGCGGAGGTAGCGGCGGTTTCGGAGGCGGAAGCCCATCTTCTTCCTACGGCGCTCCTGGTGGTGGTAACGGAGGTAGCGGAGGGTTCGGAAGCAGCGGTCCATCCTCCTCTTACGGTGCTCCTGGCGGTGGTAGCGGAGGCTTCGGAGGTGGAAGCCCATCCTCCTCTTACGGTGCTCCAGGCGGAGGTAGCGGTGGTTTCGGAGGTAATGGCGGCGGTCCTTCTTCTTCCTACGGAGCACCTGGATTCGGCGGCGGTAGCGGAGGCTTCGGAGGCGGAAGCCCATCCTCTTCTTACGGCGCTCCAGGCGGAGGTAGCGGCGGTTTCGGAGGTGGAAGTCCTTCCTCTTCTTATGGCGCTCCTGGTTTTGGCGGCGGCAACGGCGGCAACGGTGGTTTCGGCAAAGGAAGTCCATCTTCTTCTTACGGCGCTCCAGGCGGAGGTAACGGTGGTTTTGGAGGCGGTAGCCCATCATCTTCTTATGGCGCTCCAGGTGGAGGTAGCGGCGGTTTCGGAGGAGGAAGTCCTTCCTCTTCCTACGGTGCTCCAGGCTTCGGAGGTGGTAACGGCGGTGGTCCTTCTTCTTCTTATGGTGCTCCAGGAAACGGCAATGGAAAATCAGGAGGTTACAAAAAAGGCGGACGTAACGGAGGTGGTAATGGAGGTTACGGAGGTGGAAATGGAGGCGGAAACGGGGGCGGATACGGAGGTGGAAATGGAGGCGGAAACGGTGGTGGAAACGGAGGCGGATACGGAGGTGGAAATGGTGGTGGTAACGGAGGCGGGTACGGAGGTGGAAACGGAGGCGGATATGGAGGTGGAAACGGAGGTGGAAATGGTGGTTACAAAGGTGGAAACGGAGGTGGTAGCGGAGGTTACGGAGGCGGAAGCAGCGGCGGATTCGGAGGTGGAAACGGAGGATATAGTGGCGGAAGCAGCGGCGGTTTCGGAGGTGGAAACGGAGGTTATAGTGGCGGAAGCAGCGGTGGTTTTGGAGGTGGAAACGGCGGCGGTTACTCCGGAAGTGGCTCATACTCAAACGGCGGCGGAGGAAACGGAGGTTCCCCTTCGTCATCTTACGGAGCACCCTCTAGTCAATACGGAGCACCATCCTCCTCCAGTGGTAATATTTTCGGACCAGGAAATCCCAACCGATATTCAAGTTCAGGTAACCCGAACGGTGGTTACAGAAGATAAAAAAATTCTCGAGTGTACATTAGTTAATTATGTTAATTATTTATTTGTTTTAATATTTTCTCTCTCTTTTTACCTTTCTACTGACATATGAATGTGATGTATTGTATAAATTGTTATATATGTGCCTTGAAAACTCTTTTAACGTGTTTATTCGTAATAAAAACCGGTTATTTTATACCAAATTGAGTTTTTTTTCTCCATCTCACTCTCTTCGACACATCTATGTATCTAGTTTCATATTTGAAGAAGGTAATCGCGCTTTTGTTACAGATAACACCTTCCTTACCAGGTTGATCATTCATAAAATAACGTACCTATTCACTTCACTTTTATTTCTTCTTTTACTCGACCAATTGCTAAATCAAATACTTCACGCAACCGCAATAACGATAACAATCTCGGCGTAATTTTTATGTCATTTTAGAACTATCACGACGGTCTTGAACTTGACCTTACTCATGCGCCAGTGAATTACCAACAACCTGTCTTTCTTTATGCGACTTACTTGACATGCTACATCTATTAGTTTTTTCACATGAATTAACACAACAAAATTGCAGTCTTGTTAAATTTAATCAAAGTAAGTAATAAGCCGATTTACCGACATTGTAAGTACCACGGCCGCAGCACGAAACACCAATTAAACTACGGACTTCGAACAAAGATTATGTTAACAACGTAAGTACATAAATGGGTAAGTATAATTTTCATCTAAAATAAGTTCTCAAAGGGTTTCAATGCGAGAGTCCACAGGATGTGACAATATTTACATAGAAAATTGTGGAATTTTTAGTCAGGATTCAAACATTCTCGAGAGGTATAAACTGGGGAGTAAAAGTAAAAAAGGTCTTGGTCAAATTCGTGAGATCGAAAAATTGGGTCCATAAATATTCGCAATTGTTTGAGTAAAATGAAAATAAATTGATTTAAAATTTCAGGGCACGAATTCAGATGTTGCTGGGGGGAGGGGGGGTCAAATTTTTATGCTAATTTTAATTGGGTCTTCTCACAAAGGGATCGAAATACCTACTCGTAAGTTGAAAAATTGAAAAATGAAGTTTGTGTGATAAAAAATTGAAAATTTTTTCCAAAATACAAAGATGTTTTATGAAAATGTATTTAAAAATACCATTCAGCAAGTGACAATGATGAATTTTTTTTGAAAAAATATGTTTAAAAAACCACGAAAGTAGCAATTTTTTACATTTTATAGGCCATTTTCAGCCATTGAGGGAATTTCCTGGACCGTGCCAGCTGAAAACCTAAAGAATAGAAAGGAAAAAATAATACACAATGACAGAGACAAAATTATTGTGAGCTGGAGGGGGAGGGGAAAATTAATGTAATAATTGTCTTCTTTTTAGTAAAAGAAAAATGTAAAATTTCGTAAAAAAAATTGGTTACCGCCATAGGTAATTGTTATTTTGGAAAAATATTGTTCTTATGACATAATCGAAAGAAATAACAGTTTAGAAGCTTTCCCCTCCCCAGAACCGAGCAGAAGCGAACGAAGTGGAAATAAAATGTGGGGCATGAAAATCGAAACAATTTTGCAACCTCTCAAGATAATTAATAAATAAAATATGTAACTTTTCAGAATGAGAAATGAGGTAAAGGGGTTATACATTTTTCACATGAATGGCAACATTAATAAAAATTTTCAACTTTGTTAGTGATCCAAATATTCTACTAGGTACTGGTGCACCTATTCTCATACATTTGAAGCATAAATAATCGAAATTTGAATTTTGGAATTTCCTTTCCGACCCTAGACTTCTGAAGCTCAGGGCCGGTTTATCAATAGTCAGTTAATTTTAACTGAGGATTTTAACCAACGGATCGACGGTTCTGATTGGCTGTTGAGCGGTAGTTGGCGTTTAACCGTCGGTTAATTTTCCTTAACTGACTATTGATAAACCGGCCCTTAATCTTTTTTTGAATAGTATTAAAGTGAAATTGGGCTTCAAAAATCGAATTTAAATTAAATACCTAGGTACATACTTCCACTTTGAACAGAAAACTCTGGTGAATAATTTTTGTTTTTTGGTTGACCAAGAGCTCAAGATCCAGAAATAAGACAAAAAAACAAAACATGATGAAATACAATTTGAAAACTAAGGAGCAGAACCAAGTTCGTTTTCTGGATGAACACAGAAGAGCGAATAAGAAGCCAGAATGAACCGAAAATTTTTTTATGGAGGGGGGAGTCACTGATAACGTCCGATCCATATGGAAGCTGTGATATCTCTCCTAAGTAGGTATTTGGAAGAGTAACCACTCCCCCTCCCCCTTCAGCTCATCTCAAAATCAATATTTCTTTCACCAGGGTAACAGAAGAATCATTTTTTGAATTTTTTAAATATTTTCTTGGTAGATAATCATTTTTTTACCTGCATTATTTCACCAAGAAAAGAAACCCGGCGATTTTTTTATTTTTGAAATAAATAATTTGGTTAAAAGTGTCAATGAAAAAAAATTATTCGGAAAAATTCAAAATTTTGGTGGTGAAAAAAAAGAGGTAATAGGTACCTAACAAAGGAGGTATCCCAAATCCAAGTAAAATTTTGAGCCCCAACAAAAATAAATCTAAGTAAGTACATCACAAAATAACTCCATATCCAAAATTTCATTTGCTGAAGTTCATTTCTCAAATTTTGGAGAACTTTTAAAATTTAAAAATTACCTCATCACCCCGCGAAATATAAAAATTTGATCAAATCAAAGAAAAATGCTGAAGTTTGGTAATATACTATATTTTAACTTCCCGAATCGATTGGAACCAGTTTCAAGACATTTCGAAGCCTTTAGAAAATTTTGGAATTTTCCAGCTCCGAGGAAAAGCTCAAGAAAGTGGTCCTTATGAACTTCAGCACCTTTTATCGCAGATTACCAATATTGGTAACCTATCTTATCGATTAAAGCAGAATTTTCCAAAATTCGCAACTTTGAGTTCTAATCCATATTTTTTGACAGACAATTTTCCTGGAAAAATTCAATTCTCCACCAAAAAATGAATAATTTTGAACTCAAAGTTGCCAATTTCGGAAAATCCTGCTTTAATCGATAAAATAGGTCACCAATATTGGTAATCTGCAATAATAGGGGTTGAAGTTCATATGGACCACTTTTGTGGGGGTTTCTCCAGCGCTCGAAAATTCCAAAATGTTCTGGAGGCTCCGAAGCGCCTTGAAACCGCTTCCAATCGATTCGAGAGGTCAAAAATAGGGTATATACGAAATTTCAGCTTTTCACGTTGATTTCATCAAATTTCAATATTTCGCAGGACGATGCCGCTGAGGTAATTTTGAAATTTCAAAATTTCGCCAAAATTCGAAAAATGAACTTCAGCTACTAAAATTGTCGATATGAGGTTCCTTTTAAATATATTTTCTATTTTTTTTTGTTTGGGCTCAAAATTTTACTTTGAGTTGTGGAAATTTCCTTGTAAGAAAAACTCAAGTAATTAATTTTTGAAAAATTGTCATTTGATTCAAAAACGTTTGGGAAAAATTGAACGAGCCGAACAACTTTTTTGAAAGTCCTGGCCTTTTCAGACCCACTCCTTTCTCCTCCATTGCAAAAGCTATACTCTGCCAATTTTCTAAATCTTATTGCTTCGTAATCCAGAGATGGCCCGGAATAGGCTAAATAAAGGGCTCAAACCTCGAAGATTTCCAAACCGAAATTAAATTTCTTCCAATTTTTTTCCACTAAAAATAAGATTTTTAAACACAAAATAAAAATGTCGCCAAAAAAGGTCTTCACTATCGTGAAATTTCTGACTCAAAACCGTAATTTTACAAACTAAAAATTTTTTAGCATCACTCAGTTCAACCCAGCTTTATTCTGATCCTTCGATTTTTTTCAGCACATATCTCACATAACTTACCCACACAAATTACCAATAATTACTCGAAAAAAAGGCCACCTCTTTTCTCTAAAATCCAGGTCGATCACATAAATCACGTTTTTAACCACTTGCAACGAAAACTCGTACGTACTATCGAGATCGACGCGACGATCCACCCTTCTTCCTTCCCTCTCCCATCATCTTACCAATCCTCGTCATATATCCCATAAACCACGATAAACTCCTCGAAGATAATTTTTGACAAAAATTTAGCAATCTGAGCCTATTAATCTGGCGGAAGAGAGTGAATTACATAAGATTAAAACGAAATATAGGTACATCTTCATCGCCTTACAGTGAGAACATGGCAACCAGACAATGATACTTATCAGCATGCTCTTCGATATATTATGTAAATTCACACATTTATTTTGCTAATCAGCTTAAAAACAGTTTACTTTCAATAGGTAGTAACTTCTCATATGGTACTTCACACATGAACATTTCTCTCTTAATTCGAATCGCACTGTTTAAATCTTGGCTGACAGATTAACCACCAATTTGACATTGAAGGTACCTAAAAAAGTTACATAATAAAAAGAGAAGGTATGTTATAAAAAAATTTAAATATTTACCAAACACCGAAGTGCAACATTGTATGTATTTTCATTCGCGTTAATTTAGTCGACAATTTTCGTTAGTTTTTTTTTGCACAAGGCTCGTGTACCATAATTTCCTTACTACAAATGTACGAATATATAAGCCAAGGTATTAAACACAATGTACCGGTCAGGCCGCATAATGTATTAATGTTGTTAACACGTTACAAAAGCGGTCATAGTAAACATCTAAGTTAATGCAAAAACAATACTTAAAACGCCACATTCGAAAGTGATAATTTTGTATACTTGCGTAATGCTGATTAGAAGAAAGTTCGATGATAATTTTTCTCCTAACCATTTTTGTCGAACCTACAGAGGTAAATTCTGTAAAAATTATGAAATACCAACATTTTAATAATACGACGACTACAATTACAGAAATTATTTTGCATCATCGAACACATCGTTCATATTCTCGATAAACGTGCCGAATGATCTTCGAATCATATACGAGCAAAAACACACGATGATGTTTTATGTTTTCAGTCTAAGTATATAGAATTTTTCACCTTATTACATTGCGGGCTTTAATACCAATGTAACGAGTTCTATATACTCGGTTGGTTACATTATGATGCAAATGCATCTGCTAATCAGCTACAATGTACCAAGTTCCGGGTTACGATTTATACCGCCAATGGTAACGAATGTGTGTGGGAGTAAGACCGTGAGAAGATGTCAAACAGAGCCAGTGACAAGATTACTCGCGTAATTTCGAACATGTTGAAAAAAGCTTGCATCTTGAGGTTTTTCGCTTGTCTATGGGTTTCTGGTTGAGGTCGAGATGCCCGATACTCTTTGTGATTTGTTCTCAGTTGTGAGAGTTTTTCATCGAGAAAAGAGGTTAGATTGCTTAAGGACGAGAGTTAATTTTCGTCAGATTTAGGAACAATGATGTCTCGTGTAGTGAGATGTTGAAGAAAGAAGTCACTTCAAGGGTGAACGTATTGATTTTTTAGATATCAACGTGAAGGATGTCACTTTGATACCGTTAGTGTCGTGGAGAGAAAAGACAAACTTTCGTAAAACTGAAAGGATGACTCTTTCGAGGTGATAAAAAATGGAGTTGATGTATTCGAGGTAGCAGAAAAATGAGTTTTCTTCGATGATGGAAAAGACTGGTATAATTTTGTAGGCAAAATAATCAGAGGAATATTTTAGATCTAGGCTATCTTAAAATTGTTGCCTTCCTTATCTACCAAGAGTGCTAGCTTAATTCCAGCAAATAAGAAATTCATGCAGTAGTATCTAGATTCTAAAATCAATACAAATTTTTGCATTCGCAGAACACTAATCTTTGAAAATGGAATAAATTTTCATATGGAGTTGGAAAATAATAGTAATTCAATATGTCAATATCAAAATTGATTTTTTGGGGGAGAGAGGACCGGAGGGGAAGGGGGTGTAAAATATAAAAATTTCGAATGAAAATTGTTAAAACGTTGAATGCAAAATGCTACTTGTTTTTGAATTTTTTCACAATTAGAATTTAGAAACTGAAACTATTTTCTTACACCATTGATGATTTCTGAAAGGCTGCAGCTTAAACAGGGTGTCCACTCTTTTTCAGAAATGATTTTCCCTGACTTTTCTAGATTTTCCAGACACATTTTTCGAATTTTTCCATACCTTTTAAATATGATATTTGTAAACCAGGGGGGGGGGGGTGGTAATTTTTTACGTGATGTACGTACATTCCGAAATTTTACATAAGAATGATATAAAATGCATGTGGTCGTAACAGTGTTTTTTTTTCAAAATCACTAGACACTTTTTACGAGATTTTTAGATGCTCCTCTCCGGGCCAAAAAAATATTCAAATTCAATTCTGAAAATTTTTGAACCCGCCCAATGCATTTTGAGTGTCGATTTTATGGTACATTACGGTTAACAAAAAATGATGAATAAAAAAGTCAAGATAAAAGAATTTTTTGAAAAATTTATAATAAAATAAGCTTTTTTAAATGATTTATTTTTTTTTGGATTTTCGAAAAATTCCAGAGAAAATTCCAAAATTCCTGGCTTTTCCAGACCACCAAAATTCTCTGACTTTTCCTGGTTTTCCCGAGAATGGACAACCTGTTAAAAATTCTTTGTAAAGGGTTACAGGCTGGAAAGAGGTGAATTTGGCTCTGGCTCGGGTTTTCGATCTAACCTCTATCCCCCAAATGGTGTCCCTTGATGTAAAAAAATCTGGAAAAATTATCGAACCTCCACCCCCACCCCCACACTTTCGGAGTTAGGACCATTTTATTGAAGTATTTTCAAGAAATTTCAATTTCAACGAAAGTAAAGAAAATTTTCTGTTTTTCAGCAAAAAGTTACATCTTGTAGAGATGTGTTTTTACAATAATTTTTTCATAAATTTTGGTACACTCCTTTATGAGGTTTTTGCCATTTGAAATTTTCAATTGTAAAAATTACCTTAATAACTACTTTTTGAAAATAAGTATCCCAAAACGTGTTTTTCATTTGGTTTTGTCTGTTCCTTTGAACTAAGGGCTGAAAATCGCGAAAACCCATACAGAAAATACTGTTATTTTAGCATATTTTTAAAATTTTGAGCGTTTTATATGGAAAGAAATTACCAAATGAAGAAACTAACGTCAGATTCGCGTTTAGCAGGTCAAAATACCCCGATAAACACCCTTTTCGCGATCGTTTTACTTGAAGCCTCGAAATTCGGTATTTTTGTCACGAAAAAACAGTGAAAAAAAATCAATTTTGAGACTTTAAGCAAAACGATTGCAAAAAGGGTGTTTATCGGGGTATTTTTACTCTCTAAACACGAATCCGACGTTGATTTCTTCATTTGGTCATTTCTTTCCATATAAAACGCTCAAAATTTGAAAAATCTGTTAAAATAACAACATTTCTGTACAGTTTTTCGCGATTTTCGGCTCTTGGGCATCGAAATTGCCAAAATTGATTACGTTCGGTGAATCTACATTAAGACGAACTCTTTTGGGAAACCTATTTTCAAAAAGAGGTAGTCGAACTTCGCAATTAAGGCCGTTTTTACAGTTGAAAATTTCAAATGTCCAAAATATTATGAAGGAGTGTATTAAAATTGATAAAAAAATTATCGAAAAATACACCTCTATACGAGATGTAACTTTGTGCCAAAGAACAGAAATTTCTTTTTACTTCCGTTGAAATTAAAAATTCTTGAAAATACAGCAATAAAATGTCCATAATTCCGAAAAGGAGGGGTGGGGGTCAAAAATATTCCCGGATTTTTTTACATCAAGGGACACTATTGGGAGGGGAGGGGGTTAGATCGAAAATCCGAGCCAGGAGCAAATTCACCTCTTACCCGGCTATATTTTACTCTATGAAAAATAATGTCTGGTAAGTTTGATAAATATTCCTGAATTTTGGCGAGTTTCTGAACAAAATACATATAACTAGACGATCCCCCCTCTCCCTCCAACTAACTCCTTTGGATCTCCTTTACTTATATTTATCGTGGTTTAGAATATTAAAAACTTTTCAAATTGAACTTTCACGAGACTATGGCATAATTTTTTTCAATTTTTAAAAAACATTCATAAAATTTCAAACTAAGAAGTTCAAATGTATCGATTCTTTAGATGGATATAATTTTCTTGTATTTTAAACGATTTTCTTGATATTTAAAAAGGAGTATTATTAATTAGGTATTTAATCGCATTTTTTCTTTTTGTAATACCTACTTTGTGGAAGTTTCAATGTTATTTTCACGAAAATTTCATAAAAATAGATTTTCTAAAATTTCCTGTCCAAGGACGTACCAAAGTTAACTTAATGGAAGGAGCAAAAAATCAAAATTTCCGACTAAAATGGAATTTTTTCTGTTTTTTACCTTTTTTTCATTCTAGAGAGCACAATCTTTCTCTCTTTCAAATTTAAAATGAAAATTTCATCAGTTTCAAAATTTTCTGATACAAACTTGTATGTTTTAGTCGAAAAATAACAATTTAGAAATTATTTTGTGTGTGTGTGTGTGGGTGGGTGGATGGGGATGGGGGGGGACATGCATTCTTTAGATTATTAAATTAAAAATATGATGATTTTTTTGCATTTCATTAACAAAGCCCTAACTAACTTTATAGGAATAAAACGGTATACTTATCTACCTAATTACACTTTTTTTGACCTTTACATCACTCTTTCCCATGGATAAATTAAAATTGATATCTGCGTGTTACGGAAGGGTCAAAAGTTGATCATTTTTGATTCAGGATAGAATTATTTTTTAATTGCAATATTTCTAATTTCTTCGACTCAAACTATAAATTTAAAAAAAATGAAAAAGGTTTTCACATTTCTCAAAATAGACTCAAACTTTATTTTTCCCGATTAAAAATATCTACCTATAATTCTACAATTATTGCACGAAAACTGCCCCTCTGCCTCTCCACCATTCAATCTGACCTTGCTCTTACATAGGCTCGAATTTTTTTTCGATGACTTTCAAAAATTACTAGAGGTATTTCACTCTAGCTCGATTAATAAGCACAAATCAATTTTTCTTTCTTTTTTGACATTTTTTAAAATTTCATTGATATCCTTAGTTATTGTGGCCATTTTAATCTACGATAGCAATTTTCAGTCTTTAAAATTATAAAAATTCTGTTGGATGTTTTTGGCTCTATAAATTTTGAAACAGGAAGAAAGTAATAAGTTCGTATGAAGTATTTAATTTTTCATTCTTTTTTCAGCTAAACATTTACTCAAATCTAAAATTTCAATACAAATTCGTATAATTTCTCCATACATCTTTTATATGTATCAAACTAAAAAAGGTAGGGAAGGAAGGAAAGAGAGGAACAAAAGCATTTGGTCAGATGTCATATCACTTGAACATAATATTGGATAACGAAATCATTTTTTTAAAAAAATCAGATGAGTCATAAGTCTATTTAATTCTTTGAACTCCGCTTTCAAACAAAAATGTCTCTAATTACATTATCAGCATAGTGTGATGCCAAAAGCAATCACATGGTTACTGACCTTCCCCAATATCCGCATCGCAGTACAACAGGTGGATAAATAGAAGTTGCATACTCGGAATTATGAAGGTAACGAGACTGTTGGTTAAAAACATAGAAAAAAAATCATTCCCTGACCATAACTCTTTCGATCTCCAGAGCCTTTCACTTCGGCAGATGCAACCAGCTAAAAATTAGAGAAAATACACGTTTAGTTGAATTCCTCGGGCAGTATCACGGTAGGCAAATCAAACCGCAACGACGTAAAACAAATCGACTACACATATCATCACAGGAAAAAAATCAATCATCCAGAATGGGTAAATTTTTCAAAATATTTTTATTATAAATAACAAATGCTCTGTTGCTTTGTACTCGTACAAAAATAAATAAATAACGTAATAAATAAAATCGCAGTCGATATGGTAAACACTGGGGAGTGGAGATTGAGCAAAACACTTATTTTCAACAGATCTTCTAGTAAGATCCGCCGGAATCTGAATCACTACCACCGTTCCTCGAGTAACCGGCAGAATCTCCTAACTGACTATTACGGAAAGCTGCGTATCCGGCGGCTCCATTTTGTCCATAGCTTGACGATCCGGATTGTTGAGAATTACGAAAACTGGCGTAACCTGCGGCACCTCCAAGACCACCTCCGGATCCGCTTGATCCACCGTATGAGCTTTCGCCACTGTGGGCTGATGCTCCGTAACCGTTACCGTTGCCACCGGAGGAGGAACCTCCTTGTCTGGAATATCCATTTTGACTACCTCCGTTGCCGTTTCCACCGAAAGATCCAGAACCTCCATAACCGCCGCCGTTGCTACCGCTGTAACCTCCGTTGGAGCCACCGTTGGAGCCACCGTTGCTGTATCCACCAGCTGATGGACCTATTTAGAAATTATACCGGTTGAATGGGGAATTTTTATTGATGTGAGATTGGGAGGAAGGGATATTTTACCTCCGGAATATCCAGCACCGCCATTTTGACCACCGTAACCACCAGCTCCCCCGGGTCCACCGAAACCTCCGGCACCACCTCCATTACCATAGCCTCCCGCTCCAGATCCAGATCCACTTCCGTAACCAGCACCGTTTCCGAAACCACCTTGGCCATTGGCACCACCATTTCCATTAGAGCTGGCTTCTTGGTACGAGATTTTTGGTTTGTATCCGTCTTGATCAGCTTCGTATTCTACAATTTGGGTTCTTCCGTCGGGTAACAAAACGTGGTATAATCCATTGGCTTCATCTCCTTGGCGACTTTCACGGTGTCCAAATTCCAAATTGTATTCTGGCACGTCGACTTCGTAAGAGAATTCGTAGTTGGCAGGTTCCTAAGATAGAAGATGTAGAAATCAACCCTAGCATCATTTTTCCACCGACCAAAGGACCAAACATTGAATAATACTCACAGATAAAGGATCTTCTCCACCGTTACCATATCCATTTCCAGAGCCACTGCCTCCATAACCGCTGCCGCCTCCATTTCCGTATCCGTTCGATCCTCCATTGCTACCTTGGCCATAACCATTATCACTTCCACTTCCGCTGCCACCTCCGTAACCTCCGCTACCGCCTCCGAAACCATTAGATTGAGATCCAAAACCACCAGATGAGTATCCATTGCTGCCCGATCCCGAGCCACCGTATCCTCCGGATCCGGAACCAGAACTGCCATAACCGTTGGAGCCAGATTGGGCAGTGTATCTTGTAGCAGATCCTTTACCACTACCGGCGCTATATCCATTACGTCCTCCGCCGTATTTGCTGGCCAAGCCGCTTAGAGATGATCGACCTCCGTATGAAGGTTGAGATCCAGAAGAACTCGACGAATCGTAAGGACTAGCTAAAGCTCCGGTTTGGCCTGAGCCATAACCGCCGCCATTTTGGCCAGAGCCGTAGCCGCCGGCACCTCCTCGGCCAAGAGATGACCCACCGCTGCCGTATTGGCCACCGTTGCTAGAATCTGATGAACCGGAGTATGAGCCACGTCCGCCATATCCGCCTCCGTTGCCGCGAGAGCTTCCGTAGCCTGAGATCGGGGGTTCGGCAGTGACCAGCACCGCGAGGAGGAGTGATAATGAGGTAACCTGGGCAGAAATATTTTTTAATGGGTGGTCAGTTTGGAAGTTTCGTTTGATTGTGGTGATCATGGTGATTTTGGGGTTTTGACTAATCCTTCCCCCCCCCCATGAAATGAGAATACCCATTTGAGGATTTGCCAGTCATAGTATCAACGACGAATAAAAGTTGATATTGTTGAAAGAACAAAAATTGTCAATTTTCCAATTTTCGACTCAGAAAGAATTTTTTTTTAATTTTTGCAACAAAAAAATACAAAAATCCGATTTCAAAAAAATTTCCATCTCAAATTGCACTTTTTTCCAAAGTACCAATTTCATTTCCACATTTTTTCGACTTGAACTTCATTTTCATGATGGAAATTTAATTTAGCAGCCACGGGAGAGGAGAGTTGCTCCCTAGACTCCTCTCATCCAGTTTGGCCTTCGCTAGTTTCTCTATAAGACAAAAAATTTGAAAAATAATCTTTCAAACTATTTTTCGAATTTCGATTCAAATATCATTTCTAGGTGGAAAATGATCTCAAACTGGCCACACAAATAGAAAAAAGAAGTAGACTAAGTGATAGCAAAAATTCACAAAAATTACATTTTATATTGAAAATTTTCAAGATCATTATTTTTTTTTTGTTCGAAAAATTTTACATCAAATCTCATATTCATAAAATAAAAAAACAAATGAAAAATCCCCTCCAAAACGCGAAAAAATTCTCAAAAACCATACCAATCGAGACTGACGAATTCTCAAACAATCGTCACATCCTTCAAATTTCTTCCTTACTCATTTCCCAGAAAAAACCCGTTCTCGACTTCCTGCAGCTGTACATTTGATCGAAAAATTGGCCAAAAAATTATTCACCGATAGTCCACAAATTGAAAGTTGGAATGTGTTTCATCAATTTCTCATCCAAATTTTCTTTTAAGAGAAAAATCATGAAATGAGATCGTCCTGGAAAAAAGGGACCTTATCACGAAAAACAGGTTTTCGAGAAAAATGCGTTTTAAAATTACCACTACTAAAACATGAGTTATGAACGAAACTGTCAACACTAATAAAATGGTCTGAGCAAGAAATCTGCTGCGGTAGGGTTTTTTCTTACGTTTCTACGCCACTTTGTGTGAATTTATCAAAATTTTGTACTTTTTTGTAACTTTTTTTGCGATAAAATTTGTAGAAATACTTGCACAAAATGTTAATTTGAGTTTTTTTTTGAATCCTGGTGACTTCGGAAATGGTTTTAATCTGTATTTTATAGCTTTCCTATTACGAATTCGTTAAAAAGGGATTTTCGGTAGAATGACTGCTAAGGTCCTTTTTACCCTCAACGATCAGAAATTTTCTTCTCCTAAAAGCCCCTCTTTCACTTAATCTCAAATTCAAAAAATCAAAATCAAAATCATTGGAAAAAAATTAATAAAATCTCATCTTAGTTGAGAACAAACGCAAAAAAAATGTCACCGGAGCAGAATCTAATTTTTCTAAACTTCAATTCAATACCCCTTCTTTCCTCTCCCCTTCTAATGATTACCTAGCGGACTTTTCTAGATTTTAAATCGATTTCGGTCGATTAAAAAAAAAGGAAAATAAAACAAAAACACATCGAGTATGTCAGGTGTAATAAACTTGTACGTTTTTTTCGCAAATTTTTCCATAAAAAAACTTCCTCCTCTCCCTTTGATCCAAAAACTATCCCAGTATATTTTTAATAAAAAATTTAACTGGTGGTACTTTAATCAGTTTAATCACTAGGTGTATTCTTTTTGCATAAATTAGTTGAATAAGTTGTCGAATCGAACAACGGAATTTGGAAATAAGTGACGTCACGTTTTTCTTTATTTTTTTCTCAAAAAGAATGACTAAAAATTCTCGGTTTATCATCATCAAAATTTTTCCAACTACAAAAAAGTAGTTGGAAAAGTTGTGAAATTTGAGCAAAAACGATGAAAAAGTAATAACGTCATAGCAACAACGAGTAACTATCCAACTTTTTGGACAGTTTGATGCAAAAAGAATACACCTACTTTTTAATACTAAATTGAAAAACAGACAGAAATGTTTTGAAAAATTAAAAAAACTTCATTTTATCAATACTCAAATTCAAGAAAAAAATCAGGCATAAACAGAATCATATTTCTTACGTAAAAATTCAACTTTATAAAAATGTAAATAAAAAAAACGTAAAAACTGAGAAAAATCGTCAATATATAAGAAATCGAGACATTTAAACCGAAAGACACAATAGAAAATTTTCAAAAAACCGAGTAATATTGGAGAGAAAATTAATAGTTGAATTCCTCAAAATTTCAAAATATTCAATTTTTTTCGCCACTGAGATTCGAAAAAAGCTAGGGCAAAATTTTAAGAAAATGGTAAATTTAACCAAAAATACACGAATTTTTCGAACTGAAAATTATTAATTTTGACCCAATAGGTAATAATATAATATTTCTGTAAAATAATAGAGCAAGCATTTTTTGCAATAGATCAGAAAGTACGAATTATTTAGAAAGAAATTTTTACACCAATGAGAACAAAGAAACTAAGGTAATAATATAATATTTCTGTAAAATAATAGAGCAAGCATTTTTTGCAATAGATCAGAAAGTACGAATTATTTAGAAAGAAATTTTTACACCAATGAGAACAAAGAAACTATTTTTTTTTCGTAAAGTTTCATTTTTCAAAATAATTTAGTTAAAATACTGAAACATTTGTAGAAAATTTACAAAAATTGAATATTCCTTTGGTTATTTTGTGAATCCTTATTCGAATTCAAGAAAATAAGAACAAAAATTGAATGAAAATGCAAACAACAATCTTGAAATGAGTAAAAGAAATGGTAGACCTCTTTTATTGAAAAAATGCTTAAATTCGACAGAAAATTTTGCAAAAAATCACCATGAAGTGAAAATAAAAACTCGATGTATTGATAATAATTTCGTTGAAATTTAATTTCCAAAACTCAATTTTGATTTTTTTTTTATTCAATATTTTATTCGAATTGAATCGAATTGAACTTCCAAATCATTGATGAAATTCGCAGGAAAAAAATGGTCAAAAATATAATAAAAAATTCAAATGAAATCTGCAAAAGTTTGTTTAAACAATTTAAAAAAATTTGAAATATGAATTCTGAAACTGATATTTACATTTTGATCTCCAATAAAATGCTTCGATACAAATTCGAAGTAATAATTTACCAGCAATAAAAAAAATTTAATTCAGTATCAAAATTAATTTTCCACAATAAAAAATCGTCTCAACTTGGAAAAAATTAGTCAAAAAATCGCCTAAAATTCGAAATTAAAAAAAACGAACAATTCTTCATCGAGCCAATACCAACGATATCGCGATACAGAACAAAGCAGAATAAAAACGTTAATTAAGTTGCATATGCAATTCGCCGCATATACGAATACCTGGCCAATCAGTACAAAACCTCATGGATAACCAAACAATCACCCATATCACCACAGCAAACGAAAAATATTGTAAAAACACATCACGAGATAAAAATCTAATCTCATCACAAACCTTTAATAAAAACATGTCGATCATAGAATTCACAACGCACTGAACACCGAACTATATCATGTACGAGTATATTGGTCTAAGGTAAAAGTGACACGATTTGTACATTTGGTTTGATTTATATGTACTGGAGTACCTGTTATATATATAAGTACATCTTCACATTTCGTTATTAGAAAAAAAAATCCAGGGTAGTACTCTAATTTGGTAAGCAATCGGTGAGCAGTGGGAGTTTGACAGTTCAGGGGGACAACCTTGAAACTAGTACCCTCATCATGCCCTCCGGTGCGAAGCGTGAATTCGATATGTTGCACAAATACGGTACATCACGAAGCCGGCAGTCGGACTATATTCGATGCAAATTATGATTGCACCTGACATCTATTCATCTACCTACTATTTGTATGTGTTCGACTTTTCGCCGCCTCGTAGCTCGACTGAACGTAGCCGGACGAAAATACTAGATTAGGATCTCGTATTTACAGTCGACTTCGTGATAAAAGACGGTAAAAGTGACATAAATGACCGGAAATTATCGTTTTAAATGACTAAATTCGCGAATACAATCGCCCAACGTATCATTTTTAACAACTTGAATGCAGGCGCAAGCTTATAGAATTGGAAAGTTCGACGATTTCGGCCAATCGAGGCTTTTGCGATGACTTGGACGTTTTATAATTTCTATTCAGAAATTTAACGTATCTCGTCTTAAAGGAGGAACGAGGAAGTGCAAATTGAATTATTCATTTGTTCAGACTTCATCGATATGTTCAAATTGTACAATTAGTTTTATCATTTCAGTCAATCTGGAATTCGGAGTCATTATTATTATGCAATCGAGGAAAATTACTACAATAAATTACATTTACCTAATATCAACTTGAAAAATATGGAGTAAGCAAGTCTCAGGTCTTTGATTTTCGTCTCCTCTTTGAATGATTTTTCTCCTTTACACAATTCTGCCATTTTTTAATATTTTGTAGGAGGGCACCGAGAAGAGACAGAAGATTTGATGATGCAATATCAAATATCAAAAAAAATTAAGGAAATCGCCATAGAAAAAAAAATAGGTGAAGTGTGAAAATGGTACTCTCTCATTCTGAATCAGTGAAAAGTCACTGATAAACAGTTCAAGTTGCAGCATAGGAAAAAAAATTAGCAAAATTCGCACATTTTCAGCGAATTTTCGCTGATTTTTCAAAGATTTTTCTGCGAATTTCATAAATATCATTGAGTTTTTAGTGAATTTTCACTGATTTTCCAGTGATTTTTCTCGCTGATTTGTTTTCATTGAAAATTTTTTCCTTCTGTGCTGCAATTCTGACTGTTACTTAATGATTTTCGATCATTTTCACTGATTTATAAATGAGAGAGTACAAATTGAAATTAGTTTGTCAAAATATCTGAAGATTGCCCTTTGTCAAAATAACTGTCAAAAATTGGAAAAAATTCCAAAATATGTAAAAATATACTCTCTTATTTCTGAATCAGTGAAGTTGATCAAAAATCACTGAAAAACAGTTGGAATTGCAGCACAGTAATAAATCAGTGAAAATTTTTTCACTGAAAGCAAGTCAGTGAAAGAAAATCCATGAGAATCAGTGAAAATTCACTGAAAACTCCGTGATATTTATGAAATTTACTGAAAAATCTGTGAAATTCTTTGAATAATCAGTGAAAAATCGCTGAAAATCAGTGAATTGCACTGATTTTTCCCGTGCTGCAATTCTGACTGGTTATCAGAGATTTTTCACCGATTTGGAATGAGAGAGTACATCCTAAATATACTTCTTATTAATTCAAGTGCAAGTGCACAAGCTGAAATTCTTGATAAAATTCTCAAAAAAATACCGAAATAAAATGAATCAATTTGAAAAAATTTAAATCATTTTTTGAAAAGAATTGGCTCTGATGCAATAAAAAAATTTCAAGAACGCAGGTCAACATTTTTAAGCTTTTGAAATGCTATTTGAAGTTTAATGGGTGATCTTCATAGTTTTTTTCACACTGATCACGAAAAAAATATTGAAAAAAATCCACCATCCAAGAATTTTTTCCAATTTGAATTTTTTGCTGAACTTTTTTTTACATTTTTTGATAACTTTGACACTTAAAAGTCAATTTTCCGAGCAAAGGAAAGGTTCAACAAAAAAAAAATAATGGAACATAAATTGTAGGGCGTAAAATTTACTTTCTACAGAAACCAAATTAGTTTTTTGTTAGGAGAATTAGCTTTCGAAATATTTCAGTTCAAACTTCAAAATTCAAAGTTCAACTGTTATATTTTCATTGAATATATCTCAAAAACTAAGCCCCCTAGGAAAAAACTAATTGGACTCTACCAGTAGCGTAACTGGACGTCCCTTCGGGGGGGGGGGGGGGTCAGAAATGCAGTGACGTCGAAAGTTTTTTTTGGGAGGGTGAAAATTGGGTATGGAGACTTGGAACACCAGAAGGATTATAGAGGGAGGGGGTAAAAGGGAGCCTTCTTTCGCACTATCATCTCAAATAAATGATAAAATTATGATTTTGATCATGCCCGAGCGAAGCGAGGGCCAAGCTTTGAAAAAATTTGATTTTTAATGTCCAAAAAATACATTTTTCGTGTTTTAATGCTTTGAAAATCCCTATCTGATGTAATTTGGGTGAAGGGGAGTACATTTGATATTTTGTACCCTGGTCGCCGATTTCGGGAGTACAATGTACTTATTGAACCCCATTTTCCGACGCCACAGGTAGATATATTGTGAAGGGTAATATGGCCCGTTCTCCCTTCCACGTTTGAGTGGTAACCCTGCAGCTAGGCATGGAATCATCCCTTGAGATACCTTACGTAGGTAAGGTACCTCAGTCTCTAAATCTACGCGAGCTAGGCGCGAACGTTTACTGACTCACCCTCGCGGTGATATCGGCTCTGCCTTGGCGATGTGGTCATCCCCTAACGGGGATAGACCGCCCGTTATCGTATAATCCGCGAATCTAACGTATGTGTTAACGTAAATGTATGTGTAAAATGCTCCGGTCTGTTTATATATTTAATGTATTCGTTGTCGATCGTAAATATATTTCTTTCCGTGAGTTAAACGATGATGTCGTATTCTAATTCCTTCGGGTCTATAATTTACTAAATGAGAATGCGAGCGGAGACAGTACTACATCGATCACCATCGTATAGTTAGCGAGTTACCGGGGTGAAGGTACACTGAAAGTCGTGCACCCTTTCTGCTGTACCCTATCTCCCCTAACCCTAACAATATTTTACAACGTTCAATTATCAGTTTTCATTACATAGCAAAGAAAAGCAAATGGGAGAGGATCGTGAAAAACTGACATGTCAAGTTTACTCACGTTGAATTCGAAAAATTGTTGTGAGAAAATCTTTCAAAAGTTAGGTGATTTTGATTTTTGATGAAGTCTCGGTTCTTAAAAAAGAAGGAAAGTAGCAAACTCAGCCCGAGCGAAGCGAGGGCAAATTTTTTTGTTGGCTATACGTTAATGCAGTCGAAAAAATATGGTTTCACAGATAATTTTCGAATAAAAAATTCATTTTTGAAGGGCTTTTGGGGGGGAGGGGGTTTGTCTCCCCCTGTCTTTACGCCACTGGACTCTACAGAACGGAAATTTTAAGCGCTACAATTCATGTTCTATTCATATTTTTTTTTGGAGGCTTGATTTTCCCAGAAAATCGATTTTTTGTAATGAAACCACATGTTCAACATTTCTAATATCAAAGACCAGCAAACCAACAATTTTTTCCTGCATACCGAACTTGATTCTGATTGATAATTCAAACCTACTTTTCAGTGCTGAGTTTGAATTGGTATTTTTTGTTCAGAATTTGTTTTACGTTTTTTGATATAAATTTTGACCTTTAGAGTCGATTTTTTGAGCAAAGAAAGCGTTTTAAAAAAAATGAATAGAACAAATTGTAGAGCATAAAATTTCCTTTCTGTAAAGTCCAAGTAGTTTTTTCTTAAGAGATTTAGTTTTTGAGATATTATAAAAATATAGAAGTTGAACTTTCATCTATCAACTAAAATATCTCGAAAACTAAGCCTCCTAAGAAAAAGCTAATTGGACTCCACAGAAAGGAAATATTTTATGCTTTACAATTTATGTTCTATTCATTTTTCTCGTTGATCCCGTGGAATTAATACTTTTTCGAAAATAGCTACTTACTTTGTAATTCAAAGCACTAATAAATTTTCAATGCTTCTACTAAACCAATTTCTATTTTTTTCACGATTCATTACTTCCCCTCTGTTTCTCTTTCAAAAAAATTGAAAACCACGTGCTTCAAATCGATAAATCCCACGAAAACTTTTGTTTTTTCAGTTTGCCCCATCAAACAGAAAATCAAAAAGGGGATGGATTTTCTCAAAGAAAAAAATTATTAAGTTTCAAAAAACAATAATCATTACGCTGAGATACAGCAATTTTTTGAACCTGAGCACTTTGAAAACATGACCAATAATATTTCTTCACGTTTTTTACCCCGTTCTCTCCCCTCCACAGCTTTTCAAAAAACACGTTTCCAAAAAAAAGCTAATTACTATGGTATTAAATATTCTACGGATTTAAAGCAGAGTGAACGTCACTCCTGTACGTGGCGAGGGCGAAATTTGATTTCAATTTCATAATTGAATAAATCGAAAAATGTTACAAAATGACTTGCTTCGTGAGGGGGGGGGGGACTTTTCGTGATCAGACCTCCTTAGCTCGGATTACAGGAGCACGCCACCACTCCTGGTCAGAGGGATGTAGCGAGAACTCATATATTATTTGATTTCAATTTCATAATAGAATAAATTGAAAAATGTTACAAAATGATCATAAATTTACTTGCTTCGCAGGGGGTTACGCTCTTCGTGATCAAACCTCCTTAGCTCGGATTACAGGAGCACGCCATCACTCCCGGTCAGAGGGGTGAAGCGAGAACTCATATATTACACAATTACTTACGACAGTTTTGAGATTTTTGGAGATGAAAATTTTTTATCGATTTTTTTAAAATATAAGTCGTTACTATTATTGTAATATTATTTATTACTATTTAAAAAGTCAATTTAGCTTCCAATCAGTAACACTCGAGATAATGTACTTGAAAATGAACAGATTTTATCATCAAAAAATATGAAAGTACTAATTTTCGTGTCAAAAAAATGATTTTTTTTCAACAAAAATGTAATCTAAAGTAACTTTTTTTGAAAAAAAGCAATTGTTTCAAAAGTAACAGCAATTAATTTTTAAAACTTCAATTAAATTGAGGGGAAAAAATGAAATACCAATGCCAAGAAAACCAAGTGAAAAAATTTCGAACTCTCCTAAATTTTAGCCAAAATTCGTCCTTTTTTCGTGCTTTTGAACTCATCAACAAAATTCGTACTTTAAAGGAATTTTCGGACTTTTCAACCCCAGTAAACACATTAATTTTTGGCATTTTTGGAACTTCGTACTCAATATTTTGATTTTTCACCCACTTCGGTCATTCAGGAAATAAAAAAAATAAAAAATTTCCCAAACTTGTTTTTTTTTTCAATTCTGGTCTTTTTAATGATTTTTAAAAAATTATGAAATTTCTATTTTTACATTTCACTATTCAAAAGCTTTCATGTTTTGAAAAACTTTAACCAATATGCACATCTACACAGCATACGACTATTATATTGGAAAAATCAAAAAATGAGGAAGGGGCAATTCGAAAAAATTAATCTAAAACACTACACACACACGAAAATTCTTCCAAAAACCCCAATTCCATTTACATCTTACATCATGCGAAGACTTTCCCCAAACTCGCATTAAGAAAATTTCATATATTGGCAACACGGTAAGCCATTTTCACAGCACATTAACCCGAGGCGAACCAGTTCACGCGTTGAAAACGGGTCCTCTCAGATCGTGCTGGTAATCTAATTGGATGGCATAAATTAATCTTCATTTTTCTAGCATTTTATTACATCGCGTAACTCGGTCCAGACTGTGGCGAATGTAATCAGCACACGTTGCTGCATTTGCACAAAAACGTGCATCAACATTATTAAAATCGAATTGGTTTTCACATATATGTACTCGCAAGATTCATATATTAAACTCGGAACATCTTTACGATATAATTTAATCATTTCCAACGTCTGTCATCCTTTCGTAAGAACGGTAATTAATACGAATTAAATTCGAGTCGTCCATCGGCCATTTTTTTCATCGAAATTTTTTCCCCTACGTTATTAAAATTTACTCTTTGAGAAAATACACGTCCAACAGACCCACACGAAACACGTGACCAGAAGTTATAGGGGCGGTGCTAAGGTGCGGTAATTAAAAGTATAACTAATTTACAACTATAAATGTGTCATTAAGTTGAGGCACGATTTAGCGTAAGTATACGAAAGTAGATACTACCTATGAATTTCATATCGTGATAAAGGTTTATCGTTCACGTACAAAATATCTACGTAGGTACGAGAGCCTACAATATTGCATGCCTAAGTAGTAAGTACATAACACCTTCATTCGGCAAGGACTCGCTTATACGGTATCAGCCTATGCAAATACGAGATCAATTATTACCTTTTATTTGAACATTATTCTGGGTTGCATCGTGGTCGTAGTCGTACGTATTCAAAAGAATAGCATGATATCGGATATGGCCTGAGGTTTGTTTGATGATGTGCTCGAATCATTTTATTCGTCGGATCAATTTCATAATTTTACTACGATCTTGACCAATATTAGAATTTTTACGCCGTTTATGATTCGTCTTTAAATTAGATCAGGTGTAGAAGGTTTCGGTTTATGTATTTATGGGACATTGTGATATTGGATGGAATCATGGCAATGATTTTTTATTCGCTCGAATATTATAAATAGGGTATTTTATGGAATTAATTTCAAAATTTCATGGTGTCCACTATATTTCAGAAATTATTTTCCCTGACTTTTCCAGGTTTTCTAGACCAATTTTTCGAATTTTTCCAGACCTTATAAATATGATATTCGTAAACCAGGGAGAAGGGGGGGTAATTTTTTCGAGTGTTGTATTTACATCCCAAAATTTTGTATAAAAATGATATAAAATGCATACGGTCTTACGATTTTTTTTTTCAAAATCACTAGATACTTTTTACGAGATCTATAGATGCCCTTCTTCGGGTCAAAAAAATATTCAAATTCAATTCTGAAAATTTTTCCGCCCATCCAACTCCCCCTCGCCACAAAAATTTGAAAATTTGAATTTATTACTTACAGAAAAAAATTTTAATAAAAAGGAAAAACCAAGAATTCCCAAGCAAAATTAGGTTTTGAAAAATGAAAAAAATTATGCCAGGGTGTTTACCAAATTGAGCGAATAAAAATTCGGATTTTTCCGGGCTAAAAATTCAAAATTTTCTTCACATTTCATTCCCCCCTTCCCCTCCAAAATGAAAAACACTTGTCTCAAATTTATAAATTCACGTAATCCTTGCAATTTTTTAGTTTGTACCAATAAAATGAAAAAGTGAATGAGAAGGTAAAATATAAATCATTTTATGAAAATACATAAATGTGTTGAGCCCGAGCGAAGCAAGGGCGAAAATTTTTGCGAAAAAAGATCTTCAAAAGATGAAAATTCACCACTTTTCCCTCATTCATGTTTTCCAAAACATGGCCAATAATTTCGATTTTTGTTCCATTCCCTCCCTTTTTTTTCAACATCGTGGTCAAGGGCGTCATGACATTTCTTTCTCATTACAGCTCATTAAAAAGTAAGTTTCCAAAAAACTTAAGATTAAAAATACATTCTGTAGAAAGAAAGAGTGTAAATTACCCCGAGCATAGCGAGGGAAATTTCTTTTGGATAATTCATAATTCAATGGACAAAGACATGCATTTTAAATATCAATTTTATTGTACATTACGACCGACAAAAAATGATGAATAAGACAATAATTGGATAAAAGATGTAATAATTTGGCCCGAGCGGAGCGCGGGCGAAATTTTTTGAAAAATTTATAATAAAATAAGCAAAAAAAAATTTTTTTAAAATGATTTACTTTTTTTTGGGGATTTTCGAAAAATTCCAGAGAAAATTCCAAAATTCCCTGACTTTTCCAGACCACCAAAATTCCCTGACTTTTCCCGGTTTTCCAGGGAATGGACACCATGAAATTTATGTAAAAATACTGCAACATGTCAAACAAGTACTCCCTCATTCCGAATCAGTGAAAAGTCACTGATAAACAGTCAGAATGGCAGCAAAGGTGTTTTTCAGTGATTTTTCACTGATTATTCAAGGAATTTCTTAGATTTTTCAGTAAATTTTCATTGATTTCCAGTAATTTTCTTGCATTGACTTGCTTTCAGTCAAAAAAATTTCACTGATTTATTACTGTGCTGCAATTCTGACCGTTTTTCAGTGTTTTTTGATAAATTTCACTGATTCAAAAATGAGAGAGTAGCAAAAAAAAATCATAAAATTTGGTTGAAATCAACTAAAAATCATAACAATATTTCTAGGTAAGGTACGAATACGAAAAATAGTGAAATCTTGTGACATCATTATGGAGATGAAATTTTCATGTCTTTACTTTTTTTTTTTTTTGGTTGATTGCTCGTAAGAATTTTTAAAATATCTTTGCGAATCATGAAATTCCGAGTAAAATGAGCCCAATTTTTATGGCTTTTTGCCGAAATCTGCTCCTGAGAGAAAAAAATTATTTTATAATTTTTAAATAATATGTTTTAAACACCTGTTTTTTTACGTTTTTCGAATAAATGAATGGAGTTTCCGTTTTGAGTTGGTCGAATTATTGTTCTCCCTGAAAAACTCTGAATTTTGGTACCCAGAACATATTCTGGCATATTGTAGAATTTGTAGGAACATTTTAGACAAAGGGAAGGTGGGGCAGGATGCACCAACCTAAGTCAAATGTTCTGCCAGATCTATTCAAATTGGTCAAATTATCTGATTCTTGCAACATATTGAAATTCAAACATTTACTTTTCATTTCGCTGAAAAAATTTCACTTCGGTGCATACCTCAACCCTATAGAATTTTTGAATTTTTTTTCGCTTTTTTTGCGTCCTGCCTCACATAGCCATGGGGCAAGATGCAAACAGTGAAGACATGATGAAGAATCGCGAATTTTTTTGTAAAATTTACTCAAGTACATTCGAGATGGATGCTAGAGATTTAAATAGAAGCGTAATTTTTGAAAAGAGGAGTTCTAAAACCTTTGTATTCATAATTTATGCTGCCTTAATTGATTTTCTAATTTTTTAGGCAAACTTTTGATATTTTTGATATCCCATCTAAAAATTGAAGCAAAAATGTGATATCCTGAAAAAAATATCACAAAAATATCAAATGAACTATCTTTAGTACCATATGTGACTTTTTCGAAAAATTCGAATTTAAAAACAATGTTTGTATCCTGCCTCATTTTCAATTTGCATCTTGCCCCACTGGCACTATTTTTCTTTAACGTAATGTACTGGGAAAAAAATATGGGGGAAATTGTCAACCAAATACATCATTCGATAGGTAATTGGATGAAGATTACAAAAAAAAATTACTATAGATTTTTTTAAAAACTTGAAAACATGATATTTCACAAAAATCAAATTTCAAGAATTTTACGAAAATCACGTAAAATCACATTACCTATTGATAATAACTCATAGACAAGCAATCTATAATTTTTTTATGTTTTGTATCGAATGGATACCCAATTACCCATCCACCAATTGCTCAGAAAATTTTTTTTAATCACATCACTGACGACAATAAGCCAATTTGCATCTTGCTCCCGGTGCATCCTGCTCCACCTTCCCTTATTTCAGATCACAAAAACATAAATTATGCACATAAAGCAAGATTTTTATGTAGTAAAAATTCCATCTCTAAAACAAAATTTTGAAGTTTTATAAGAATTATTGAGAGAGACAATGAAGTGGGGTAACTGTACTTTCTAAATTATAAATCAGTGAAAATTATAGAAAATCACTGAGAAACAGTCAGAATTGCAGAACAGGAGAAAATCAGTGATTTTTTTTACTGAAATCAAATCAGTGAGAAAAATCACTGGAAAATCAGTGAAAATTCACTGAAAAGTCGGTGAAATTTATGAAATTTGCTAAAAAATCAGTGAAAATCTTTAAAAAATCAGCGAAAATTCGCTGAAAATCAGTAAACTTTGCTGATTTTTCCTGTGCTGCAATTCTGACTATTCAGCAGTGACTTTTCACTAATTCAAAATGAGAGAGTAGAACTGCTAGGTTGAATGTTCTTCATTCAACTATGTTTTTTCAATCAAAAGCGAGTACAAAAAACCAAAGGTACAAATTAAGTACCTATGTTTGAATTTTCATGAATATTATACCTACCTCCGACCAAATGAACTTTTTCTACAACCTCAAAAAATACAATGAGAAAAATAGAGAGGCTCAAAATTTTCTCGAATATGGGAGCAACTTTCACTCTCTTTCCCCACCTAATCGATTCGTCTATTTTTAAGCCATATGAACCGAAAAATTTTTCGTGGCCAATTTTTGAAATTGAATATTGGAAAAGAACAATACCCAGACTACCCAATACCCATTCACTTGAGTACTCAATTTTCGTCTTTCAAAGAAATGAAAATATGTTGGATATTTTCCAGATTGTCTAATGATATCCCAATTTACGATAGTGAAAAATTGGTTAAAAAATTAATGTAGATTATTTAAATGATGAAAATAGTCGATGATGCAAAAATCTTCATCAATTTTTTTTTAAATGTCAGTAGGTATATCTCAAAAATTGTTGAACATAATGCAAGATTTTCAAAAAACCCTCTGAAAAATCGGTCGAAATTCAAAAAAAGTATTCGAATCTTCGTAAAAATGAATCTTGAAAAACGACTCGACAAAATAATGTCAATACGACGTTATATAATGAATGTGAAAAAAGTCAATTTGGTAAAAATCGATTGTAAAATATAGCAAATATCAAACAAGAAATCAAGGGCCTGAATGCTGAATCTAAAAGATCAAGCTTAGTTTTCGAAAAAAATATATAAAACGTTGGCTTCAACTTTGGGCTTACTAGATTCATATGGTTAGTAATCAATTTTCCTCAAGACGTGAATTTTTTAAATTTCCTTATTTTTCATTTTAAATACAAATTGCAAAAAATAAAAATAACTAAAGCTAATAAAATAGAACGGAGTCCGAATCAAAATTCAATTAAAAGCTGATAGAAAAGACATGAAAAATAAAACATTTCGTTAGTCAGTAATAAATCGGTTATCTTTCGGTATCTACAAAAAATGCCCTATTTTAAATCACAAATCCGGATAACTGTTTTGATTACCAATCTATAGAGGAATTGAAGATAAATAGATTAGATATTCGAGGGATAATTGGGTTTTTATCTCACACATATCAGTTTCATTTTCCTTTTCGAATAACGCAACAATCTTCAGTTTACTTCATAACATAGTATCTTTTAAGTTGTATTCGCTCGGTATTACATTTTTGGGTTTATTCTGTGAACGATTTCGCGTTATAAACATAATATGTAGTTTCATAAATCGAAACCTCAGTTCGTTTATTGTTTGTTCGTGTTTTAATGAACTATTCAATCAACAGCGCAAATGAAGCAAAATTATTCTGAACCGGTAAGAATTTTGATGTTATTGTTTTCTCTAAATCCATAATTAAATGTTCTTTCCACACAAATAGGAAAAAATTTTCAAAATGTTGAAAAAATCATTGATTTTTTTGAAAATTTACGTAAATGAGAAAAATAGTAGAATTTTGATAAAAATTAGAAGTAAAGGATCCCTAAATTCACAAAAATTGTCATGAAAATTGGTCGATGGTTGAAATTCAAAAAATTATTTTGGATTTACTTAAAAATGGTATAAAACAACTCCACAAAAATGAAAATATTGCCGAAATTCTTTGCGAAATAATAAAATGTACAAAAAATTCAACACTTTTCGACACTGAAACAATTTTTTCAACATTTCGCTCAATTGAAATGTACTTTTAACAAATTTCAACTTTTCTCTCATTTTCAAGTGATTTTCATTATTAATTTTTAAAAAAATCAACGCAATTTACTCAGTGTAACATTTTGAATTTTTGAAATTGTGTAGATAAATGTAAAAGTTGATGAGCTGCAATAATTTTTCAAATTTCCAGAACAATAAATTGAACTGGTTTAAAAAAAATCTTGGACATTTATAAAATTATTCAAATTGTTCCATCAATTAAATCGAAAATTTACCCGGGTTCATTTATAATTTTTAAATTTTATTCTTAGTACAGAATTTTTTCAAACTTCGTCATTATAGAAATTTAGAGAAAAAAAATACAAAAAAATTAGTATTTAAAAAGCCTACCTACATATGTACTGCATTTCTTCAAACTTCGGCATGATTTCATCAATAAAAAAATCGATGTACTAATAATTAATACATACGACATTTTTAATATTATTTATGATCCTTAGATATCATTTCAACTAGTTTTTTGTCAATTAGAACGATTTTTAGGTCAACGTAAATAATCACGTTGAAATTTAAAAATAAAAACACGTTGTTTAATTAGGTACCTAAAGATAATACCAAAGATGAATTCGCTCTTATACAAATTAGATAAGTAGATACCTACTTCCTCAAAACATAAATACCTATCAAAATATAGAAAAAATCGTCTAAAATGTCAAAAAATTATTTGAAACTTCAAATAAAAATTTTCCGAAATGATAAAATTAAAAAAAAATCAATTTCAATTTCAATAAGTTATTAAAATACAAGAAAGAAAATAGAAATAGATTATCTTGGAAATTGTTGGACAAGAGGCAGGGTCGGAGAAATAATCGAGTAATGTAACCTTAGTTATGGCCGAATTCACGAAGAAGAAAATACCTACCATAAAAATTATTTCATGCTATTTCAATAAATTTTTCGACAATTTGATCATTTTTAACGTCTATTCAAAGTTTTAATTGAAAAAAATCATTTTTATTAGATTTTAAATTAGGTACCTACATATCTGTACTCATACATACATAGGGCTATACTCGTTTTAATTATCTGAAAACTGAAATTTAATATGTAGTGATAAATTCGCTTTCAGATTATCTCGAAAGTCGAACTCGCGAAGTCTGAGTAGAATTTTATCTCATCGAGATATCAGTTCAATTTTTCCTCTCAGATAATTAGTAAGCAATCCCAAATATATTCAAAATTCGTGCTTATCTATTTGAAAAAACATTTTTTCGAGTTTGGAGCAACATCTCATCGTGAAAAAATATTTTCATAATGTGATATCGTTTGAAGAATGTGAATTAAAACGTAAAACACCAAAACGTTGCTTTCTTTAAAAATTTATTCAATTACAACCACGCATGGAGCTGAGTCATAATTCTAAAATCATTACCTCTTTCGCATACCTAAGATCATAATGGGTTTGGGTACACAGTTTTAATGAAGAATCTCAGCTTATCACTTATTTCGATAAAACTGGCATTACAGTACTGCCTTCAATAGAAATATTTATCTTTGCGCTTTGTGAATATAAGAATGTAAAATGTTTTGGAAAATTCATATTGAACAATATTCCGTCAGTTCGTTCAAGCGTCAATCAATTAAAAATTAAAACTATATAGGAAATGGAAACAAGGCATTTCACAAATCATGGATGATGGATATTCAGGCGTAAAAAAGGAAATGAAAAAGAAATATTTTAGATTACAAATGGAGTTCTGTTTAGAAACATAATAGTTAAAGCGAATCTACAAGTCTAAGAATTTCTGGCCGTAATGATGTACAGCCATTTTCATGAAAAATATATCTTTATACTGATGAGTTTAATAATGAAAGATTGTTAAATATAAACAAGCTCTGCTCAGATGATGAAATTATAAATTACTAAATCGTCAAGTAAACTAAAAAAAAACATCATCTCGTATTAGCATAATTCTGCCTCCTGTTTTGTAAATACAAGTGCGTAACAATATTTTGCACTCATTACAAAAACAAAACAACTTCACAATAAACGTTGATAATTTTTTGACACTTGATTTTTCATGTAACCTAACCTAGTTTTCAAAATTTCAATAAAGATTGGAAAACTACTTCTAAACTTTATTTATCGAATGGTAATAAAAATTTTTTAAAACTAAGTACCTATTTGAAATGTTGTAAACAGTATAGGCATTAAATTAAACAAAAATCACTGACATTTTTGGCAAAATTTTTAAAAAATTATGCAAAAAATGAAAATAAGCGAATAATTTATTGAAAAATTCTCAAAAATTGGATGATATTGAAGAAAATTTTCACATCATTTTATAATTTTTGAAAAAAATCGTTTGAAATGCTAAAAAATTGTTAAATTCTGAATTGAAAAAATTTTAAATACGGTTAGAGCCTGAAATAAAAATTGAAATTCCATAAAAATCATCTAAATCATCGCGGATAAAAAATAAATAATTTCAATATATGTTGGAAATGATGCAGAGATATGAAAAAATCATAAAACAAATATCAAAATAATTCTTTAAAAAATTCCAAAAATTCGAACAGTTTCTACCAAGGTTTCAATGGTTGAAACAACTTCAGCGATTTATGAAGATGTTTGGCCCGTGCTTCAAAAATTATTTCTTTATTTCAACTTCTTTCATGTCTCTACAATTTTCACAACATTGGCAGGATATGATCAATATCAACATTCCTTATCAAAATTTGATTAAACTTGTACTAAGTTTTTCACATATCAGTTTTTAATTTACAAACACCCTGCCGATAAAATTGTGGGTTCAGAGATAATATAAAGTATATATCTGAAAATTAATCAATTTTTTCATTTCATTATTAAAAAATTTCATCTTTATCTCAAAGTTAAGAAATTTCTCAAACGATCATGATTTATATTGATATGGTCGGTAACTTGATAGAGGCTTCTATACTCAGGCTTTTACGAGATGTAGGTATTTGCCACTCGAATAAAATTGTTCGAAAAAAACTCTGTATGTACTTAAGTGCCAGTAATCTGAACAATTCTTTCAGAATTCATATATATATATATGGACCAACATAACCTCGACGTCACCTTTTATAAACAGTACCTTTTCGTCACCACCTTTAAATATGCTTCTGTTGGTTTCTACACGTGGTATTTAAAACCAGCATAGTTTTTATAGTGTTTATACGTCTTTGCCTCCCTCAAGTCAAATGAATAAGCAGGTGGCGCGACATGATAAAGACTTTTATTACAATGGACTTTAAAATCTGTATATTGTAGGTATATACATAGCCTCCACGTCACCACAAAAAAAAGATCGCGATCTCATGTGCATGGTGAAAAAAGCAGTTTTAGGCGAGTATACACAGGGGGACGTCTGCGTAACCACCAGACGCCTCTGTCACCTTCATTTTGGGTTAAAAAGAGTTGTTTTAACTTGATATACACAGGGAAACGCCTACGTCACCGGCAAAACGCCTTCGTCACCGATTTCGGTGACGGAAAGGATACTTGCCTATATAAACGGTGACGAAGAGGTACTGTTGGCATATATATAGGTAGTGATATCCGTACATGTCAGCCACTTTGTGGGTTATTTCTACATACAAAGTGAGCCACCGTACTTCTCAGCCATGGCTGAGATTGAATAGGTTAATTCTACATACAAAGTGAGCCACCTGTTTTCAAAACTTCCACCAGAGTGCGCACCACTTAAAAATTGAGTCGCGAGGATGAACGTAGGCTCATTTTTTAAGTGGTGATGAGTAGAATAAGGAAAACAGGTCAAATTTTTTTTACCTGTACCAAATTTGGTTATGCACAATGTTAAATTTACCCCATCATTTTTTTGTCATTTTATCAACTTAAACAAAAATTTTTGACACCAAAAATTCTAATTTAGGCCAGGCTTTTTTGTAATAGAAAAACTTTTCCAAAATTTGCAATGGCTTAGAAAATTTTGCAATTTTTTTCCAAAAATTTTGTTGTAGGAGGCTCGTTTTTTTTGCTGGGGTGGATTTTGTGTAGCTAAGCACGAATTTGCAATTAGAATTTTGATAAAACAATTAGTAAGGATATAGGAAAGATTTTAAAATTTTCAAAATTTTCAAAATTTTTTGAATATATATAGGATGTGGCTCACAACCTACGGTCGCGTGCAAATATATATATATATATATATATTTTTTAGGAAAACTCATTAACAACAAACCTTTTTTTGAAAAAAATTTCAAAACACCAAATCAAAATTATGGTGTTCTGTCAAAAAAACGAAAAAAAAACAAACATTATTTCCAGGAGAAAAATAAAATAAACGAATTAATCACTCTCATTAGCCCAGGAAAAATAGCATCGAAAAATTGGCTAAAAAAGAAAAAAATGTTAATCGATTTTATTGCTGAAAAAGCTTCTATATGATGTTCAGAGTCTGTGATAAATTCGCACCGCCCCCACCCCTATTGCTTTTTGAGGGGGTGAATCCCTTATGGGGGAGAAAATTGTTTTGCACCGATTCCGCTCAAATTCGCGTGGAGGGTTATGTAGGTGTAGAAGTACTCCCCAAAAAAATTTCAGCTCCCCCTAACCTCAGGGGACAGAGTCAGCGTTTCCCAAAGTTGGATATTTTTGACTAAAATGCCAAAAAAACAAGTTTTTCAAGTATAAAATCACCTCAAAATTTCAGTTTCGAAAAATTTCATGTATTCTGTATACATTTTGAGATGAAGAATCCGACTAGCCTATCAACTTTTTCATTTGGGGTGTTTAACCCTCCGTAGGCCCATTCGAAAGTACATGGATCGTGTTTTTTCAGCATAAAATGACCTCCAAAACCACGATCTGTATAATTTCGAATGAACTGTACGGGGGTTAAACACCCCAAATGAAAAAGTTGACAGGCTAATCGGATTCGTCATCTCAAAATATATACAGAAAACATGAAATTTTTCAAAATTGAAATTTGGGGTGATTTTATACTCGAAAAACTTGTTTTTTTGGCACTTTAGTCAAAAATGTCCAACTTTGGGAAGCGCTGGCTCAGCCCCCTGAGGTCAGGGGGAGCTGAAATTTTTTTGGGGAGTACTTCTACACCTACATAACCCTCCACGCGAATTTGGGCGGAATCGGTGCAAAACAATTTTCTCCCCCATAAGGGGTTCACCCCTTCAAAAAGCAATAGGGGTGGAGGCGGTGCGAATTTATCACAGACTCTGGACATCATATAGAAGCTTTTTCAGCAATGAAATCGCGATTAACATTTTTTTCTTTTCTCAAATTACATTTCTCCTGGGCTATCATAAGTGCTCTCGGGGGTAGGGGCTCGAGCCCCCCCCCCTGAGCGAGAAGGAGATTTTTTTATCATAAAAATGTCAAAGAAGAGAATGATTTTTTTTAGCAAATCGCTCTCGCTTCGCTGAGGCAGTACGTATTTTGATTATTATTTCTTAAATAAACACATCACTCTCTAAATTTGAATCAGTTAAATTCGTAGAAATTCTGTCTTTTTCAATCAGTGAAATAATTTTCATTCGAAATCAGTGCCTTTTCACCAGAAAATTTTATTATACTGGGTATGTGTAATTACCAAGACTTTTACACCCAGTGTGAGGAGGGGGTTGGAAGGGGGGTTATATTTGGTGTTGGAGTTTGAGTTCTTTTATCAAAAAGAGGATTTTTTGTATTTCTGTTTTTGAGTCTGGAAAAAAATTTAAAAATCTCGTAATTTTTACAATTTTTCTTCGCTCAAATCTATGTACAAATCAGCCTACTAAAAATAGAGTGCCCTGCCCTACTGAAAATACTCTGACTACTCCTGCGCCACTGAAATAACAGATCACTTCAGTTCCCCCTCCCCCTCATTTTTTTCTCGAATTCTCAGCCTCTCCATGACACAATTTCTGGGTACGCTTATGATCACTCTTCAGGGGAAAAACTTATAAAGCTAAGAAAATTTACAGAAAAAAAGCAAAATCAATAATAATTTTCAAAAAAGAACCAACAAAACCAAAAACCATTTAAAGAAAAGAAACAATTAATTTTCGGAAAAAATTTCGAAAAATGCTTGAAAAAAAACAAGCTAGGTACTTACTCTTGGAAAAAAAATAAAACCAAAGTGAAAAGGACAGAAGTTATTTTTAGAGAAAAAAAGAAAGGAATCAATAAAATTAAACAATTCATAAAAAAACATTTCTTTTAAGACAAAAAAAAACAAACGAAAATTTAGATTAAAAGAAACCAAAATCACTCTAAAAAACATAAATTCAAAGGAAAAAATATGCACTTTCAGGAAAAAAACAATAAAACTTGATATAGGACCAAAACATTATCTTCAAATCATAGCTGATATATTGGACTCTTACCGCATTTCCCTCTTGTCGTAAACTCGAAATTTTAAAAGTCCATTTAAATTGTTTTTTTTGGGGGGGGGGGAGGGTGTAAAAAAAATCAAAATCATCAAACTATTTCCCAAACAAAATAAACAAAAAAATCAATCTATTTTCAGAAGAAACTGCCATCACTGGCCATACTCTTAAGTTACCATTTTCAAAATCATTCATAGGTACGCCTCTCTCCTCAGCCCCCACTGCCTCAAAATTTACAAAAGTTTATTTTTTTACACCTCATGAGAAAACTCCATTACCATACGAATAAATTCTAAATTTTTCACTCTGCCTATAAACTATAAAAAATTTCATTACCTACGTTCTCCTTCGCAACTTCCCACCACACAGTTCAACCTCTACCTACGTAACAAGGTATACATTTGTCACTGCACAAATGAGCCCCACCCATACCAAATTTTTCGCTTCAACATCGTCGTAGTTCCATAAAAAACACTCATTTACGGTGATCGATTACTCAACCACTTACCGACGATATCGCCCTTGGCTTACACTCTTGAACAACAAGAGAATCCCAAAGCACTCGAGTCCACTTGAAAAACCTTTCAGCAAAATTGCCCGTTTCCATTTGATCCACACGTCTTAACTTCGCGGTGGTCATTCGTTGGCTTGAATTTCATCACATTTGTTTGGACATCTCCTCAAATCATGTTTAAAATCGAAGTGAACGAAATTTTGCGTCGATTTATTCGCCTCAGTTTGCTGGTATTTCACGGTATTATCTTGATAGATTTATTCTACGAGATAATTTGTTCGCTTCAAGAGGAAATGAATAAGGAATTGTTCAACAGCATACAATGCGGACTCACGGCAGCGGTCAGTTTTTTATCGTTCGCCTTCTACGTGTGGCACTGTGGCTCGATACAAGTAACTTTGGGTAAATTACGCAAAACCGATGGTGCTATGAAATCGATCGGAATACGAGAAGATAACGAGTCTGTGGCATCGACGCCAATACAATTCATCGCCGGAGCCATCTCAATCGCAATCTACGCTCATAGCAAATATCTGAGAAACCTGCACTTGGCTCCAGAGCTGTCGATGGCTTTGATCTTGAAAAATGTCTTCGTTCGGACGTATTTCGTAGCCACGAATGGCTTCGTAATGGTGACTTTTATTAATAAAGTGCACCTGGGCAAACGTAAATTCCAAATGCTGAACCATCACGTCGAATGTTTGGTAGGTGCGCTGATTATTTCACATGGCTAATGCGTGTTACGAGATAATTTCGGGTATATTTTACGCACGATTTTATCATTACCATTCGCAATACCTAAGCGTCTTATTCCGCAGGTTGAAACAAATAAAAAAAGATTTAACGTACAAGATGTCGACGACGTAAACAACGTGTATCTTCAAGTAGTTCAGTATTGCGATTCGATACGAAATTCGTACCAGATACAGATTTTTTTGACATCCATTAGCGATATGTTCACTGTCATTTATATGCTTCTGACCGTATTCAACGAGTTTGTCTCCAGACCGGTGACATTTGCTTCGATAGTGTTTTGCATGATCGATCCATTGTATCGTATTGTTCAGACAGTGGTCGTAATCAGCGCCGCAGTAGCTACTACCAAACAGGTCTGCGCAATAGATATGTTAAAAAAAATGATGTGAAGTTATATCCGAGTACATATGTCCAAAAAATATCGATCACACGCCAAGTGGATCGAAAAAAATGAAAAAATACATCCTGGATTTTTACGAAAATTGGTGAGGATGTTTACCTCGAATATGAGACCTGCCAGAAAATTTTGAGCCCCCTGTCCGGGTGCCCACACGAGGACGGAACTAGGGAACCTTCAGGGGGCATTTTAGAAAAAAAATGCAGTTTTGGCCACTTTTAGAAAGTGTCGCACCTGTTGGGAACCCCGATCCTCCCTCTCCCCCCAAAAATCATGCGATTTCAGTTTCCACTTTCCACACCTCCCTCAACCAAAGAATTCAAAAATTAGACACCACTTTTTGTCTCCTACAAGGGAGTTCAAAAATTACAAAGTGCAAACTTGGAAAAATTTTGATCCTTATTAAATTCAAATTGCTTACTCAAACATCTCAAACCCGAACCAAACTTTTTTTTGGTCACCTAGAATAACTTTTTATAAAATTTAAAAAAAATATTCCATATGACAGTATGACTAATTTCATTTTTGATTTGAGCAAATTTTCGTAAAATTCAAGATGTTCTTTCAATAGCTTGAAAAAATGACCTAAAAATTTTTTTGATCATGAAATGAATTTAAATAATTAATTTTAATAATTTTTGCAACAGTGGTACAAACTACCAAGTTTCATGAAAATTATACATAAATCAAAATGCAATCGGTAGCACTTCTATGAAAATTTTTTGAACTTTTTTTCTCCTTTCATATCTTTACTTTCGCTCTAAAAATCCCAAATTCGCATTTTCATTTCTCAAATCACTATAATCATACTCTAGCAGTGTATTTCTATCAAATTTAAATTTAAATTTAAATGTGAAGAAAATGTGAACGAAAATTCACGATTTTGACGATTTTAAGGATACTGGGAATGCTCTCACTTATTATCAGTGGAAAAAATTGAGATCGTGGTATCTGAAGTAATATTAAATAAAATGTTCCAAAAATGTAATGTGCATGTGCTTTGGAACAACATTACCTTTGAAGTATTTTAAGATATTTTCAAAATTTCTTTTCCATCTTTGAAAAAAAGAAATTTTCGAAAAATTTGGCAAACAAAAATAAAAATGTTTGCCCAATTTTTTTTTGATACCTAATCCTTTTTTTCTAAAAATTGAAGAAAACTAGGAAAATGTCTCATATAAAGTTGTTTTAAATCACATTTTACTAGTACCTAACGCACCCAGGGGGGCTAGGGGGGCTATAGCCCAACCTCAAGCTCAAAAAGTAGATTTTTTATTACAAAAATGTAAAAAAGCGCATTTTTTTGCTTTTCGAACATGATTTTTCAAAAATGTTCGCCCTTGCTTCGCTCGGGCAGTATTTTAATTACTCTCTCAATTATTAATCAGTGAAAATTATCGAAAATCATTGAGAAACAGTCAGAATTGTAGCACAGGAGAAAATCAGAGATTTTTTTTAAATGAAAAAAAATCAGTGAGAAAAATCACTGGAAAATTAGTGAAAATTCACTGAAAAGTCAGTGAAATTTATGAAATTTGCTGAAAAATCAGTGAAAATCTTTGAAAGATCAGCGAAACTTCTGAAAATCAGCGAATTTTGCTGATTTTTCCTGTGTTGCAATTCGGACTATTCATCAGTGACTTTTCACTGATTCAGAATGAGAGAGTATTCTATTTCTCGAATAAACATATAACTCTATAAATCTGAATCAGTCTTTGATAAAATTCTGCCTTCTAGAATCAGTGAAATAATTTTCATGGAAAATTATTGATTTTTTCTCAATCAGTTCCCAATTTGTCAGAAAAAATCAATAATTCTGTCTGAAGGATCAGTGAAAAATCACTGATTTTCAGTTAAATTCATTTCATTGATTCAAACAGGTAAATTTTACTAATTCAGATTTAAGGAGTGTATTGATTGTTTCTTCCACAATATTCCGTAATTTTCCAATTTTTCTTTGCTCAAATCTGTTTCTGTATTATCGGCCTACTGAAAATACCTCGACTACGCCAGCGCCACTGAAATAGCAGGTTACTCAATTTTTTCATTAGAATTTGACCTCCCTCAATTTTTCTTGAATTCTCAGCCTCTCCCTTAAATAATTTCTCAGTGTGATTATGTCTTCAATACAGAAAAAAATCCGATTTTTGAAACCTAATTTGTTTCAAATTTAGAAATTTCTGGGTGCGATAATGCATATTACAACTACAGCTCACCAAAATATCACGATCCTAAATTTTTCACTGATAACAAGTGAGAGAATACCCTTAAGTCCAAAGTTACTCGAAGTACACATTTTTTAAACTTTAAATTTTATCGATTTCTTCAATTATAAATTGTCTTCAAAACTGTATCCAATTTTAGAACTTTTTCATCTGTAAAATTTTTTCAGCTTCAAAACTTTTCTCAAAATTTTCTCAGCTTTGATATATTTTTTTTTAATTTCAGATTTTTATTACTTTAAAAAAATGTTTTCTAAATACTGATCAAGTTGGGAAGAAATTTTGAAAAACATAAAGTCAAAATATTGGAAAAAATTTTATGAAATTTTTAATTTAAAAAATTTAATACCTAGTTGAAAAAAATTGAAGAAAAATTTTTAAATCACTGGAAAAAATTTTCGAATTTGAAGAAAATTTTGGAAATATGAAGTTGAAAAAAACTGAAGAAATTTAAGTTGAAAATATCATCAAACTTTTTTCCAATTGTAAAATTTTCAAAAAATTTCCAACTTTGATTTTTTTCAAAAATTTTTAGCTTCATATTACTTTTTAAAATTTTTTTTAATTCAAATGTTTTCCTCTGAGTTTTTTTCAACTTCGAATTTAAAAAAAAAATGTCATCTCATGTTTTTTAAAAATTTTTTCAACTAAATATTTAAAAGAAATTTAAAAAATATAAAATTGGAAATTTTTTGAGAAAATTTAGCTCTTCCATTCAAAATAAACTACCACGCCAATTTCCGTCAAAATTCCGGGTGTTTCTTTTTCTTCGATTCATCCCATTATAAACGTGTCAATTATTGTTTATAGGCCAGACAAATGGCGGATTGTTTGCAAAGGTTGATGATTGAAACATTACTCGATACATCGATCAAAGAAAAGGTTAGTTTGCTTCATGTTTTCATCATCTACAAGCATACGAGTAGCACCAAGAGTAGGAACTACTCCTGGTCTCTGTACCAAATACATACGTTCGATGAAAGTCAAACACACGAATTCTCATACATACTTCAACAAATAGGCATCTACTCGCCATATTCGCACGATACCATACACAATATACTCAAATTACATAATATTTATCATTAATGTATCGTCGAATTTGATAAGCAACTGTATCCATTCGGTTTTTTTTTACAAACGAAACGCAGCATCCCATCTTGGCTAAATTATCATCGAATCTTGTAGGTACAGTAGGTCCTAGGTACATGTGATGAAAACGTTTCAAAAGTACCAAGGATAAGATAACAATTACCATTTTTTCTAAATCACATACAAGTCACAACTTACAAGGGTATACAGTCATAGCTGCTCAAATTAAAATGTCCGTTAGGATTATGAATGAAAAGGAAAAAAACGTGAATCTGTTTGACCTGAATTACCGAATGTTCTGTTAATTATTGAACGTGACCCATATCTATCATCGTAATTACACGGTGTATCTTTTTTTACGTAGGTATATATTCAATTTTATATAAAAATTATCAATTTCTGTGCAAAAAGTTTGTACGGATTCGTGAAAAGATTGATGTGGTCAAATTGTTCGTTTTAATCAGTGTAGTGATTTTGGGTGTAATTGATTACTAGCTTGTTATAAAAATTTTGGCAGAGTGATTTTTTTGCACGGTTTATATTCAGTAATAACGTGACTATATGAGTTGAAATTATGATACCTATGATGGATGTAGGTAATGGGAATAGGATTTGGTATAGGTTATAAAAATATTGCAAAATCTTGTTTCAGTTTTCTTGATTGAGTGTGTCCTAGGGTGAAATGATAATGGGATTTTTTGAGTAATCGATGAAGTGTAGCAAAGAGTTTTGGTCGAATGAGCTCAAAATGACGAGATTAAAAATCCAGCCTTCAAAACTCATACTCGCCTTTCTCAAAATGGGCTTGAAATTTCAAAATTTTGACCTTTCTTTAAAGAATATGCATCCACCTTTATTTAAATTTCTGAAGGCAGAGCTGAACCGAACGAAGGGAGACAGACTGCCCTCCATAATAATGGTAAAATTAAATTTCAGAATTAGGTAATCGAAAACTTCTTAAAAATAATGTCTTTTTTTGAAATTTCGTTTCAATTTTTCATTTTTTTGTATCTAGGTAGGTGTTGTGATTCTTCACACAAATGTTATGTTTTGGGGACACTCGGATGAAAAAAATGAGCTAAACTAACGATACAAAAAAGTTTTAATCAAAAGTTGCAGAGCATTCAAAATTTGTTATTTTTTTATTTATATTTTTTTTTTCTATTTGACCTGTACTATATTTTTAGGAAGAAAAATAAATAATTTGGAAAAATATATCAATGTCTCATGTACACCAAATTAAATACATCATTTTATTTGAGCTTTTTGAAAAAAATATCATTTTTTTGGACATCCCATACGTGAAATAAAACTTTTTCCACCAATACGAATATTTAGCATCCGTCATGAGATGTTTCAACCAGAAACAAACACTGTAGTCTACAGTCCAGACGCAGAAAAGTGCTCAGGAAAGTGAATATGCTATGCTTTTTTGAGGAACAAAAAAATCAGTTGGTTTTTTGTTGGTATGGATGGGGTATTCACGAAAATGAGCATTTTCGATTTTTGCCGGGTCACTGTAGGGGGCTGGAGCCTAAAAACCCCCATTTTTTCAAGTTCGCCGGGAACAAAAATTGTTTTTTCCATTTTGTAGCACATGCTCCCCCGAGTCCGAATATGTGTTTCATTTCCTTGGGCATGGTCACAATGGTCCCCTAGGGCCCCCAAAGTGCGATTTTTGGTGAAATTTGGCCATTTTTGAAAGTAAAATGATTGTGTAGACGTCATAAAGCTCGCGGAACAAGAAAAAACCACCTTCATGGGGACATGAACTCAATCTGAACCGATTGAGCCTAAATTTTTGGAAAACGGCTGGCACAATGAGCCGCAGGCGAATTTTAAAGATGCGCCCCTCAGCGATTTCTCAAAAAAATAAACAGCTACAAAATTTTTACAAAATGGCTATGCACGCGTGTAACATATCAAAATGGGATAAAATTTAGCAAAAAATCCGAAAATGCCAATGAATTTTGATTTTGACCCCTTCCAAAAATTTTAAGGGGTGGAATTTGGTCAACTTTTGACCGATTTTGAAAAATTGTCGTGTTACCTATCAAAATGGGGTAAAATTTCGCGAAAAATACGAAAATGCCAATGAATTTTGATTTTGACCCATTCCAAAAATTTTAAGGGGTGAAATTTGGTCAATTTTTGACCGATTTTGAAAAATTGTCGTGTTACTTATCAAAATGGGGTAAAATTTCGCGAAAAATATGAAAATACCAATAAATTTGTAATTCGACCTCTTCCAAAAATTTTAAGGGGTGAAATTTGGTCAATTTTTCAGTAATTTTGCAATCATCACTATTACGTGATGTATGAGAAAGAAAAATTTAGAGAGTAAAACAGAATGTACTTTTTTGCAGGTAAATTTTTTTTTTAAAAATGCTCGAGTGATTTTCAGGTGTATGAAACTTTGATGAGAATCGGCGATTGAATAATATATAAATACCTATCCTTAAAACTATATTTTTTATGTTCTTTTAAAATTTCAAAATGTTTTAAAAAGTAACAATGATTTTTCACAATTGTTCAAACATTGACTAGATTTTATCTGTAAACCTTTTGAAAAAAGTCAAAATCGAAATTTATCAACATTTTTGGTTTTCTCGGAAAATTTTACCCCATTTGATAGGTAACACGACAATTTTTCAAAATCGGTCAAAAATTGACCAAATTTCACCCCTTAAAATTTTTGGAAGGGGTCAAAATCAAAATTCATTGTCATTTTCGTATTTTTCGCGAAATTTTACCCCATTTTGATAGGTAACACGACAATTTTTCAAAATGGGTCAAAAATTGACCAAATTCCACCCCTTAAAATTTTTGGAAGGGGTCAAAATCAAAATTCATTGGCATTTTTGGATTTTTTGCTAAATTTTACCCTATTTTGATATGTTACACGCGTGCATAGCCATTTTGTAAAAATTTTGTAGCTGTTTATTTTTTTGAGAAATCGCTGAGGGGCGCATCTTTAAAATTCGCCTGCGGCTCATTGTGCCAGCTGTTTTCCAAAAATTTATGCTCAATCGGTTCAGATTGAGTTCATGTCCCCATGAAGGTGGTTTTTTCTTGTTCCGCGAGCTTTATGACGTCTACACAATCATTTTACTTTCAAAAATGGCCAAATTTCACCAAAAATCGCACTTTGGGGGCCCTAGGAGACCATTGTGACCATGCCCAAGGAAATGAAACACATATTCGGACTCGGGGGAGCATGTGCTACAAAATGGAAAAAACAATTTTTGTTCCCGGCCAACTTGAAAAAATGGGGGTTTTTAGGCTCCAGCCCCCTACAGTGACCCGGCAAAAATCGAAAATGCTCATTTTCGTGAATACCCCATCCATACCAACAAAAAACCAACTGATTTTTTTGTTCCCCAAAAAAGCAGACCCATTGAACACTTTTCGGGGTCTGGACTGTAGACTACTGGTGATGAGCTCAAGACTTGTTAAACACACTGTACTCTATACTAGTGATGATGATGTTGATAAGATTACTAGGTATCTAATAATCATTTTAATCAAGTGATGAAGAGATGAATTCGCTCTACAGACAAATTTAAATTTTCACTTTACCCCTCCTCCAATCATTCGAGTCTAAATTTAAAAAAAATTCAAATTTTTCATGTGCCCTCATTTAGACATTTCAGATACAATTTTCTTCGAGTGTTTTGAAAAAATGTTCCATTTTTCTAGAAGGAAGGAGAAGGGCTAAAAAAAATCGTAAAATTCGTGAATTTGTTTCAAAAAATCTAGTTAGATCTACACATTCCATGACTTAAATTGTTGGATGCTTTATTAATTAACAATTTTGAGGAAATGGTTTACGAAAAAAAAAACTTCTCATTTCCCCTCCCAATAATGACATATCTAATGGCATTTTGGACTAGTAGTCAGGTCTCAATCGTACAAAAAAAGGCTTCCGTGCGAAATTTTTGTTAAAATTGATTTTATGATTGATTCTTGTCCTGGACACTAAAACAAAGAAATTAAGCCCGTATGCCCTTTTTTTCCCCTCCCCCTTTCCCCAGGGTCCACCCCCCAACATTTCAAACGTGTGTATCGCCTTATCTATGGGTTGTAATGAAAAAATTTTCAAACAAAAGTTGTTCCTCAACACCTAATGTACATTTTCATTTCTTATCAAAATCCATTTTGGAGCAACTCCTGCCCCCCAAATTTGAAAATGAAACAGTTTTCATCAAACTTCAAAATCCCGTTTTCTTCATTTTAAGGGAAAAGTTTCGGAGATACGACAAACCTTGTAACCACAAAAAGTATTCAGAATTGAATTTTCTTTCCAATGAGCTTTATCGCGACCATTTTCGTCAACTTTTTTTGACAGAGTGGATCTCTCCCCCTCCCCCATATCTCAAATGTTGGACTCACGAAAAAAAAATTGAACGATTTTTGTTTTTCGATATCTGAAGCATAATTTTATTTATTGTCGGAATTCATTTTGGAGCAAATTTTGTTTGTGGGTCCAAATTTTGTGAAAACGAGGAAGGGGGAGAGGTCCACTCTGTCGGGAAAATTTGATGAAAATGGTCGCGATAGAGCTCATTGGAAAGGAAATTCAATTCTGAATACTTTTTGTAATTACAAATTTTGTCGTACCTCTGAAACTTTTCGTTTAAAATAAGGAAAACGTGATTTTAAGATTTTCTCAAAAACATGTTTTGTTTCCAAATTTGGGGGGCAGGAGTTGCCCCAAAATGGATTTTGATGAGAAATGAAAATATACATTGGGTGCTGAGAAACAACTTTTGTTTGAAAATTTTTTCATTACAACCCATAAATAAGGCGATACACACATTTGAAATGTGGGGGGGGGGTGAACCCTAGGGAAAGGGGGAGGGGGGAAAGGGCATACGGGCTTAATTTCTTTGTTTTAGTGTCCAGGACAAGAATCGATGATAAAATCAATTTTAACAGGAATAGCGCGCGGATGTACGATTGAGACCTGACTATATAGGGACGAGTTGAAATGGGCATTTTTAGGAAAAGGGACCACTTGGTCACGAAGTTTATTTTCGAGAAAAACGCAAAAATGTGAATTAGAATCGAAAATATCGATTTTTTAGTTTTTGATAGATTTGCGTACTATACTTAATCCTTCTAATTTTACGTGAGATAGTCCAGAACTCGTGAAATACATAATTTGCGTTGGGTTACTTATGTTTAGGGCTATTTTGGGAACACTTGGAACCCTGATACGGCACCTAACCTAAATTTTTCGGATTCTATAGCAAATTTCCCACCAGATTAAAAAAATCAAATTTTTGCCCCATAAATCCATATTTTATTAAAAATTTTCACTCAAAAACTTTACATGCGTTTTTCCAACATTAAATTTCCTTATAAAACCGCCAATTTTTCATGAAAAAAGGGTACGAATAGCTCATTTAAAAAATAATTTTATGTAGATTCAGAAAATGCCAAAATCTAAAAACTACTTTTGTGACCAAGTGGCCCGTTTTCCTAAAAACGCCCATTGAAAAAAGTGACGACCTTTTTTCAATAGAAAATGTGCATTCTAAATTGATAAAAATTAGAAAAATTGTAATTCAGCAAAAAAATTGAAAATTTTCATTTTAGTTCAGAATTTTCATTTTTTAATCCCATCACTAATGTTAATTTTAGTTTGTCTTTAGGTTGATCACTGATCAGCCTATAAAACAAGCAATTGTATCGAGGAGTTTTAAACTGGCTAGGCCATCACCTCATTCCCAATCATCAGGGGTGCGGTGACTATAAATATTATAGTCTTAAGGAGCAATTCCTAGTTGAACATTCTGGGAAAACCAAATATGCCCTTGGTCTTTTTCCACATACCAAATCTTATAGATATTCACCTGAACGAACAGAAAAAAGAAAATCATTAAAGAAAAATTTTAAAGCCTTCAAAACTAGATTTTGTTACTTTTTATCCCCCTAAAATTTTGATACACCCTCCAATTGTTACTCCAATATGAAATTACCCCTCCCCTCCCCTCCAAAATTGGCATAAACTCTTCAAATTTGAATCACTACTCAATAGGAAATGGCCCTCAAATTGGCATAATTATCCCTCCTTCATCTCATAATTTCCCAAATTAGAATCCCCACTCACTATAAGATGAAATCCCCCAAAATTAACAAACACCTTTTTTTGAAAATGGGATAATTGAAAAAACAGGGGCTTCGGGAAGATTGAGGATTCACCCCATCCCTGTTCCCAATTTGTTGCGATCAATTTTATAACTCACATTCCAACAATATCGCGTAATGCCGTTTAGAAAATGTGATAAAATAATTTCAGGTCTGTACCCATTCTCATTAACAATTCACTCTTATGAAACTAAATTATTTACAAACGAGTAAATATTCTGAAAACTTATTACATTGATTCAAGTTTTCAAATTATTAAAACTGTCAATGTTGAAAAAACCCAGTTCAAACACTAAATTTTTCGATGGAAAATAATTTCTTAGGAGTTGGAGTCACTTTCGCCCTTGTGCAATGGTACAAACAAAATAAATCCTCATTTCCAAACATTCATTGTATGAAAAAAAGAACAAAAAAAAAACGAAATCGCCAAGATAAGTCATAGTAAGTATTATCATATTATAGGAATTAGGATATCGAAGTATCTGTTATGAAGGAGAAAATTCCCAGTAATCGATTTTCATTTAGGGAGGAGATAATTCATTATCTACTGTCAGTCTGTCAGTACTGTCAACGGATCAAGAGATTACACAAAGCATGATAGTTTCATGGCACAAAATAAATAACTAATTAATATTCATCATCACTTATTTTGTAATTGGATCGATGTAGATTATTTGCAGCTTGCAAGGTCGTTATCGTCTGGAAGGGAGTTTATAAAGCGTTTATGATCAGAACATCAAACTCATCATGATAACGTTACTAATTCTCATTTTAAGACTAAATGATAAAGTTTTCGAATCGGAGGAGCAACAGATCAATCGAAAGATTCCATGCAAAGCTATCTACACAAATTTCTACGTTACTTTTCAAATACATGTTCGCAACTAGAAACTTCATTCTTCATTCACAGCTACTGTAACTGTATAGCGACAAACCGACCATAAACGAAGCATATTTTCGTAATACAACATCCAAAATTTCGTACTCTAAATTGAAACCATTCAATACGTAAACCAATCATTCGAAATGGAAAGTTGACAAATGAAAACTAGAGAAGTTCTCAAACGAACTCAAGGTCTGAATACAAACGAATGTCCCAAGTTAGCGATAGAATTCCAATCTTCCAATGCCAATGATGAATATATCTACTTCGAAAAGATTAAAATTATGTACAAAAAATTATGAATAAAAGTGAATAACAATTCCACTCACCTCACCGGAGCATAAATAAGACCGACATGTTCTTGAGAATCTTGACGAATAGATATTTCATAATGGGAGTATTACTACAAATATCGTTTTCTGTAGAGATTTAAATTATTTCCAAAACTATCTACAATTTACGCGAATTTAACTAATAAAATTACGAAAACTACTAAAAACATCGAATGAAAAAAATATAAAATTTGATAAAATTCATGATTTTTGTTGTTTGATTTTGATGTCATGTGACCTATGTGACATCCAATCGCGTGTCTCTTATTACCGTCCCCTCGTCACCGCTAAACCGATACCCATATTGATAAATGATGATAAGCCATGAATATGAAAAAGCAAATGTGTTTTTAAAATTTAATTTGAAATCTAAATTCTATAATGATTCAACTTCTTCTTACAGTTGCGTTTATTCTTGATGGAAATGGTGGATAAAAAATTGACATTCATCGTGAGCGGATTCCTAACATTGAACTACGAAACATTGGTTGCTGTGAGTATGATTTTCCAATTTCCAAATTATAATCCAATCAGTACACTAAGAACGAACAAGTCCAACTTTAGATTGAAATATGCGTGAAATATAATGTATTAATCACTACTTATATGTGTATAATTTTCATGACACAGATGATGGGCACAATATCCACATATCTCTTAATTATGATGCAGTTTCGGCCGCCTGGAGATATGGAGTCAGAGGATAATAATAGCCTGCTACGAGAAAACAGATTACTATATTAACAACCGTGCGGTAATCAATCTATCAATATAGTCTTATAGATTTTACTGCATAAACTTGTTTTTCGTCGATAATTCGAATCGATATCGTACCGACGATGCGATTTCGTGTAATGTTTGGTTTTTTTTCTCTGTTAACTAGGTTTTAAGGTCGATTTACACAGAATTATGATCCAAGAATTGTCAAAACAACTTCATTTCAATATCGAATTACTTCAGTACATCACACCGAATAATTAAGATTGTAAACAGTAAGTTGAACCTTATTCTGATCTTGCCATGCTGGAGATGAACTCACGCAGCTTCGATTCGACTTCGTGATGAAGAATAATGATCTTTATAAATCTATGTATTCGAAACGCCTACGAAGATATCGAATGACCATCAGTATTACGGTCTAGAGCTTCGGTACAGTATTAGTATTTTTGAAGGGAAAGTATATGAAGCTAGCTGAATCATCGTCTGTGGTTGAATGGTGGTATTACTAGATACGTTGAATAAAAACAGAACGAATCCAACTTCTGAGCGTTTTATCGTTATTCGTTAAAGAAACTAAAAGAGTACGTCTTTATTTTTGAAAAATAAATTAGAATTTCGACTGATTTTAAACGAAGTCTAGTAGATCTCTAATAGAAAATGCTTCGTGTTATACAATATAAAAAATGTATAATTGAAAATTATAAATAGATAAGTTTCTAATGAACACGATACAAAATTGGTCAAAGAAAAGGTAGGATTAGGTATCTAATTGTAACCATTGAAATTTGAAGTTGTTCCTTGATTATTGATAGGGTATCCTGATTGCGAAGATGGTGAATCGTAAGGTGAACTATACGAGCCTTGGTTAGCTACGGTTTCTAAACTGTAATCTGGTCTCTGATACGATGACTGTGTCTCTGGGTAACTCGAACTAGAACCTTGATTAAATGAATCCACATTGGGGCTAGATTGGCTTAAATTTTGAGCCGAAGGAGTATTCGGAGAGTAATTGTAACCTTGATTTCGATCGTTGTTTTGTTGCAACGAATTATTAGGTGTTTCTTCGTAACGTATTTTCGGATGGAAACCTTCTTGGTTGGCTTCGTAATCTACGACTTGTTTACGACCGTCTGGTAAAACTACTCCATATGAGCCAGATGTTGTGCTACCGTTTCTAGATTCTTGATGGCTAAACTCTGGACCGGATCCTTTGACGTCATAATTAAATTGGTATTTAGCTGGTTTACCCTGCGAACGGAAAACAAAATTAGAATATAACAAAATATTGACAGAAAAAAGTCTTTATTGATAAATTACCGAATCGTAACCCGAAGGTACTAAACTGTTGGACGTAATTTCTTGAGATTTTTCGTACGTTGCTCGAGATGGTGCTACGTTTGGCTTAGATACATCGTCCTTGAATGGTAAAAATGGCGATGTCGATGCACCGGTGATCAAATCCGATCCGACATTTCGATGGGTATTTTTCGCAGTATTCGATGTCCCAGGTCGAGATGAATTTGGCTGATCGCCTGGTAACGTGTAAGATGTCGAAGGAACTACATCGTCGTTATTACTCGACTGGTTAGGTGGTAAATAAGACGAAGCTGGGTTTGAGCCGAAATTTAGCTCAGGTTGAGTTCCACTATTGGTATTGGTGGAACCTGAACTCGTAAAAGGTAACGAGTTTTGTTCATTAGTAAAATCATTGGTCGGTTTGGGAGCACCGTATAATCTTTCTGGAGATTCGCCAATTGACGAAGGATTCGGTGAAAATCCAGAATACGCTGATTGGGCCGGAGTTCCTTGATCAAAAGTTGGATTTTGAGATTGCTGCGTGTTTCTATCTGTACTATAAAATTCTCCGAACGAATTCGTATTAGCGAAGTACGTGTTTCCTTGTTCGGGAGACGTAGGAGTATTATAATCCCCTAATAAGGCATCGGTGTAATCTCGAGTAGGTGGACCGTAATTAGAAGATAAAGTATTGGAACTCGATAGTTGAGAAGCTTCGGTAGGCGAAATATTACCAAATTCGGAGGATCCTTGAGATCCTGGGTATCCTTGTTGGTTCTGAGATGAGAACCCTTGATCGAGAGAATTGGTAGAAAGAGTGCTGTATAACGGTGGTAATGAGTTGACCGGAGATTGAGATCTAGACGGAAGTGAGCTACTGGGTGATCTAGAAGCTTCATAACCCCCTCCACCGGTACCAAATCCAGAATCAGAAGGTATTCCGTTGGTAGGTAATTTCGGTACCTCGTAAGATCCAAATTCGGAGCTAGACTGGATTTGGTTATTAGGAGATCTGGGAGCTTCGTAGCCTCCTCCGGTGGTACCAAATGAAGCACCAGAAGGGATCGAATTGGTAGGTGATCTAGAATTTTCGTAACCTCCAGCGGTTCCAAATCCAGAACCAGAGGGGTTACTAAACGTGCTGAATGGTGGTAAATACGACGACTGTGGGGTATTTTCACCGGTAAACGACTGTAACGGTGGTTGATACGTGTTCGAGGGAGGTGTATATGATGTTCTGTTGACTTGGTTGACAGGTGAACCGAAATTTGGCGAGGGAGAAAGAGGCTGATTTTGTATTCGTGGTGGGTATCCTGATTGAGGGGCGTTTGGAATCGAAATGGGCGAAGGAGACAATGGTCGACCTTGGCTCGGCGCAGAATTAAAATTATTAGAATTTGGTGATGAGATCGTTGAAAATTGGCTACTGGAAGGTGGGTAGGGGCCATTTTGAGTTGGCCCTTGATTATAACCTACGTTTGGAGTGTTTGAAACAGGTGCACCGTATACCTGAGAAGGCGGATTTCGCAGATTCGATGTACTATTTTGATACCCTGCACCGGAATTCTCAAAAGGTCGAGTATTTTGGTTCAATCGTTCGAATTCCTGAGGTCGAAACGATTGCGAACTGGTTTCAAATGGAAGTGAATTAGAAGGAGGCCCATAAGTAGGGGAAGGGGGTCTAAATGTACCCCTATTTTGGTTCCCTTGGGGTGAATAGCTGTCTGCAGTAGTTTGCACAGAAGGTATTGGAGGACTGTAGACCATTTGGGGAGATCCATTTCCTCCAAAATTACCAGTAGGCCTTCTACTTGGCAAATTCGCATTATTTGCGAATGCATTTGGAGTATTTTGAGTTGGAGCACCGTAAAGCGCCTGAGGAGTACCGGTAGCTCCAGAATAACTCGAAGACTGAATTTTCGGTACGTTTGTGGGTCCAGAAGATGGAAATCGATTTGCATTCGAATTCAAAGCAGTACTACTCGAACCGAACGGATTAGACGCTGGATTAAAATTACCCCCGAACGAAGGAGCGTTGCTGAACGAGCTTCCAGAACCACTCGGAGTGCCATAATTAGTCGACAAGCTGGGTAAGCTTGACGAATACCCTTGAGAATTACCTGCACCAGGTATTTGGTTGTTTGACAAAGGTGTAAATGAATTTGGTAATGTACTCGGAGCTAAAAATGAGGGTTTTCTTTCAGGTAAATTGGACGACGAAAATGGCACAGTTCCCCAGCCTCCCTCGAAACCACCACTGGTGTTCGCAGGTGGTCCATAAGTCGGCGATGGCGCCAGAGTGTTGAAGTAAGAATTAGAATTTCCAGATTGTGAATTGGTTGGTCCTGCTGATTGATAATTTTGTCCAATTTGTGTAGATGGTATCGTACCGAATGAACTTTGCTGCGAATTAGTCGGGCCTGCCGATTGATAATTTTGACCACCATACGAAGCTCCTGCCGGACCGAATGAGCCTGATTGCTGCGAATTAGTCGGGCCTGCCGATTGATAATTTTGTCCACCATACGAAGCTCCTATCGGACCAAAAGAGCTCTGCTGCGAATTAGCTGGACTCGCTGATTGATAATTTTGCCCTCCATTTGAACCTCCTACCGGACCGAATGAGCCCTGCTGCGAATTAACCGGACCTGCTGATTGATAATTTTGGCCACCTTGTGAGATTCCTGCTGGACCAAATGAATTCGGTTGTTGCGAATTAGTCAAACCTGCTGGCTGATAATTCTGTTCACCGTTTGGAGGTCCTCCTGGACCAAACGTATTTGGATCTTTGAACGACGAACTCGGTTGTTGATAAGAATACCCATTGTTGCCAGGTATTTGTTGATTACGTACTGGACCTCCTCGATTAAAATTATTCGCATTGTTATTACCTCTTATATTCGACTGTATCCTGTTATTCGACAGATTATCGTTATTCGGTGGTCCGTACGTGTTCGAAGGCGGATTCCTTGGCTCTCCTGAGTTGCCACCAAAGCTCGAAGTCGATGAAAATTTACCAACTTGGTCATCTCGATTCGGAGGCAAGTAGCTAGACACCGGCAGTTCACCCGAAGTCCAACTAACGTTTAGAAATAAAAGCACGCCGATGATCTGAAAGAAAGCAAGAAACAATGGGACCATTAATATTACGCGAAATGTACGTATTAGTATGTAATGCGTAACAATTGATGGGCAAATGGCGAGGTCAAAATGCTTATTTAGATTTTTATTTCCTCGTTTACGTTGTGTCGCGCCCTTATATCAATGATGACGACGAGAAATTCACAAATGAGGTCAACGTTAAGAATATAATAGCGGTTGGAAAAATTTATCCGTTCAAAGCCTTTTGTGTAGGATACCATTAGAAAATTATTTTCGCGAGTCGATGACCTCGTTAAGTCATTGAGTGATTTCTTTTCGTTGCCAAAATTTTCCTTTATCGTTGCTCGCTATTTTATTCAACTTTGGACGAGAAAAATCGAGTTCAAGAAACTGACGAAATGTTTGGAACAAAAAATAGTTATTTCGGAATTTCGATTTTTTCGTTGAAAAAAATTATAATTTAGATGCTTTTGGTATCGATCTCGTTTAAGAATTATTACGCAATTAGTTTTGATTTATTTCAATTTTTAATTTATTTTGAAATTTAAAAAAAAAATGATATGTGACCCGTGCAGGGAAAAGGTACCTAAAGTCGGATTTTTCAAAAATGAGTTTTTTGGCTTAAATGATAGGGGAGACTATGCGGAACATTTTAAGACCTGGATGAGCATCCTAAGTCAATTTTTCGGTGAGATAGAGACATTTAAAAATTAGAAAAAATCATGACTTTCAAAAAAAAAAAAATCGAAAAAACACGTTTAAAGCTGCGTAGAGGTCTGAACTACCTAAAAAAGCAAAAAAAAAAATTTTGAAAAAAATTGTCCATTTTTCATATTTTTGTCTCTAACTCAAAATTATGTTTTCCGACTTTAGGTACCCTGTCCCTGCACGGGTCACATATAGTTTTGAAGAGGTGTAAATTAGTTTGAATTTGATTAAAAAATTCGAAAAAAATGCAGCCCAAGAAAATAAAAATTTATTACTTAGTTTGTAAATTTTTAAAAATTGAACAGTATGAGACTAGGGAGTTTTGGTTTTTATCTTTTTTTTTCAAAAGTTGAAGAGTACGATAGCTAGGAATTTTGCATCTTGAGCTCAAAACGATGTAGTTAAAATTTTACCCTCCTGACTCCACCCTTACCCCTCTCCTCTCGACTTTAAAATCTGACTCATGTTCAAAAATTTTTTATTTTTTTTTGAAAATTGTTTTTGTTTGTAAATGTTTTTACCCAAAAATATAGTGGATATCCATTTTTCATCTTTACCTCACACCCCATTTTAAATAAGGTTTTTAAAAAATATTTTTAAAAATCTGAAAAATTGAAAAAAAAAAATTCCTGAAAATAATGTTTATACCTATAAATACTGTAACCCATAAAAACTATCGACCACGATTTTCCATCATCTCCCTTGTCCATGCCATTTTTTCAAAATGAAAAAAAAAGTAATTGCATGGATTTGTTTTTGAAAATTGGGAAAAGTATAGAAAATCGTCGTCGAACATTTTTATCGATTGAAATATTTATTCAAGTATCAACTTCATTTCACATGAAAATTGAAAAAAATTATCTGCATTTTACTACAAAATCCCTGAATTATGGATAGTTTGGGGGTACAAACATCCATTTTAAAACTTTCTTCAATTTTTTTACAATTTTTCGAAAAAAATTTTAACGTAGTCAGATTTTAAGTCCAGTCGAGGGGAATGAAAGTAAATCAGGGGGTGAAATTTTTATTTACGAGGTTGTTTTGTAGTCTAGGCACAATTTTTTAGTCATCTCTTCTTCAATTTTTAAAAAAAAATTTAAAATGATTGTCGTTAGTATGAAACCTTACGAATTTGAGGTTTACTTCCATAAGGATGAAAAATTTCGATTAAAAATATATCCAGAATGGAATTTGAATTTTAAAATATGAAAATTAGAATTTTAAAAAAGATCCATTTGAACAAAATTTAAAAAAAAAATCACAAAAAAATTATTTTTCCAAATCCACCGTTTTACTTTCTTAACTCTTGAGTTTAATCGCTTGACAGGTAAAAATTGTGTAATTTCTCGTCTCATCACATAATATTATTATCAACTCGTCGACATATTTCTATCGAATTACGAATCTTCCATCGAAATGTAAAAAATCAGCCACCGATTTCAAAATCTATTTTAAAGCACATTTTACAACGAAAACCGATTTTTGAAAAACATCGTCACTCGTAACTACCATTTTCAAAAATTGAGAAAAAAACACGAACCGATTTATAAAAGCTCAAAAAGCACGAAAAATGATTTAATAAATTCAAATAAAATGCACATATCTTACCTTAACACGTTGCTCGCGAACGAAAAACATAATGATACGAGTAACGGACAACCGAAGTACCTGTAATGTGATAGTATAAATGATAGTACTCATTATATAGTTACAGGATGGAGGTGGAGATTATGCCTTTGTCGGTCCAACACGGTGTGTTTTATCATCGAACGCATATAAACATATTAAGAAGAAGAAGAGTATGCGACGAAGACGACGAAAAAAAAACCAGCGAAGATGAACACGACGCCAGCCGCGCTATTTCACGACATACTGTTGAGCACCTAATCTCCGCGATGCTTCCTTTGCAATTTATGGAACGTGCATCTGACAAAATGTCGTGCTTTTGTCGTAATAACAACAATAACAGAACTTCTTTTGTAGTCTGTACTCGCGTTACCTTCGTATTAACTTGTTCGTACCAGCTTTAGGCTAGTTTCGCCGCTATTCTCTCTCACTCGCACCTGCCACCTTTCCACACGCTCGGCATTGCATTGGTAATCGATATTCGGCTAAATCATAATTTCCATGCAGCTTTTATTTCACATATATTATTTCAGGAGCGAGGGATACGGGTCGCGTGGTACGTTGCTAGCGGTACCCAAAAGCGAGGGAGTCGAAATTAACGTCGTCGCAGTTGCATCGAAGAAAGCTGCGTTCAAGGTTGGGAAATCTATTTCAATTGATGTGTCGTACTCTTATGTACGTACTAAGTATGTTATTTTCGTATCTGTTATGGTGGAAAAAAGGGATGATGTTCAATTAGAAAAAAAGGTCTGAACATTCAGACCTAAATTGGGATTATTCCTTAGCCAAACAGTGGATTTTAAACTGTAGAGAAATTTTACCAGAAGTAGTGTAGTCTCGAATAGAAATTTTTCATTCGATTCGAATTAGGTCTTCAAGCATCGATTTAATGTTGAAAAATCATAAAAATTTGTGCTCATTCACTCGAAAAATTGAATTGAAATTCAGTATTTGGCCAATGAATACTCAAGTTGTCTTTATTTACGTAATGGAAGTCGATCAAGTGCACTTTTATATCCCTCTCGATGATTATTCGAGTGGTTAAATTTGCATTTATCTTCCTCCATTACGTAAAATATAATATCCAACTGGAGTAGAAAATTATTCTAGACTCGTGTGAATTTTGAACCGATTCGTGGCTTTTATTATGCGAGTAAAATCGAAAATTTTTCGAAATCAACTGAATAACTATAAAATAGTACGACAAAATTTTCACTGTTACTTAATATCTTTCCGTTTAATGATGATATATCGATAAAAACATCATTATTATAGGAAATTTACTTTTGTAGTAATGATATTTTGGCAAAACATCGAATTTTTATGTTAAAAATTTCGTATTTTCAATACATTGGCCCATGATTGACCCCTTTCCTCTTCTGTAACATATCCGTGTTGAATTATTGATTCAAAAGCTTTTCTTTCAATGAAAATTTGGTTCTTTTTTTGAAAACAGCTGATTAAAATTTTTAATTGATTAGTTCTGTTTAATTTTAAAAAAAGATAAAGTTACAAATAGGTACCTATTTTCTTATAAGTAGGTTGTAATGTAGGTATTGGTTGGTTTTTCGGTTCATCGTCGCGATAATAATTATCGAATTTTTTTTTAAGGTCGCATAGTCGAGGCATTGTGGTACCTCCGCGGTGACTCTGTTTCCAGGTTCCAACGTCACATCACAATTTGCATCCGGTTTTCCGGTTACGTGGACGCTTTGTGTTTTGTGTTTGATGGATTGAATGCGTGTGCGCCATTGTTTTTCGTCTGGTGAGTTTATTTTCGGTATTTGAGTCTTTTTAAATTAAAACATATCAAATTAAAAGATTCGATTTATGTGTCGAAATATTAAAAGTGTTGATATTCATAGTTTCGTTTCCTTCCGAAGACGTAAATCGATATATTGGATATGCGCGGCTTAAATCGTTGTTCTTGCAATTCGCCGGAGCTGTTGTGTTTTGTGAATATTGTGATCCCGGTCGCTAGTTATTTCGTCGTTTCGCCGGTGAATTTACCTAATACCTATTCAGCATTCGAGTTGTTTTTGAATTAACGTAGCGAAATTAAAAGATACGACTTGCTAGTTCGGATATTGAAGCTGATCAAATTTCGTATTTTCGTAGTTCGAATATTGGTACTCGCAAGCTGCCGGAGCTGTTGTGTTTGTGTTCTTCGAATATGATCGCGGTCGCCATGTATTTCGGTAAATTTACCTATTTCCGGCATTCCAGAAGTTTTTGGATTAACGTAGCGAAATTAGATGATGTCACGCTTGCAAGTTCGATTATTGAAGCTGATCAATTCAATGTTTTCGTGGTTTGATTATTTGTACTCGCAGGCTACCGGAGCTATTGCGTTTGTGTTCTACGAATATTATCGTGGTCGCCATTTATTTCGTCGTTTTTACTACCGATTCGTTGGAGTAAATTTGAAATGTTTCGCGTGTATGTGTGTCGGTTTATTCACGTCGAAATTCTATTCACCGGAATTTTATACGTTGGATAACCTATTACTTATCATCCTACAATATGGTCCTGAACGATACGCGGGTCGCAAATCCTGCACAGTTTTATGTGGAATATGTGTCAACAGCTTTATCCCGATAAGGTAATTCTTTTTCATTTTTATATGCTTAGCTATGCTCAATTGATTGAGCTTACTTTAGTTCCAGCACGTACATATGGTGCTGTTGGTGTGATCTTTGCTTCGCATTACTGAATATTTTTACTTATTTTTGAATTTCGTCGATGGTTGATTTTATTGTAAGTAGAAAATTTTCAATGGTGTATTAATTGCACGAAATTTAGAAACAATTACTTACACTTATTCGGAAAATCGTTGAAAATTTATAAGTGATAGCAACACTGTATTTTTTTTTAAGTTAACTTGATAGTAATAGGTTATTACTTTCGTTGTGTGTAATTTTTTACCTGTCAATTCTAATTGATCTTGTAATCGCTTCGTTTACAGAAGAATCAAAGATGATGTTGAGTAGGGGGAAGGGATTGAGAATTTCTGACTCGCAAATGTGAAATTTCAGTGCTAAAAAATTATTAATTGCACTTTGAATTTTTTTATTTCGTGAATTGATTGTTTATTGTATTTATAAAATGTTTTGGAGCATTTCAGTTGGTTTACAAAATATAAAAATAATTTTAATTTTCTCCAAAGGTGATTTGGGGGAGAGAGTGGAAACATTTCACCGGAAATCCTACAAAAATTCTGAAAAATTCGTGTAATCGCCTGCGTTGCGATTCGGAATTTTTTTTAGCCCTTTTGAATTTTTTTTGGAGCAATTTCGTCGTAGAGGAGGATTGTGCCCATCTCGTGTTCGTTATAATCTTTCTTTCTTGATCGTTGAATGGAAATATAGAACATATATTAATTCATGATCGAATCGAATCTAACCTGAATTTTGAACTTTTTCAGACTCTGAAATTGATGATATGAAAAAATTGAAAAATTAAATTGTCCAGTAATTTTTAGGATAAAGAATATTGCCTTTTTTAAAAATTAATTTGTACTTCTCTTTGATGAGGGAAAGGTCCAATCAAAAATTTTGGAATACCTACTCCTTCGGTATGATATAGAGTTGTAAATGAAACATGAAACGTACTTTTTCTCATTTAATTCAATGTAATTTTCTCCCAGCCTGTAGTGAAGTCACAATCCAAGAGATCTGGCTTTGAACCAACGTTCGATAAATAATATTGCATGATTAATTTCTGCAATCACCCAATGAGGTGAGCCATTTTGATAATTTTTAGTTATGTTTGAGAACTTGAATATCTATCTGATTTCTTAGGCATCTTATCTAATTCAAATAAATTTTCAATTTTTATATCTCTAACCTTGAAATTTAAAATCAAAATCATTATCAGAATTATTAAATGATTTAAAATTAATACCTATTGAATTTCAACAAAAATTATAAAAAATTTCTGATAAAAATTTTATAAATAATAATTTTTAGATCCGAAATTTCGGTCATAGTATTCTTCTGTTTATTTTCATCTGGTCGGAAATGTCGTTTCCCTGTGTATAGAATTTCTCTGTTTTTACTTCAAATTAAATGTGTACATTTAAAAAAAAAATGATTTTAATTTAAAAGAAAATTTGGAAAACTTGAATAAAAATTAAATTTCACTTTGAATTAAATAAATAAACAACCCATTAAAAAATTATCCAATAAATTAAAATTAATTAATTAATTGAAAATAATTACTCTTGATGATGTAAAGAAAAAAAATTACTACCTGACTTTTGATCGGAGGTGTTCACATTAAAATTGATATCGAATTATCGATTTGTTTCTTCTGACAAAAAGTTTTGAGTGTCTATTTTCGGAAAAACCTGGTAAAGTAGGAAAATCTACAATTTCTCTGGAATTTTTAAAAAATTCCTTAAAAAAATGATAAATTATTTAGGAAGGTGTTTTTTTGCTTATTTTAATTTTTTCAAAAAAATTCGCCCTCGCTCCGCTCGGGCCAAATTATTATATATTTACCTGCTTTTTTAATCATCATTTTTTTGTTGTTATATTTAAATAGGTACGTTTTTATCCATTACATTATAAATTATTCAAAACAATTTTCCCTTGCTACTCTCGGGGTAATTTACACTCTTTTTTTTTTTACAGAATTCATTTAAAAAATCCAAGTTTTTTGGAAACTTACTTTTCAATGAGCTGTGATGAAAAAGAAATGTCATGATGCCCTAAACGTTAATGTTGATAAAAAAGGGAAGGGAATGGAACTGAATTTAAAATTATTGGCCATGTTTTGGAAAACCTAAATGAGGGAAAAGTGTTGAATTTCCATGTTTTGAAGATATTTTTCTGCAAAACTTTTCGCCCTCGCATCGCTCAGGGGCTCAGGCTCAACATATTTATGTATCTCAACGAAATGATGTATATTTTACCTCTTCATTTATTTTTCTATTTATTGGTACAAGCTTAAAAGATTGCAGGGAATTGCGTGGATTTATAAATTTAAGGCATGTGTTGTTACTTTTTTTGTTGGGGAGGGGGGGCAATAAAATGTGAATAAATCAATTTTCAGTCCGAAAAAATTTGAAGTTTTGTTCGCTTGATTTGGTAGACACCCTGGCATAATTTGTTTCATTTTTCAAAATTTTATAATTTTTCTTTGAAATACTTTTTTTTTATTTGAAATTTTTTTGGTGATAAATTCAAATCTTCAAATTTTTATGGTGAGGGGGAGTTGGGTGGGTTCAAAAATGTTTATAATTGAATTTGAATCTCTTTTGCCCCGGGGAGAAGCATCTAAAAGTCTTGTAAAAAGTTGTGATTTTGAAAAAAAAATCGTTAGACAAACCCCATACGTTTCACATTCTTTTGCAAAATTTCGAAATGTAACTACGTCACGTGAAAAATTACCCCCTCCCTTTGGTTCATGAATATCATATTTAAAAGGTCTGGAAAACTTCGAAAAATTGGTCGGGAAAACCTGAAAAAGTCAAGGAAAACCATCTCTGAAATATGGATACCTCTCTATTGACAGTGTTTGAGGTAGACATAGTAGAGTACCGCGGGGCAAGACGACGCACTTAAAGTTTAAAAATCTGTCAAAAATCGAATTTTCAACATTTCGGGGAGGTTTTTATTTTAGGCACTACTTTGATCCTTTGTCTTCATTAATTCAACAAGAAAAAAATATTTGATCATAAAAAGGTAATTAAAAATCAATTTTCCCAAAGAGACATTGATTAGTACTCTTGCCCCATAGGAGGGGGCAAGAGTACTAAGTGTGGGGCAAGAGTCCTGCCATTCAACTTAATGTTAAATTTGATACCTAAAGTGTGGGGCAAGAGTACTACCATAACATTTTATGTTACTGATCATCTAATTTCATTTCGTTTTTAAGTTTTTATGCCAAAAAATTGATCAAAACTTTACTTTGGCAAAGAAAATATATTATAACAAGAAGTTTGTTTACAGTTTAAAAGGTGTAGTACACTTGCCCCCACCCCCGGTTTTTTTCTAAAAATTGGGTTTTCTCAAATAATTTAATACATAGAAAAGATTTCTTATATATATTCCGATAGCTTACCTCACCATCTTCCTCAAAATGCTATATACTCCTGAGATTCACAATTTTTTACCATCCCAACATCAAAAAAACTGTAAAGCAAAAATTACAATTTTTCGACTGAAAATTTTTTAATAGCTCACAGATTAAAAACTACTGGACCAATTCGGATGATTTTTTCAAGGTTTTGTCAGTGCAAAGTATACTTCAAAAAAATAAAAACTCCACCAACCCTACATTATCGAAATCCGAGATATCAAAGATCGGACTCTTGCCCCCCTGCGTCGTCTTGCCCCGCGGTACCTCTACAGGCATCGAAGAGGTCAATGATTTATCTATCGTCAAAGAATAGCAATTGGATTTTTCTAACGGATGAAAATTTTCAGTATCCGAAATTCCGCTCATAGCTTTCTTCCTTTTATTATAAAATCTCTCTATTTATAGGTATGTAAGGTCATTTGAGTTTTTTTTTTTTTTGGGGGGGGGTAGACTACTAAGTCTTATCAGCCCATGCAATTGCAAACATGGGGTAATTGTTAACAAGTCATGCTGTAAATACTTAAATGCATCTAGCGAGCTGGAGTTGCCAATAATAAAAACTTTGAATAATTGGTCTTACTAGTATAATAAAAAACTTCGGTTCACGGGTTCTTGGTGACAGCTGTGATGAAAAATTTCGCGAACAAAAAAACATGATATCAAATTTTAGTTTTCACAATTTCTAAATAATCTTCAAAATTCGAGAAAAAATAGAAAAAAGTAAAAAAGTTCGTGTTTGATGCATTAATTCAGTTCTACAGACATTAAAAAATGATAAAATTCAATTTTTATGGTTTATGAAGCTGATAAATTAATTTTCTGCAGCATTTACAAATACCCTTCCAATTTTTCAGGTGATTATTCCTCATACATTCATTCATACATGGTAAAAATTTCAATCACTTTGTTTTCTTAGTTACAGAGTAAAACGAAAAAGAGTATCACAAAATCGGTTAAATTTTTCGAAAAATTTACAATATTACCTTAATTGACTTTACTTACTTCAAATTAAATTCATTTAAAAAAAAATCAATTTTAATTTCAAATTTAAAAAATCTAAATTTTGTCCTAACTCGGTTTAGGTAATCAAAAAAATTTAATTATAATTACAATTAGGTTTTTATTAATACTTATTACCCCAATTGACCTCACTTACTTCAAATTAAATTCATTAAAAGAAATCAATTTTAATTTCAAATTTAAAAAATCAAAATTTTGTCCTACCCAGCCCTAGAGAAAGCTCAAATACTTTTTTCGTGCTTATATCCCCCAAAAAACTTACATTCTTCATTCTGATCGGATTCTTTACCAAAGACATACCCTTTATGGGAAATAAGATATTGGTTAGTTTCTTCTCAGCATAGCGACAGCGTTTCGTCTTACTGGAGCTCTTCTCGGATAAATTTGAAAATAAAGGCTGAATGCGAATGTTGCATCCTCCGACAAGGAACGACAGCAATATCAATACACAGCAAAGTCCATAAAATTCTAATATCAGTGCCAAAGTGAAATCTGTTAAAATCCCATATTGAAATAATTAGCTAGGATTTATTTTATTAATCTTATAGAATCCATTAGGTAGGTGGATTCCTACCTCGGTTTAGGTAATCAAAAGATTTTAATAATAATTACAATTAGGTTTTTATTAATACTTATTACCCCAATTGACCTTACTTACTTCAAATTAAATTCATTAAAAGAAATCAATTTTAATTTCAAATTTAAAAAATCCAAAGTCCTACCTACCTAATTAAATTTCTGTTTCAATTATATTACATATTGTCAAAAGGCTCAAAACAACAACAAAATAACTTAATACACTAATTAATTGAAAATAATATTACTCTTGATAATAGGTACTTGTAAAGAAAAAAAATTCCTTACTCATGTAATTGGAGGTGTACATAAAAAAATTCAATCTAAGGGTTTCTGTTTCTACCTTCATGAGCTTTTTTTTCTTCCGTTTGATCATTTCAGGTATGCCGCGCCGTTGAACATTCCCAGTTCAACAAATGCATTTTCTGTTCCTTCTACTGTGCCTTGTGCTCTTCCTTAAAAGGTTTTCACAAACTGTTGTTTTTTGCAGTTCGTTTCAATCGAATATATTCCACCAAAGCCAAATCCACCAGGGCTTCGTTATCAAATTCCTTAGTTTCTTTTACGAGTATAACTTTTTACCTATACATTTTACCAAACCAGCACTCGCTCGGTAGCGTCTCCATATTTAGAGATAGCTTCGTTAGCGTAGGAGGAACACCTCGTTAATTGGCAGAAACGTATTAATTCTCGCCGAGCGTTATTATCGTTCGCCGGTATCGGTGCAACTTTCCACTTATGACAGAATGTGGGAATTATACGAGCCGCGATGACCTCAAAGGTTTGCAAAGTCCAGTTGCAAGCCTTCTATACAGTGTGCTCCGCAAGTCAGGCGTGAAAAACCATCGTTCTTTTGTTTTAATTTTTTTCTCTTGCAATATTGCCTCTCGATTATACAATGAACCTTTTGCTCTCTCTGTACGTATTCAAAGGTGATATGCAAATCACGATGTCGCGCGTATTTTACACACTTACACGTATCCAAAGCGTCATTATAATGGTAGTTTTGTATACGCCGAAGAGCGCCAGTCTTAACAACCTAATTTATTTCCTCGCAGTCGCGGATACCTACCTACAGAAGAAAAATATAATTCTGTATCATCTCCGGCCTTGAGCTACTAAACAAGGGTACACACGATTCGATTGCTCCATATAAATCGAGATCTGCTGCATTTCCCGTCCCCTTCTTCGGCGTTCGGGGCTACTCGTGCGATAATTTCTCTCCAGATGATCCGACCGCGGCGTATGGATATCTGAGTTAATTTTTTTTTTCGTTGATTGAGTACCCTTATTATCGAATTACACGATCGTCGTGTTCGTCTGCCAGCCAGCGGCTCGGAACCGTTTGTTTTATATCCTCAGATCCGTCCGCTGCCGCATGCTGCCGATGTAAATCACGTCCTCGATACTGTCACTAGGTGCAGTTCGCTTCTTCGTCATCGTTTATCGACAATAATGCTGTAGGTACACGATACGCAACGGGTGGTACTCGGATGTTCCCACACAAGGCAAAATTAAAAGCTATTTAATTAATATTGTACCTACTTACTGCGATTGGTCGCGAGACGACGCTACCAGACGTTTCGCAATCTCTACTCGAGTCGAAATGTTTGTATTTGAGTATGTTCTTCTGTTCGTCGCGCAACAGTCTTGTAAATTTTACTCTTGTCGAAGATTACCTATTTTATGTTGGGGCTGTTGCGACGCGAATTAATATATGTCAATATCCATATCGAGATCTTTATACCATGAAATAACCGCGCCAAAGGTACCGTTGCCCGGTGTCGATTGCCTTCTTCGAATTGTTTGCTTTGTCCATTCGTCCGCTCGTCGCTGGCAATTCTCATTTCGTCGCCCATCACAAATAACTAGCCGGGTATACTTATTCGTAATTAATGTTCATCGTCGTCTGTACTAATGCCTCTCTCGAGACCACTTTTGTTGTATAAGAGAATATCGCCGTCGATGCTACTTTCATTGGCAGACTATGCGATCGATTTACAAATAATGATGAAAGATGACATTGCCAAGTGACTGGGTTTATATGTAATATCTGCCAACGAATACGAAAAATACCACGATGAGTGCGATTTTTTTTCCCATTTGCGAGATTATATGTTTTAGTATTGTCATTGACTTGAATACTTGAATGTCGACTTGAGGAAATTAATTGTTGATTTTTTTTTCCGAATTTTGGATATTCATTCGTGTCGGTGTAATGATTTTATCCCTTTCACGACGATTACTTTCATCTAACATCGAATTAGTCAAGTATACGAAAAAATGGGCATTGGTTATTTGATCAGCAACGCCGGAACTGTTTTAAATTTTGTTCAGTTCGAGTTGTTCGGGTTTGCTTAAAGTTTAAGTTTCGAAGGCGTGCAAATTTTTTTAATTTTGTCCCAAGTTACGAATTCTTTTTGTTCTCATGTAGGTACATTTTGATGAATATTTGCATGACGATAATTGAATAAAAAATTAATCTTATGGGTGCGAAGAAGAAAATGCGGGAAAACATAAGTGGACTGGAATTTTAAAAACTTACCTACCATTTATTTCATCGAACGAGAATATATGTTGTATTTTGAGGTGGTCCTTATATATATCTAACGAATTATTTTTTTTTTGAATTTTTCTCGTACCCCCCTCAAAGTTGCCGAAATTTTTGACCCCCAAAGTTAATATTAACACGTGCCTGTAAGCCCCCCAAAATTCCAAAATTTGGAAAAATTGAAAAATACAGCGAAATTACTAAAATTTTAAATCTTTGTGCCAAACTCATTTTTATTACTTACATGGTGTCCATTCTCTGGAAAACCGGGAAAAGTCAGGGAATTTTGGTGGTCTGGAAAAGTCAGGGAAAAGTCAGGGAATTTTGGAATTTTCTCTGGAATTTTTTGAAAATTCAAAAAAAAAGATGAATTATTCAGAAAAGTGTTTCTTTGCTTATTTTATTATAAATTTTTCAAAAAAATTCGCCCTCGCTCCGCTCGGGCCGGATTATTACATCTTATATCGTGATTTTTTATCCTTAATTTTTTGTTGACCGTAATGTATATACAATAAAATTGATACTGAAAATGCATGTATTTATTCAAAAAAATTTCCCCTCGCTACGCTCGGGGTACTTTAAACTCTTTCCTTTTACAAAATTTATTTAAAATCTCAAGTTTTTTGGAAACTTACTTTTTACTGAGCTGTAATGAGAAAGAAATGCCATGATGCCCTTCACTACGATGTTGAAACAAAAGGAGCGGGAATAGAACTTACAGAATTCAAAATTATTGGCCATTTTTTGAAAAATATGAATGAGGGAAAAGTGGTGAATTTTCATATTTTTAAGATATTTTTTTACAAAAATTTTCGCCCTCGCTTCGCTCGGGCTTAACACATTTCTATGTTTCCATAAAATAATTTATATTTTACCCCCTCATTGACTTTTTCATTTATTGGTACTTAGGTACTAAAAAATGGCAGGGGATTGCGTGAATTTATAAATTTGAGGCATGTGTTTTTCATGAGAGGGGGAGGAGGTAAAATGTGAAGAAATTTTTGAATTTTTAGCTCGAAAAAATCAGAATTTTCATTCGCTTGATTTGGTAGACATCCTGGCATAATTTTTTTCATTTTTCAAACTTAATTTTGCGTTGGAATACTTGGTTTTTCCTTTTTGATTTGACATTTTTTCTGTAGGTAATCAATTCAAATTTTCAAATTTTTGTGGTGAGGAGGAGTTAGGTGGGCTCAAAAATTTTCAGAATTGAATTTGAATATTTTTTTGGGCTCGAAGAGGAACATCTAAAAATCTCGTAAAAAGTATCTAGTGAATTCGAAAAAAAAATCGTTTGACCGTATGCATTTTATATCATTTTTATGAGAAATTTCGGGATGTAAGTACATCATGTGAAAAAATCCCCCCCCCCTTAACGAATATCATATTTAAAAGGTCTGGAAAAATTCGAAAAATTGGTCTGGAAAACCTGGAAAAGTCAGGGAAAATCATTTCTGAAATATAGTGGACACCATGACTTACCGTTTCATGAAAATTGGTTTTAGAAAATTTTTGATCCCCTTCCGTTACAAATAAGTGGTACCGGTATTGTATTCAAAAGGGCTAAACAATCGATAGGAGGACGTAACCCGGCGAAAAATCACATTATAGGACTTTTTTGCCGAATTTCAAAAAAGGTTACTTTTTTGAACTTCTTTGGTTACTTTTCCGACTGTCAGAGGTTCCTAAAGTTACTTTTTTCAAATTTTGGCTGGAATGTCTGTTCTTGTAAAATCTCCGGAAAAAATCTCCTGCGCTGTTGGGATAAAATTTTATGTTTTGAAACTGCTTTTGTAAAGAAATTTACAATCTAACCACGTTTCAATTTTTTAAACGAACTTAGATTTTTATGAAACTTGATGATCTAGCAGATGAATAAATTTGGAGTGGCTTGAAGACTGCCTTGTGACAGTATTATGTGCTATTCTTCCAGTAATTTTATAAATTTTTCCAACTTTTATTAACTTTGGATGCCTTTCTTCAGTGCAGGCATCAAACGGAGTCGCCTTTTTTAGTGACTTGTCCCCTATTTTCAAGGTTGGTTACTAAAAGTCACTTTTTTTTGCCAAAACGTCACTATTGGTCCCTTTTTCAATCTGAAGTCACTTTTTTCAAAAATTTTAAAGAAGGCACTTATCCAGAAAAGTGGTTTTCTTGCTTCTTTTATCATAAAATTTTCAAAAAATTTCGCCCTCGCTCCGCTCGGGCAAAATAATTTTTATATATCTTGCAAATTTTTATATTCATCATTTTTTGCTGATTTTAATGTACAGAAAAAATGATATTTGAATGTTTGTCTTTATTCATTTAATTATTCATCTTTCTGCAAAATTTCCACGTTAAACTCACGGGTAATTTATACTCTTTTTCTACAGAATTCATTGAAAATCCTTCTTTTTTTTTGATACCGTAAACTTTTTAATACTGTGATGAGAAAGGAATACTGTGATGTCTTTGACCACGATGGCGAAAATAAGAAAGAAGGAATAGAAGAAAATCCTGAAATTATTGGTCACATGTTGGAAAATCTTTCTGAGGAAAAAGTGTTCAATTTCAATTTTCGCTCGGGCTCAACACATTTAATAATATATCATATATCTTAACGAAATAATTTATATTTTACTCCCTTATCGATTTTTTACTTGAAGTATCAAGCTAAAAATTGCAATGGCTTGTACGAAATTTTTAAATTTTCAACCCAGAAAAATCCGTATTTTCATCCGCATGATTTAGTCAACAACCTGTTATAATTTGTTCAAAAAAAAATCGTTAGGTTAGACACCATGCATTTCAAATAATTCCTCTGCACGATTTCGGGTTATAAGTACAGAACTCGAAAGAAAATGCTTTATAAATATCATTACGTAAAAAGTCTATAAATTGCCGAAAAATTGGTCAAAAAATCGATTTTTTTCAGTTACTTAAAACTTATTCCAGAACTCCTAATTTCGAGTGAAAATTTATTAATGAAAAAAAACGATTTTTTTTAGAACCATCGCAGAGAGAAATGCGGTTATGAAAAAATAATGGGATGGGGAGGGGGTGTGGTTGAGAAAAAATTGAAAACTTTGTCGCTTTTTGCCTGATGAAAAGTCACTAGAGTCACTATTTTTTCTGAAGTAGACGAAAATAATAAATCACATATCTACTTAAATAATAAATATCTCAAGTTTCACAATACATAAGTATCAATATCTATACACGCGTTATACATATAATTCGAATTTAAATCACTTAATTAGCAAGAATGAAAATTTTTTCTGAAATTACAGAATTTTTGAGCGTTACAATCTAATGCTATTACGTATCTAATATTAGGCAGCAATCAATTTTGGGTAAACAGCGCGGCCATGTTGAGTACTTTGTTTGTCCGCGTCCCATACCTCCCAAAGCATTGTTGTACGAGTTTCATTCGAGTTGACATTGATGCCGAGCACGAAATAATGTTCCACATCGGATTTGTTGTCAACCAAAGATTTATTATCCGCGATGCACAGTGGGCCAGATTGAAAAAATAAGTAGTAATAAATCGTCACGGCTAGAGTTTTTGAAATAAAATTCTGTAAATTTCGGTACTAGGGGACTCGAGGCTGCTTTTTCCGATTTTGGTATTATTTTTTTGCTCTGACCAAAATTGGAGCCCCCAAGGGGAGGTCAAAATTCAAAATTTTGAAAAATATTGATATGGGTGTCGAAATGTAGGTATTCGAGGTCGCTGAATCAGATTTTCACATTAATTTTTTTTCTGACCCGATCTGAGCCCCCAGAGGGGGAGAGGGAGCGTTCGAAAATTGAAAGTTTGAAAAATTTCGATATGGGTGTTGAAATGTAGGTATTTGAGGTCGCAGAATCTGATTTTCGCATTGACTTTTTTTCTGACCCAATTTGAGCCCCCAAGGGGTGGAAGAGCGGTTCAAAAACTCAAAATTTTGAAAAATGTCGATGTGGGTGTCGAAATGTAGGTATTCGAGATCACTGAATCAGATTTTCACATTGATTTTTTTTCTGACCCAATCTGAGCCCCCAGAGGGGGAGAGGGAGCGTTCAAAACTTGAAAGTGTGAAAAATGTTGATATGGGTGTTGAAATGTAGGTATTTGAGGTCGCGGAATCTGATTTTCCCATTTATTTTTTCCCTGACCCAATTTGAGCCTCCCAAAGGCCTTAGAGGGGTGACAAGGGGGTTCTAAACTCAAATTTTTTCAAAATTTAGATATAGTATTAATATGTAAGTATTCAAAGTTGCCGATTCCGAATTTGGAGTTCATTTTTTCCCCGGGTCTCAATTTCAACCTCCAGGGGAGAGGTTCAAAACTCAAAATTTTGACAAGTTTAGCGATGGCTGTTTTGGCGCATATGCTAGTCGCGACTTTAAACACTCGTTACTCCGGCCAAAATCAACGGTTTAGGCTCGTTTTGGTCTCATTCGATTCGTTTTACTCTCTACTACAAAATAAGACCAGAACGACCGCTCAATATTATTTTACTCCGGAGTAATTCGCGATTAAGTTGAAAAAAAAACGTGAAAAAACTCACTATCTTGTCCACGTTAATTAGCGTATATTACTCTAACTTCTAGCAAGTGTAACTCCGGTCAAAATGAACGGTTTTAGCTCATTTTGGTCTCATTCGGTTCGTTGGACTGTCTACTACAAAACTAGGTAAAAACAACCGCTCGATTTTATTTTCGTTCAAAACTACACGAATTTCTGTGAAACTCCTCATTTTCGCGTTTTTTTCAAGTTAATCGCGAATTACTCCGGAGTAAAATAATATTGAGCGGTCGTTCTGGTCTTATTTTGTAGTAGAGAGTCCAACGAATCGAATGAGACCAAAATGAGTCCAAACCGTTGATTTTGGCCGGAGTAACGAGTGTTTAAAGTCGCGACTGCATATGCGCCAAAACAGTTTGTCCACGTTAATTTGCACGGCACTGTACGTGTTTTTCAAACTAAATTGTTTAATAACAAATACAGCTGCAAGTGGCTGCAAAAAAATTTTATACCATGTGAAACTGTACACTTTGGGGCACAATTTGGCTTAGTTATAACTCACTTAAAGTGGCTTAATTTTTTTTTGCACTCCATTGAATAGGCTAAAAAAAAGAATTCAATGTGTACTTCAAGCGATTGTGTAGAAAAAACAAAAAAAGATATCAAAAAAATCTTTATGGAATTGAAAAGTACTTACTTTTTTCTTTATTTATCATTTTTTATCATATTTTTCTCATAAAACGGGAATAAACAACAAAGCAATCAACGCGCGACAGTTTACATTCAAATTGCAACATGTTACAATGTACGACTTTATCAGTGTCCCAATTCGCATGCGAGCATATATTCTCATAACCAACCCCCATTCCCTTGTCACCAAGGTATGTAGATAAGATCCCGACATGCGATAAGCCTCAGATCGAACATGATTTTTTCGATTTTTTACCACTTATTTTTTCAATCTGGCCCACTGTGCGATGTCTGCATACTTCTTAGTTTTAATCTGATTGATAGCTCTTTCAGCGGATTCGTTTAATTCAACTTCCGTGATAACTAAGTCAGGTTTGTGGAAGAAAACCCAGTCAACTCGTTTACTAACTCCTGATTCTTCAACTGCACCTTCAATTCTGGCACTTTGCCACCGGCGTTTTGAGTTGCAAGCTGCCATGAAGACGAGACATTTTATGAAATCGTGCGTGATTTTGAACTCAGTATAGGATTCGGAGAAACAGAGTTCATGAAATGCTTTACAAAATTTTTGCATGGCGGAATGTTTTTCACTTTTCTCAAAAACTGCATTGAATAATCGTGCGCAATCGGATTGTTTTGACTGGTTGAAGCCATACTTCCTCTCAAAACATTTGACATAAAATTTTGTAATCATTGCTAGTTTTATCTCTTGGTTCGGAATGACCAATGTTCCATTTTCTTTCCCATGGCTGATCCAGCTGTTCTGGAAAAATATCACCAAAATAACATTCGTATCCTGCAATTTAACGCTATTTATCGACTCGTTGCAGCATTCCGCCAATCTTGAGAGTTGTTCAGTATCTAAGGATTTGTATAGGGAACTTGGAGCTGAAACATCCGTATGATTCAATAAATCCGCAATTAAATCATCGAATATTTTGAAACGTGTTAAAGATCCGAAATTCGATATTAAATTTGGGATGGATGTATAATAAGAGTCGCAGTATTTAGAGGAAACGGCTTCGACGACCGACCACGTGTTCAATAACGTGATTCCTCGCCAACGGTATCCATTATAAAAGCGTAGAAATGTTTCCAAGGGGATTGTGACATGATTTGTGGAAAGAAGGTCTTTAAGTTCCTGTTCAGAAACACCATAAAATTTCATGAACTGATTACTTTCTTTCAAAAATGGATACTCCGACATAACGCCACGTAAAGGGGAAGTTGGTCCACAACAAACGTCTGCGATCCCGGTAAAAACTGATTTGTACATTAATTCACTATACGGGGGGTGTTTTACGACGTTTTCAAGGATAGCATCCTTCATTTTCACAATACTTCGCAAATCAACGGCGTTAACAGTGAACATGCTATTCGAAGCTATACTGTCGAATTCGTCGACAAATAACAGAAATTCATAACGCTTTTTACTACCCTCTTTTCCTTCATTGTGATAATTGTTCAGCATGTTTAATAACCTAGCAAGGCTTATTTTCAACAAAGCATCTTCCAGCGGTTTAGTTAGGTATCGATTCAAAATATAATATCTCATCATTTTCTTTCAACTCCTTCTTTAAATATCGGAATTCCCTGTATATTCGATCCATTTCGCATCTTAATTGTAGTACGGCGTCTTCTTTATTATCAGGCGTTACATGTAAATTCAAATTAATCACGATGTATTTTTGGAAGTGTTGTTCAATAAAATCAGTTTCTTTGGCGATTTCGGTACCCCGGAAAACAGAGTTTTTAAAGTCTTCCCTCGGCAAAACAACCCCATTTTCCATTTTAACAGAGAAGAACGTATTCATCATTCGTAAATTGAAAGTTTTGCCAAATCTTGAAGGCATGGTGATCAACAAAACTTTTTCATCATTTTCCATGATCTCTTTCAGCAGTAATGTTTTGTCTACAAATATTGGTGCATATCTAACATCTTCAAACTTGACTGTTCCGATAGATGGCTTCTTATGGAACTGTTTGACAAAAAAAAAGAAGAAAAATTGAATCACACCTCGGTTCCAAAAAAATAAAATAAAAACGATACAGATACCTACGCGAAAATGAAAAATCTCCCAAAATTTCGCAGTTGGAATTTTAATTGAAACAATGTATTTCCTTCAAATGAGATAGAAGCTGAAGATACCATGTACAATTTTAGAAATCTGAGAAATTCGACTCAAATAAGGAGGTTGAGCGATTTCGCCTTGAATGAAGAGTTTTTGAAGGCGTTGAAAACAGTTCTCCTCAAAGCATCAAAGCAAATTTCATTATTTTTGAATGAGTTAGAAGCTGGAGATGCCATGTTCAATTATTCTCATTGGGGAAATCCGACTCAAATAGAAAGGTTTAAAGGTTATCAGAATACCCCAACTCGGAAGTAAATACCCAACTACCCATAACATCAATACATTCAATACGTTAAAAATTTACCTTCGTACATTTAAGCGAAGAAGCCGAAACGAGCAAAATCCATGTTGGTAATTTTCACCGATATTAAAGCGAGGTAAATGAGTACCAGTCAAAGACTTCAATAAGTAACGTAAATTTTTATGCGTCGACAAGTGCATAGCGAACTCAGATCGTTATTAACATCCGCTGCATAGCGACGAAAAGGTAATTTTAATTAATTACCTACCTCGAGCTAGGCGACAATCACGCTGAAGGATCCCTTTTTCCCTTACGTATTCGTATTGCATACACTTACGCTGACCCAATCTCTGGCCGTTAACCCCCCCCCCAATGAAATTAACCCTTTGAAATGACCTTCCTACCTCAGTCGACACACGTCTACCTTCCCGAGCTACCTACCTATTCGTACATACGTGTAAGCTCACTTTATTTCGATAATTAACCCTATTTATTTGTTCCCCTCCCCCATCTGCCCTAGGTACCACAGGTGCTCTAAGCTACTCTGGTCAAGGAAGCCGCCGATAATCGTGGAATGTAGGTAGCTAGGTACTAGGTAGTAGATACTTGATATTTGCAGACTCGGCACAATCTTATTCGTAATTATATGTACATTGAGTGCAATAAACATACTTTTCAGAGTGTGAAATTCCGAATGGTTATTCCTATTCGTATATTTTAAATACTTCAATCAAAGGTTAAATTACCGGAATATGTAGTTTTCCGAGAGTGAATTTTTATTGATTATGGACGTCAGCCGCTATATTTCATTCACTTCGGAAGCTGCGTATTTCTCAAAATGAGCTATCGGTTAATCTATGAAGGAACTAGTACGCTTACACGGTATATTACGTACGGGATTTTGTATTTCATACATCACGTTTACTCTTTTTCTTTTAATTGAAGATCCACATTCCAAAACGGGCTTAGTCCATACGACAGTATATGAGAAAAAGGACTTAAATGTACTGAAAAATAGATTACACCTAAGTCCCTTTTCTCATATACACTTGCATGGACTAAGCCCGCTTTGGAATTCGGGTCTTCAATTGTTTTCATTTTAACACGATTTTTATCGCGGATCGCGTACATCCCTCTAACGAACCGAACAAATTGAAAAGAAAATTATGTAAGCTGTTCTCCTGCCATACATTTACAATTAGCTCCGTCCGGATCGTATTTAAAATTTGGGAAGGTTAAATGAAAAATTACTTACTAATGCTAAGGAATCGTCTAAAAATTTTTATTTAATTCTACACTGAAAGAAATGGGAATAAAAAATGAGTACTTACATACAGGGTGGCTCGGTTAAGGTGTGAAATATTGAAACCTCATATTCTACTTATCAATACGAACAAAAAATGTCATATTCAACATGGGCCAAAAACGCTTTCTTTCTGAGATATTGCCGAGTAAAAAACTGGAAATTCGGCAACGTTGCGCATCGCGACGCCCGTAAAATGTTGCGTTTAACGAGACGAGTGTCGGGGTTACTTACGCGGAAGTTAATTACAGCGTTGCCACAAAATAAATTATGCTGAGGTACCCTCCATTTTTTTGATTTTTTAGAAAAAAATTTTAGGCGAAATTTTGTTTATAATAATGAGGAATCATGAGAAATCATTAAATTCGATTTTTATTGTAATTTTGTGGGATGGTCGAAATTTGATAAATTGATTACTCAGCATCCAATAAATAAAAAAAACATAAATTTGGGTTAATAGGTGTTAAATAAGTAGTATTACCCCTAAAAGTGAATAAAATTTCAAAAAAATGATTTTTTGTTCTTGTTCGATCATTTTTCTCATACAGAAACACATTTTTTGCTTTAAAACACTTACTTATGAACCAAAAAAAAAATAAAAATTGGTATACGTTTCTATGAACTTCCTTTCACTTTTTCCACCACCTACCCCCCGAAAATTTTCACTGCTAGAGCAAAAATTGCCAATTTTGGGTGAAATCTGGGCCCCCTTTAAAGGCGAATAACTCAGTAATGAAGCGTTTATGACCCATCATGTATATAACATTTTTTACTCCAAATGATAAGTAGAATACGTGATTTTAATATTTCACACCTTAACTGAGCCACCCTGTATTACTGAGAATCAAGTAATGATTTCCGAACGTTAGGTAATCATTCCAAATTCCCAAATTTTTGGGGAATCATTCCTGAATAAAATGTATTAATTACAAAAAGTTAGGGAATGGTTATAGGAGGTAATCATTACTGAGAGAATGGTAATTATTAACAAAAAAAACACCAACTAGTACTGAAAGTGAGAAGTACCTATTACAGCACACTACATACGAAATGAATGATTTATTTGATAAGTAACTATTATTCAATTTTAAGGAATAAGTAAATTGTATCAAAGTGAATAAAATATTGTGATGTATCTAACCATGATTTGCTAAGTGCAGTGCATTTTTTTAAAGATTCTAAACCATTTTAAAAATAATTTAGTGGTGTGCAAATTTTTAAAGAGATTCTTTTCAAAGTGTGTGTATAAAATAAGTAAGAATTGAAAAAATAGCATAAAATTCTTATCTTTAATAAATTTGATAAATATGGTGGCGTAAAATTTCAAAATGAAAAAAATATAAAATTAAGAATGTGGTATGTTTTAGAAAATATTTTTATAAATATTTATTTTGCCAGTGCTTTTTCAAAATTCAGTGGTTTTTAAAATAATATACTAAATTATTTTACACATGCTTCTATACAACTTTCAATTGAAGTGCACTTTGCCAAGAATATGTGATGATAATATGTAGGTATATCATTTAAATGCCTCATTACACACGCGCATCGGTGGCGTAGTGGTTAGGGCTGTAGGATAGGATTTATAGGAACACATAGGTATAGGGGTCCGGGTTCGAGTCCCACCCAGGGCAGAAAATTTGTTAGAACAGAAAAGCATGTAAATTATCTGAAATTAAGAAGTCAAGTGTCTTGGTGCAGAAAATCGACGTGAGAGGCATGTCATTATTGTATTTTATTTTTAAAAAATAAAAAATTGAAGAAACTACTATATAAATGGTAAAATCATTCCTTTTTTAACAAGAAAATCATTCCTCTTTAACAAGTAATCATTCCTCTTCAACAAGTAATCATTCCCTAAATATCAGGAGACATTACCTGATGTTCGGTAATGATTCACTAATATTTAGGGAACTGTTACTTGTTGATGAGTAGGTATTACCCAATATTCGGTTATCAGCACCGAATATTTGAGGCTGTCCGCAGTTTACCGAGATTTTCGGGGAACCATTCCCCAATCATTTCTTTCAGTGTATGTAGATACTGGTACATACATATATTTGATTTGGATATCATGAACTTTCATTTTTCAAACGCTAAACTTCGTTTTTACTCATACCATTGTGATCTCATAAGCTATCAGCGGGCTATCATAGAACGGTTTATGAAATTTGATCCATATTAATATGGATGAGATTTTCTGATGAGTAATTAAAATGTACGGACAAATAATTAGAAATATATGTGCTCCCTTGATGATAGCTACCAGGTCAACTTCACTTACAGGGAGTTCTCCAAGGAGGCCGTATTGGCTCGACTCCCCATCCAGCCAAGGTCAATTCATTTTCCTTTCAAGTACTCCATTTTGAGTGTTGTTATTTCCACAATCTCAGGAGAGGATTTGCTCGAATTTGTTGTGAACATGAACGAGATTGCTCATATTTTATAGGTACGTCTTCATTTCTCAAGTGCAAGTGCAACGTGCAAATTCAAAATAAATTATGAAAATATCTGAAACTAATAATAATAATAATTATAATTATAAAGCCGGCATTGCATATTATGTTTTTCGCTCTAGTTTTTCTTTCCTTCACGTAAAAAATCAACCAACTCCTAAATCATTTTAAAGCGAATGGAATTTCAAGGATCCAAGACCAACCTCCAAATTTTAAATTCATTTTCTGTTCAAATTTTTCAACTTTGAATTTTTTCAATTCCACTGATTCTAATTTTTTTCAAATTTTATATCCAATATTAACATTTTTCAAACAGTAAAATTTTTCTATTTCAACGATTTTTTTAAATTCTTAATTTATTTCAATTTCATAATTCATGTTTAGAAAAATTTTCCCCATTATCGAGTTGGGAAAAAAATGCGGAAAATTCCTGCGATAAATGATTGGAAAATATTTTTCAGTAGTAAGAAATTTTAAAAAATTAGAATCTGAAAATAATTTTAAAAGTCGAAGTTGGAAAAATGTTTAAATAAATTTAAATTCAAAAAAATTGTAAGTAAGTACTGTTGAAAATTTAGAAAAAAAAAGTTTTCAATTTCAATTCAATTTATTCAATTTTTCAACTGTATCAAATATTAAATTTTTTGAATTGAAAATTTAATAAAATTTTTGCTTTGAGAAAAAGCAGATTTAAAGAAATTGAAAAATTCAAGAGTTTGATAAAATTTAAACTTGGCATAAATTTCAACTTTGATCGTCGAAATCCCATTTCCAATTTTCCAATTACGTCAAAATGATTTAGGATCTGGCTCACAATAATATCTTCCCTTTAAAAACCTTGTTTGTGAATTAAATATGTGTTCATTTGCATATGCGTTGCATTTTTTTCTTAAATTTTTCAATAAACATTTTTTATGATCGTCAACAGCTTTGAAATTTAATTCAAGAAAAGAAATCGGGTCTTATAAATATGATATTATATCACGCCAAAATAAAACCAAGTTTGAATCGGACAAAACAAAATCGGATAATTTCGGATTTAGAGATTTGATTGAATCTTTTGAAACGACCGTCTCACCTGAGATTGTGGAAATAACAACACCCGATGCGTTTCCTTGGTAAACTGAGGAAATACACTGTCGTGAAATAGCATTTAATAAAATGAGAATGAAAATAGAACGCGGAAACCAATTCATAGAAATTAAATCTTATTAAGAATGCAATGGTTTTTTTTTTTGTTTACGAGTATAAGTAAAATTAAACGTAAAATACTCTAAAAATGAATACGTAATGACTCGTTCTTTGGGACGACCACATTCCTAATATGTGGGTGAAGTTAGTCTCGCACTAGACTACTACCTATTGTATATTATGAACTGTCAAGTGTCGCGCAGAAATGAGCAGAAAATTTACAACTTGGAAAAAATATTTGTAAACGTGTAAACACGTTCAATTAATCACCAAAAACGTGAGGTTGGTTAACGTAATTTTTTTTTCATTTCGTAAACCTCATGGGTGCTGGACCTGATGCTTATCTTTTGGCTTTGGCCAAGTGATACGACGGATGCCCAGATGGTTCGTTTCAACGCGTCGCATTTGTGCGATACGTGGGTCATAAATGAACGACGTGAATTTTAATTTTTACTATTGAGTAATTAATTTTACCTGTTGCGTTAGCACATCTCTCTTTTTTTTGAAGAAGCTGAGTTTCCTGGTTTTCTTGACTTGGATATGATATTGGAATTTAGAAGCCATTTAAATTTAAATATGTTAATAATACAGCTTGAAAATATGGAAAATGCAAGCTCAATTTCATAATGAATGAAAATTCTGTGGTCATTAAAATCACAAAAGTCATGAATTTTTGTGAAAAATTCATTGAATTTTCAATACTTATCAGTGCAATCGCAAACCGTAAAAAATTGCTTTTAGTAAAAGAAGCATGAGCATAATAAGACCAAAAAAATTTTTTAGATAAGGAGAGTCCCTTGAAATTCACCATAGGGGTGTGTGAGGGGTAGTTTCTTGAGGCTTTACCCTCCTATGTGGTAAGGTTGAGCAAAGTCGGTGTTCTTGGGGTCGATTTTGTATATTTCGACCTCCCTGAACACGAATATGCCATTACTTTTGAAATCCGATAGTTAGAAGTGCCCCAAATTTCGAATTAAAAATCCTCCTATTTACCAATATTTACGAAAAATACCCCAAAAACGCAGTTTTCGCCCCTACACCTCTTACAACGCAACGGTCAGAAACGAATTTTCAATATGATATTCGGATAGTATAGGTCAAGCCCGATTTATCGACTTGCATTCGAGCTTCACATGTCTTCAAGGGGAGGAGTAGGAGAAGCCACAATATTTCATATTTTGAGGTTTTTCGAGTTTTTTTTTGAATATGCTGGTCTCTGTACGTAATATAAAGGATTTTGAATCATTTAGATTTACGGATATGGCAAGTCGACATTTTGACTATTTAATGTAGGTATTTGTAAGGACTCCCAGAGTCGCGGTTGAGAATATCCAGGGGGTTCGAAATTTCGATAAATTCGTAGTTTTTTTTTGTATATTATTTAATGCACTGCCTCTGTTGACATGTATTTTAAAATATTTGATATCTTATAATTGATATGACGTTCAACTTTTCATATTTAATGAATCACATTGTAATCAAAACCCTCTCCTCGTTCCGGGGTGAGGGGGAGGGGGTGAGAGGGTGAGTAATTCAAAAGAATTGAATTGTTTAATAATCATTTTCGGTGTTTTCGTATTCTATTTCACTTATTGTTGAAATAAGAACTGACGGTACTTCTATGGGGTAGCGTATACGGATCCCTTTGTATCCACTTGTATCCCTAAGAAGGGGATGCAAGTAGAGTGAGAACAATATAGCGTGTAATATGTTTAAATCTACATTTTTTTGGTCGTAAAACACAAATTTGGCACTATTTTTACGTTTGGGACTAAAGGGTAGATAAGGATAGATGAGTGAATGGGGTAAAAAGTAAAAATGAAAATTCTGTCTTTTCAGTGTGAAAATTTTGAAATTTTACGCTTTTGAGGTTGAATTTGAAGTCGGATTTTGCACCCACTTGCATCTTCAAGGAGACCGATATCTGACATTACCAGAAAATTGAGTTTACAAAACTTCTTTCCCTGATCCGTTAGGAAATTAAATGCATTTCCACCTTCATCTCCCCCTCCCCGCCGCTCCTAAACAAAAAAATATTGTTAACTTTGTGTTCTACGACATCAAAAAAGTAGATTTTGACGTATTACACATCGTATACAATTTCTCACCCCTTACCTCCGCGACCACCTCCTTCCCTCGAGGGTGCAATTAGGTACAGAATCTGACTTCGAATTCGTGTTCTACAACCTCAAAAGCGTAGATACTTGCAAGAAAAATAATGAAAACCAGAAAATAGCAAGAATTTCTATGATTTTACTGCAAAAAGCAAGAATTTTCAACGTTTTTTTCCTTTCCTTAAATTTTTTAATGGAGGGATTGAAGATTAATTTTTGACCGAATTTAAAGCAAGAAAATCCCAGAAAATAGCAAGACTTGTACTTCAGTAGCAAAAAATCCAGAAAATAGCAAGAATTTTAATGATTTTATTGCAAAAGCAAAAATTTCCAATATTTTCTCCATTCTTTGAATTTTTTAATCGAAAGATACAAAGGAGATTCTTTTTTAGGCAAAATTTAAAGAGAGAAAAATGGCAAAAAATATACAGAAAATCGCGAGAATTTTTATTTTTCACGCCCATCTAGTAGACACCATGATACTTTTCTAAGCACTGCAAAGAATTGCTCATTATTTTAATGAAAAGAGCTACAAAAAACCATGAAAAAAATCATAAAATTTCAAAAAACTGAAAAGGCTATGAAATTTTGTGAAAAATTCAAAGAATTTCCAATACTCATGGTGTATACTGACAAGAAAAACAAGAAAACACAGAAAATAGTAAAAACTTTTATGATTCTACTGTAAAATGCACGAATTGAATGTTTTAATCGAGAGATTGAAGATAATTTTTTGAGCAAATTTAAAGCTTGAAAAATCCAGAAAATAGCAAGAATTTCACTTCAGTAGCAAGAAAACCAGATAATAGCAAGAATTTTCGGCATTTTCTTCTTTCCTTGAATTTTTTGAGCGAATTTGAAACGAGAAAAATGGCACGAAAAATCCAGAAAATAGCCAGAAGTTTAATTTTCCTGATCCAGTAGACTCCATGACACTTTTCTAAGAATTGCAACGAATTGTTCATTTTTTAATGAGAAAAGCTAGAAAAAAGTCCCGAAAAAAATCATAAAAACTCTAACAGCTATAATCCAACAGACAACCTAAAAGTGTATTTGTATTGCGTGAAAATTTCATTTAAAACGAACTATTGTAATCCGGTAGATGTAAATTTTGAGTTCTACTTGCAGCACGTACAATTTTAGTACTTGGTACAATATGCTGAAAAATGAATAAATTCTAAACTTACTTGATTATTCAAAGGTAATCTGCGAATCACGATATCTTGAGTATTTTATACGTTTCGAATGTCGTTTTCAATTTTCAATTAATTAACGCCCGTACAATATAGAAATAAGTCCGAGAGTTAATACAATTAAGTCGTAATAACGAATCGAACTCGTATGGTAAGGGACGGATGCTTAGATGCAGAATGATAGCCTTAGTTGCCTGGGGTCAACTTTATATGTACCTATTATAAGTTGAGATGTGTACAATTTAACTGCGTGAAGTGTGAAGTGAAGATTTCGAATTGAACGATGTGATTTCACTGAAAGGTGTTCGATAAGTAAGAGCAATGAGCGTTTGAGTTTTGATTGAATGACGTTGGTCAAGCAGGTGAACAAGTGATGCCGCAAGTTGGCTGATTTACCGAAATTTAAATCAATCATACGACTAATGAGACATTGTATTCGAGACCAATGTGTTTTTTTTTATTTGAAAAATCAAGCGCAAGGGTATGAAATTATTGATTATTTACTTCGATGGTTTAATGACATCGACGGATCATCGCTCTATATTATTGCTAATGAGTTATATTTTCAAACTTCAAGGTTCGCTATAATTTTGTATTCAACAATTTAGATTGCAATTGGAAATTGATAAAAAGGGCAATTCGTATTTTTGGTACCTACAAGTATTTTTTTCAGCTCTACTATTTTTTGCTTTATTTCAATTTATTTTGAAGGTTGTCTTTGAATGGATTCTGAGGTGTTTAGGTTTAAAAGTCAGGATGCCTTCTGATCGTCGGTAAAAATGAGATACTTAATTTTGGAGAAATGACCAAAATTCTTCAATTTCTCAACTTTTTCATCATGCATCCAATCTTCTCAACAGGAAAGAAGAAGAGTGAACGTTTTGTGGAAAAGGAGGCTAAAAATTGAACATTTTCAGTTATATTAAAATTATTACGTTTCTTAATTCCATTTTTTCCCTCGACTGATTGTAAAATTTTCCCAACTTTTGGAAAAAAAAGTTCTGAAATTGAGTATTTTGAGTTGAAACATGTTTCCCTTACCCTAAAAAATTCGTCCTTTACGGTTCTTAAAAAATAGCTAATGGGTTCTCAAAGATGAGCCATTTTTGAAAAATATACGATTTTTTGTGTTTTTCTCCCCAACCCTTTTCTTTAGACGATTCGATCAGTAATGTATGTAGATTTTTTTTCAAAATTACCATAATTTTACTCGCTGCATGCAAATCTGTAAACAGCCATGCAATAATTCCTTAGTCCAATTCGATAAAAAATCTAAAATCTTCAAAAATTAGACATAGGTAGCATTACTCGAGCCAAAGGTTGGAAAGTTTTCAGAAAAATTGTAATTTTACTGCTTGAAAAACATGAAAAAATATCGAAAATAGGTAGGTACCTATTCAGCTCTTTAGTAAAAGTGCTAACTGCTTACGATACAAAATTTCAATTAAATTTCGTGCTTTGTTCGCTATTTCGCGATTTTTTGTGCTTGCACGAAGCTTCGAATTCCGAATTTAATATGAAGGCATAACCTGCCTTCAAAAACTTCAAAAGATGCAAAGTTTACAATTTTATAATTCAGAAAACACGATAAATAAACGTGAATGAAATGAAGCATACGTACAATAGGCTTTTGTTCAGCCACTTCAAGTCTCACATTCAGCAGATATGTACTTAGGTACTGTACAATAAGTATGCGCGATTTACCTACACTTACCTATAGTTTAGCTACTTATTAAAAAGGCTTACAAAAAAAATGAAATCCACAAAAAACTATCAGATACGATGGCATAATGCTGAGCTGTTCAATTACCGCGGGGTTCTCCCTTAAATGGCCTAGAAGATATTAAAATACAATCATTCATAAATTAAAATTCAATAATTTTTAAGCTTATCAAATTTGAACTTTATAAATAAAAAGTCAAAATGTACCAAGATAGTCGAAGGATTGTCCAACACAACTTCGAAAATTATATAACCGAATATGAACAATAAAGAAATAAGTGAATGAAGATATAATTTTTGAAATTTTTTATAAAAGTAAAACAAAATCGAATTGATTTTAAAATTGAAAAATATGTAGATTTAAGGAAGTTCACAAACATAGATAGCAAAGATGCAATCCAACCCCCCTTCCCAACTTTTAGTTGGAAAAATGAAGTTTAAATTGAAATTTTTTCGAAAAATGTGATATTTTAAAACTGCATTCCGCGCTGGAGAAACAAAAAAAAAACTGGTCAGAAAGTTTTGATTTATTCCCCATCCCCTCCTTAAATGTACCGTCTCGGTTAGCCTTTCATTAATTTCCATCGAATTCAAAAATATGTATATAATATTAAAACATTTTAATTTTATACGATCGGAAAATGAGGCCTTTCCTACAATGTTTTTGTTTTGGAAAATAAGATTTTAACTCTCGGGCGTGAACGGGTGGAAAATAAATGTAAACAACCGGAAAACAATTATTTTCCGCCCCCTGCAATGACAAATACATGGCCACTAAATGTTTTGTTGTTAAATGTTGTTATCAATTGTTACAAAAATGGTTATGAATCGCAATTTTTTGCCAATTTTTTAAATTTATTTTCCTCTCGTATAAAATTAAAATAGCATACGTAACAGAATTGGTAAGTAACTCACTCAACTCGTACGATTACAGTCGCTCGGCTTCGCCTCGCCCCTCAAACTTCACACTCGTTAATCGGTTTCTTTCCGCTTCTGTTACGTAGTATACTAATATTTTAGTTTCGTAATTAAAAATTAAATAGAAAAGGTATCTCCAAGAATACCACATTGCTCAGGAATTTAATAAAAAATCTAAAAAATCTTCAACGTGCATTATCAGACTACAGCACACACTTATTATCAAGTCTTAAGATTTCTCAATAGAGGAAGTAAAGTACTAGTAGAAAACTTCAGAGTAATGTTAAAATGAAAAAAATCAAAATATTGCATGATTTTCTTAAAAATTATTGAAGATTATTTACTCATTATATGCTTCTAATTTTCAGGAAAGTTAACATGAGTTTATACGCATGCCACAGAGTCACCTTTTTTAGTGACTTGTCCCCTATTTTCAGGGTTGGTCACTAAAAGTCCCTTTTTTGGCCAAAAGTCACTATTAGTCCGTTTTTTCACTCTAAAGTCACTTTTTTCATTCAAACGGTCTATTAGATTTATTAAGGGTAAAATTCCCTAATCTCGACCGCTTCCTAATTTCGACCACCGGCCGATTTCGGCCACTATGGACGCAATCTACCGGGGAAAAAATTTTTCATGCTCCTTTTTCACAGTTAAACAATTTGAGACCAAAATGACAACCCTACAGGCAAAACTAGCGGAGAAAATTGAAAAAAACAAAATAGCATAGTAGTACAGTCATTTTAGGTTTTGACCCAAAAAAATTAGCAGAAAGGGGAAGTTTCGTAGTAGGGTATGTATTTAAAGATTCCTAAACTTCCCTAAAATTGGTGCATAATTTATTCCTCCTTTTGGGGAGTAAGGGGGTTCAAATTTTGTTTTTTCGTCGATAACTTTCGAAATTACGCACCAATGAAAAAATAGTTGAAACAAAAGTTGTAGAGCATTAAAAAACGAACAATTTTGTCATTTACTATTTTCTCTCAGGATGTCATGGGGAGGAGCTGGGGCCTTCAGAAAAAAATCAATTTTGAAAATTTTCCATTACCTCAAATAATTACCAATAATCGGGTTAATCGACTTATAGGAGCGGTTTTTTTTCATCCTATTACTAAGTAGAATAATAAAAATGTACAACCGACCCCTCATCTCAAAGTGGGGGGGGGGGGGGGGGGGTGGTCGAAATTAGGAACCCAAAATTTCGATAATCAATTTTTGAATTCCCTCAGAAAAAAATCACAAAAAATGATCGTATCGGCTCAGAATTTTAGGGGTTGGTGGAGGAAGGATCAATGTATTTGTTAAGCCATTTCTGACGTTTTTACCTCCATAAGTCTTTGATTGGTGGAAGTTTGAAAAAAAAGTGGTCGAAATATGGCACCCTTACCCTTGATGAAAAAATTTTTCAGAAAAAAAAGTATTTTAAGCACTATTGCAGAGAGAAATACAGTTTGAGTTATGATTTTTTTTTTGGGGGGGGGGGGGGTATTTATTTATGAAAAAAAAAATTGAAAATTGGTCCTTTTTGCCTCATAAAAAGTCACTAAAGTCACTATTTTTACCCAAAATCTGTGTGGTATGCCTGAATTTATTCTAATGGGCTTTTGTTCAGCCACTTCAAGTCTCACATTCAGCAGATATGTACTTAGGTACTGTACAATAAATATGTGCGATTTACCTACACCTACCTATATGTTTAGCTACTTATTAAAAAGGTTTACAAAAAAAAATTAAATCAACAAAAAACTAGATCGGGAAATCCGCTAAAAATTAAATTAAAATCCAGGTTCTCGGTTACTTTTTAATATGATGGCATAATGCTGAGCTGTTCAATTACTGCGAGGTTCTCCCTTAAATGGTCTAGAAGATATTAAACTACAATCATTCATAAATTAAAATTCAATAACTTTTAAGCTTATCAAATTTGAACTTTATAAATAAAAAGTCAAAATGTACCAAGATAGTCGAAGGATTGTCCAACACAACTTCGAAAATTATATAACCGAATATGAACAATAAAGAAATAAGTGAATGAAGATATAATTTTTGCAATTTTTTATAAAAGTAAAAAAAATCGAATTGATTTTAAAATTGAAAAATAGATTTAAGGAAGTTCACTAACATAGATAGCAAAGATGCAATCCAACCCCCCTTCCCAACTTTCAGTTGGAAAAATGAAGTTTAAATTGAAATTTTTTCGAAAAATGTGATATTTTTCAGGAGAGCCAGGAAACGATGAAAAAACTGAATTCCGTGCTGGAGAAACAAAAAAAAACTGGTCAGAAAGTTTTGATTTATTCCCCATCCCCTCCTTAAATGTACAGTCTCGGTTGGCCTTTCATTAATTTCCATCGAATTCAAAAATATGTATATATAATATTAAAACATTATAGTTTAGTTTCGTAATTGAAAATTAAATAGAAAAGGTATCTCCAAGAATAACCACATTGCTCAGGAATTTAAAAAAAAATCACTTTCTAGTTTCAAATGACTTTTTATAATTTTTAATAAAAAATCGAAAAAATCTTCAACGTGCATTATCAGACTACATCACACACTTATTATCAAGCCCCAAGATTTCTCAAGAGAGGAAGTAAAGTACTGGTAGAAAACTTCAGAGTAATTTCAACAGTTCCAAATCAAGAAGTTAAAGTGAAAAAAATCAAAATATTGAATTACCTAATATGATAAAATGGTATCGTGAAATGGAGTGATGGTATCGGTGGACGATATAAAACTAATTTCTGATTTTATTTCGGTCGCACTTATCGCCTGATGGTATGGTAATCGTGAAATTCGATTTGTTTTGGTACCGTAGGTAGGTAAAAATACCTAGATACATTAGATAGGTACTAAGGAAACTATTTTCAATATTTCCGACTTTATAACCCTATTGACAAAGAAAAACGCTAAACGCTGTAAAAAGCGCTATTGACAGGCGTTTTTTTGAGAAAATAGCGCTGCGCCAACGCTATTTACATCCAAAAAATAGATGGTTCTGTGTTCGTTTGTTTATTTTCTCTAATTGAAGACTTTTGTTTTCAATCAATTGGTAATTTCTGATAACGGTGAAAAATTGGTTGATTCAATTATTACTCGTTCGTTTTAAATAAAGAATTTATTTAGCATTGATCTAGAACAAGATTCAAGCCATTAACGTTGATTTATTCAGTTTTTTCGTATAATAATGCTTATGGTGCTTTTGGTTTTTGAAGTAAATTTCTAAAAACAATGGCGCTTTTTTTTGCGTTTGGCGCTTTAAAAACGCGATTTCTACTGCGCATACGTTCTGCACAGGCGTTTGGCGTGCGCTATTTTCTCAGAAAAGCGCTATTTCAAAAACGCGATATTGTCAATAGGGAATCCATCTGATCCAAACAGAAACATATGGACGAACTTTCTAAACAGAAAATAAACATCGGAAATATTATTACCCGAAAAAAATAATCAAAACTAAACACACTGTAAGTCAATCGATCAATTCTAGCGTCAATTATCGAATTAGATGAGCTTTAAAGTTGAAAAGCTCAGCTTCCTGTATCTTATCTGGAAAAAAAGTTAGAAATTTCGCACTTCCGAAATACAGAAATAAACTGGCTATTTCATTGCAACCCCCTCCCCCTTCGACACAGACGCCGACAAAAGAAGAAAAGGGGCTAGGACACTCATGCAAGTGGTAAACATTTTTCATCTCTGTCGACAAGGCAATCCGGAATATTTTCTAAGCCTTGTTCAATATTAATGTATACCTCACTGTTTGAGTGATGGTTCAATAAAAAATTCATAAAAAATTCATTTATCGCTCAAAAAATTTAAAAAAAATATATGTTGTAGTCAAAGGTTGGAACTTCCTATAGCACCATTGAAAAAAAAATTCTAGGTGCCAAAATTGGTCTTTTACGAGCAAAACGAAAAAAATTGATTCAAACTACCCTCCTGTACTCATCGCTCTCTCTGTAGGCAAATTCGTTCAACATACATTGAAAGGAAATGCACGCAGAGGGCGTAGAATCGCATTTATCATGCTTACAAGTAGTTATCAAAGCTTTCTTAATCTGATATAGGTTGCTCCCATAGTAACATTTACTTTTACTTTCGTCGAATCTCGTTGTAACTCGTTCAAAATGCTTCATGTTCGGGTAATTATTAGACTTCGGTTTCATTTTTGCAATGGCATGTGAAGATTTGGTTTTTATCCTGAAATACGACGAGTATGCAACTTCTTCAACATTATCTCACGTGTCAGCTAAGTTGCCTATACGATTCGCCGATATTTTTCATCCTGAATTATGATTTATTCCAAGTATTACCATTATTTGGAAATTTCGACAGCTTCGTCATTCATCCAGTTCTCTATTCTGTTAATCCGTACAGGAAATCATAAGTTACCATGACAGTTGCTGCTTAGCGATTTGCTCATAGTCGAAAAATACCGTATGTTTGGGCTCGGACTTGAGAAAAAAGTGGCGCTTATTTTCATCATCTTAGGTGCTCATTATGATGTAATACGTACAATGATATTTTTCTGGTACCGCCCATACGCTCGATGAATGTGATTCAATGAGTTTAATTAGCTATTTGGTGCAAAACGAGGCTACAGATTTCCTACGTTTCGACACTTTTCGCGTCGTTGATCTGAATTCATATGGTGAGCTTGCTTCAGCAATGTAATGGGTTAATTTTACGTTCCATTTGTGTAGATTTTTCGGAAGAGTCCTCCTGATTGTGGAATGACTAGGTGGATATGACGAAGAGTAAATCAGGTGCTGGATTTACACGGTAAATCGTCATCATCACTTATAATATCGATGTAATTGTTCGGAGAAAATTTACGTTTAGATAAAGTTTGAAGTTTCGTTCTTTTTGATTTCGCGAAAAATCGAAAAAAATCGAAAAAAATTGACTAAAACTCAACAAAATGAACAATGAGAAAAAAATGACGCAAATAGTGAAAGAAATTCTGCAATTTGTTATATAGTTGAAACAAAGTAATTTTATATTAATATTATTATTCGGGAATAATACTTGATATATGTAGTTGGCTAACAAGTAAAATGGGTACACATAAAAATGTAACGATGTTTTTTGCTGCACATTTTTGCGCGAAAAATTTACCTGAGAACCGTCGAAAAAATAATGAAAATGAAATGACTGACAAAAATAACTATACTTGAACGCCTGAAAGTATGAATCAATGATCATGAATGATATAAAACCCTGTGATGCCAGAATTTTGATATGAATGAAGATGATTTTTTTCCTGAGGAAATTGGGTGAAAATTGTGATTACAGAGATTCATATGTATCTCAATGTCTAATTATAATTTTTATTCAGATTGGAATAACAGACTTCCTACTTGAAATTCATTGAAACTGTACTTTATCGCAGTTCTCCAATTATTTATTTTTATTTTGAACTTAAGTGAGTTTTTCCTTCATTGAGTTGATTCCCTAGATTTACTTGCTATTGTCATAGAGTATTCTTACTCTTTACTAGTACTTATTGTGATGGTTGTTGTCTTGCATTTCTTCTAATTTTTAGTATAATAATTACAGTAGCAATTAAAACTTTTTAATAGTTTTATATTGTTCTTTTTGCGTGCTAAAATATATTCGCCCATTGTTTCAACATTTTACCCTTTTATAATAAAAAATAGAAAAAAAACGCAAATTCGCAGTACGCCTTCCAAGTTGTAGATTGGCCTGAATTAATTCCCGCAATAGTACTCTCTCATTCTTAATAAGTGAAAAGTCCCTGATGAATAGTCAGAATTGCAGCACAGGAAAAATTAGCAAAATTCACTGATTTTCAGCAAATTTTCGCTGATTTTTCAAAGATTTTCACTGATTTTTCAGCAAACTTCATAAATTTCACTGACTTTGGTATTTACTGATTTTCCAGTGATTTTTTCACTGATTTGTTTTTAGTAAAACAATTTTCAGTGATTTTCTTGTGCTGCAATTCTGACTGTTTCTCATTGATTTTCGATAATTTTAACTAATTTAATTGAGCGAGTAGATGCGAACCTTCCTAATGAGAACGAGAAAGGATTTGAATAATTATTTTTAAATTTCAGATGAATCAATTTTTAAGTTGAAATTTTTATTTAAGAAAATAATGAAATTTGTATGATGAATTGAAAAAAAAAACCATTTTATTCAATTAAATTTATATTACCGACTTTTCCGATGGAAAAGTCGAGTACTAACTGAAATTTTCAAGAGTGGCAGAGGGAGGTTAGAGGGTCCTACAGTAAAAATCTCAGCTCAATCGGTTGAGGTGTGTCGACCCTCGAAAGACTTAAAATTTGTAAACAGCTTTTTAAAATTGTTTATCTGAACTTTGAGCGCGAATAACTTGAAAACTAAACCTCCTCAAAAAAATCTAATGACGCACTAACGAAAGCAAATTTAATTCTCTACAATTTCCTGTGTTGACTTTTTTTTGAGGGGGGGGGGACGCCTCCATTGCTCAAAAAACGGTCCCCGAAGGACGTAATGGGGGTCCAAAACTCGAATTTCACATTTTGCCAATAAAAATTCGGTAGAAGGGCATAATCTGACAAATTTTGGTCGCTGATTCCGAATTTGGTCTATGTTTTACCGACGTTTTTTTCGATTTTAATCCCCTAGATGTCCCTAGGGACATAAAGATGCCTGAGGGGATGGGGAGCGAATGCCCAAAGAATTTCGGTTATAACTTGAAAATGGCATACTATTATGTAATTTGGGTTTTTGATTTCAAATTTGGCCTCAGTTTTTCGATTTCAACCCCCTAGATACTCCTATAGACATGAAAGGGTATAGGGTTCAAAATTTTGAACTCAAGTACTGCACTGAAATTTTAATTTTGAGTAATAACTTGTAAAGGTAAAATTTATTTAATTTGGGTTGCTGGTTTCAAAGGCCTTAATTTTTCGATTTAAACCTCCGAAGACGTCCCTGGTGGCATGAGAGGACATGGGAGGCTTCAAATTTTAATTCTTTCCTCCTTTCCATTTATTGAGAATACTTTTTTTTCGACTTTTTTTATTCCAATGGAAATTCATTTTTTCATTTTTTTTTCATTATTTTATTTTTTTTACTGACTTTAAGTTTTATTTGAGAAAAAAATAATTAATGTTGGTTTGTTCACTGATAAAATTATGCTAGTTTATGAGGTTGAAACTTGAAAAGTCGGGTACTTCACGCAAGATGCGTAAGTTTTTTTTTAAATTATAAGCTTTAAAATTACTATTGTAAAAAAGTTTAAATAATTAGTTTATAAATTTCAGATTAATCAATTTTTGAATTAAAATTTTTATTCAGTAAAATAATGAAATTTGAAGGTATGATATATTGAGAAAAAGCATTTTATTCTGTTAAATTTATATTTTGAATTATAATTATTTCAAGTCAAAATAATAAATCTAAATAATATAAAAATTCTTTGGCTGTAAAAATGCAATTTAATGGTTAATGATCTCATTATTTATAAATTTTTCAATGTAACACGTGTTTGATGAATGCCTGAAAAAGAACCGAAAAAATTACTTCCTGCACAAGTAAAAAAAACTCATTAATTATTGATTTCACAGTCAGTTCTATCCGAGAGTTTTTTTGTGGACTACTGATTTCTTTTCCAAAAATATAATCAAAGTTGGACTACCACGTTGATGGGTCCGTCCCAGTGAATAAAAGCAATAGAGATTTTGAAGCGACCAAAAAAGTTGACGGTATACCGTTGATGAACTGTTCAACGCTATTTTCTTTTGAGCGATATTCATATTTTCTATCATTTTTCAGGGAAATTACCACCTTTTCTGCAGAATTTTCAAGAGATACTTAAATTCCAGAGATTATTAGGCACTTTGTTTCTTTATTGCAGTAATTGAAAATCCAACCTCGAAGGTTTACTTGCAACAGTTTCTTGTATCCAATACTTCAAGTAGATATACTTTTGCCGAAAAAATATAAATGTCACGAATTATAATTTTTTCATATGCATTGAAGTATAATAAATTAATCTTCAAAGATGAAAATATCCATAATTATATGTAGTACATATATCGCTTTTGACATCCATCTAGCATGATGAAATTCCTCAGATGCATCTTTTTTCCCCCTTTTAAAAAATAATAATGGTCAGATGCAGCAATTTAGCATAATCCTCCCTTGTAATGAATGATATTTAGGTGTATAAAAATGTTGCATGCAAATGATAAAATTACTGATGAAAGTAACATAAAAAAGTTGTATAAAAACATTAACAAACAAATGGGGATATTATTCAGAAACATTAGCAAATCATTCAAAAAAACGACACTTATCGAATTCCGAAATTGAAGTTGAATAGGTAATATAACCTTTGCTCGGTGTCTGGGTTCTCTTATAGGAAATTTCACGGCGAATCCAATGCCGCAAACCGCAGACCTCCGTCTCTTTTTAAAAAAAAGTTACAGCTCATTCTTTCCAAAATTTTGTGAAAAATCGCATTTTCTTTGTTTTTTTTCGCAAAGAAATTTTCAATTTTTTTTGTAATGCTCAGGCTTATTGACCTCGAAAAATCCGTGTTTTTAGCCCCCCCACCCCCAAAGTAAACTTTGGTCAAAAAAATTTTTTCCTTTAACAAAATTCGTGTCGCCCTGTGTAATTTTTTTACTGAGAAATTGCGAAGAGCTACATTACAAATCGACGAATTTCATTAATCTTTCGGTCAAAATTAGCGATTTTTTTTGACAAATTGGGCATTGGCTGAGAAATCAGTGATGTTTGTTTGAAAGATCAGTGAAAAATCACTGATTTTAAGAACAAAGCATGGATCATTTACGCATTACTCTTTGTTTTCAGCAGCACACAAAAATGAATATCGATTGAAATTCCCGCCCAAGCGAAACGAGAGCGAAAATTTTTTGAAACGAATTATCGTTTTGACAGATAAATCATAATTTATTCTTTTCAATACTTTGGTCTTTGTAAGGAACGAACGATGTCGACGAAGTACTGTTCACGATACGTTGAATTTTTTTTCGAATTGATAAAAATACCAAATTTTGAATGGAGTAAGTTTTTTTTCGAAGTGCCTACGCGACGAACGTTTCGCATGTCAATCCATGTTTTTTTTTCAGTCTGAAATTTGTCATATGTTTTCATTCAACTCAAAAACTATACCGAGTTGTCAACGATCAAGCTAAATCAAGTTGGTCAAGGTAGGTCTAACTTTTGACCAAGAGGTCAAGCTACCGTCTCATTCTGAATCAATGAAAAATCACTAATGAATAGTTGGAATTGCAGCACAGGGAAAATCAGCAAAATTCATTAATTTTTTTGCAGATTTTCGTTGATTTTTCTCAAAGAGATTTTACTGATTTTCCAGCAATTTTTCACTGTTTGATTTCAATGACATTATTTTTACTGATTTATTACTGTGCTTCAATTCTAATAGTTTTCAATTAGTGATTTTTGATAATTTTCGCTGATTTATAAATGAGAGAGTAGTCGTGCATAGTCAAGCTTTTTGACTCAATCCATTAAAAAATTTTCTAGTGAAGTTACTCCACAATTTTGAAAAAAGAAAATGATTAAAAAATCTAAAGTTTGATTGAAAGAAAATGAGAACATTTTGACATTTTCGACAAAAAAAATCAGGACATTAAAACGCATAAACAAAAAGCGAAACCTACAAGACTTGCAGGACTATTAGACACCCTGATTCAGGTCTCAAAGGTCAAGCTTTTTTCAAAAATTGAAAAAATATCCATCCACCCTTAATAAGTAATTTAAATTGAGAAAAAACAAAAATAGAAAATGAAGAATAATAAAACGCAAATTTTTTAGTAATTTGAATTTGTTCGTAAAAATTTAAGTTTAGGAGCTCATTGTAATTTTGAAAAGTTTGCCGTAAAAATTTATTCATTAATTTAATTGATTTTTTTTTGGGTGGGGGGCATAAAAAAGTTGAAAAAATCAAGTCAAGCTTTTTGCTCAACAAATTTCGTCAGACATCCTGTTTCCGGAATGAAAGAATAAAACACGATATTTTAAATAAAAGTTTACTTAGAAAAAGACATGTACAAAATTTTTTAAAAATATACAAAAAGTAAAAAAAATTCACAAAAATCTTATAATAAAATATGGCTAAGATAAGGAATCATTGTACGGTTCAGAAAAAAACAACTGTCGTTTAATATTTATCATTATTTTCATTGACGATGTAAAACACAAATACCTTATAAAGAATTCCTATAATGCGAAAAATTGGTAGGTTTGATACTTAGTTTACAGGTAACGATCTTACTGCTGTACTTGTACTTGTATTTAATTTATAAAAATATTTTGTACGTTTGATCTTTTTATCATGATTATACGTATTTTATTACGTTTATGGCGAAGTCGATGATGAGTATTCAGCGTACGTAATTTCTAGATAAGTCTAAGAACCTACCTTTACTACGCGAATCGTTAACATAAAAAATACTCGATGTTTCTTCGTACGATTGGTATTAACCTTTGGTATGAATCTTAAATTAAGACGAAGAATTATTGAGAATCAAATCATAAGAAGGGTGATGGGATGGCCTATAATTATTACGCTTGTACTTGCGAGAAGGTCAACTGTGTAACGTAAAATATATTACTCGTAAACATACGAGTACGTACGTTACCTAGTTGGTAAAAATTATTTGCCATTCCATGATACATACTTAAACCTTATTTCTAAAAGCAAATGCATAAAAAATTCTCTTGATGAAACGAGCTGTTTTTATATAATAAAAAGAACATTAACTAAAAAAGGAAAGAATCGTGGGGGGAAGAGGGGAGAGAGAATTAGTAACTTCCGTAATCCGGGCCAGACGACGAGTATCCGCCGGCTGCTTGTTGAGCACCACCGTATCCGGAGATTGGTTGACCAGAGTAGCCAGATTGAGCTCCGCCGTATCCGGCGGTCGGTTGAGATGATGGGTATCCGGCGGTTGGTTGAGATTGGTATCCACCAGTCGGTTGAGATTGGTATCCGCCAGTCGGTCTGGAGGACGGGTATCCGGCAGTCGGTTGAGAGTATCCGCCACCTGAGTATCCAGCGCCGGAGTATCCTCCGGTGGGCTTGGCCGATGGGTAACCTGAACTTGGTCTGGAAGCTCCGGGGTATCCGCCGGATCCAATCGAACCGCCGGTTGCGCCTGGTTGCGGGTATTTGGCTTCTCCTTGATAGGTGACTTCGGCGGTGTAGCCGTCTTTCCAGTCAGCGATGTATTTGACGATTTGTAAACGGCCGTCGGGTAAGAGGACTCGGTATTCGCCTCGGACTTGGTCTCCGTTACTGTTGGCTTGGTGAGAGAAATCGGTTCCGTAGTAGTCGTCTTTGACGGCGTAGTTGAAGTCGTATGGCATTCCGGGGACGTGCGGTTGAGCCAAGTGGTCGAACTGTGGACAGAAAAATGAAGGTTTTAATGGCGAATTTGATCGAAGATAGGATGTTAGATTGAGTTATTAGTCTAAATATTTAGCTTGAAAATTATTTTATAGATCAAGAGAAAAAAATGTCCAAATGGAACGGATCAGGAAAATTCATTTGGATAAAATTCATTTTACTAGAAATTTGAAAACAACAACTCTTAGATTTTTTTACTCTCCAAATCTGCCGCGATAAGTTTAACTCATTTTGGAATTCGAGTTTCAATGTCAAATTCAACTCAGAAATGAATTTATAAAAAAATGGGGAAAAATTATTTCTTGAAAACATTTTTTCACTTGGACAAAAATCTGTGCTTTCGAATTTGATGATTTCACGAAAATTGAACATTTTACTTCATTTTCAACTTCGGATGTGGAGGAGCTAATTTTTTGATGGAGCTTCGTTCCCTTCAAAAATATGAGCTCATCCCTCGTTGGTTACAAATCGTTGATGAATTTGAAAATTTTTTCGATTTTTGTGCTTTTCAAAAAAAAAAAATCGAAACCCAAAATTTGGAAAATTGAAATATTTAAAAATTAATAGTCGCATATGATGGAGTTTTGGATAAGAATAAAAAATCATTAAATGCAGATATAGACAACTCTTCGTTCAAATCAACGTAGGACAGTGTGGAATGATTCCTCTTTAGATTACAAAAAAAAAATAGGTTCCGAAACTTTTGGGTCACCCTGTATCTTCCTGCAAAATATAATTATCAATATTGATTTTTAAAAATAATTTTGGATTCATCTCTTAGTTTCCGAATTCTTTTAATTGCTTTTTCTGAGAGTTCAATTTTTTAATATGTGAAAAATTTTCCAATTTTTTATTTATTTCGAAGCCAAACTTGACCTTGAGACTTGAAACTTCGATTTTCAAAATGTCTTGCATCTTGATCACAATTTTGTTCTGTGAACTAAATAATTTTTCCCTCTGAAAGCCAATTGCAATATTTTTTGTTATTGTGGTTAGGTATTGTATTTTCTACATACATGTTGAAATCCTCCCCTTCCCCTCAAGAGCAAATTTCCCATTTCGGAAATAAGGCCAGATAATTTTTGAAAAATTTTCAATTTCCGAAATGAAATTTTCTGCAGTGCTGGATTTTTTTTGGGTAGTTTCAAATGTGACCCATGACCCTACATAAATATTTCAACAACTTGAGAACATGTATTTAATTTTGACATGGATATGTCTTAGGGGTGGGGGTCAAAAATTTGAAAAGCGTTACGTTACGTTACGTTACGTTACGGTAGATCAAGACATAATGACATTATGTTAGACTTGAAAAAACTTGGAAAATTTATTTCAGATGAAGACATAATGATATTATACATGGATATGTCTTGGGAGTGGGGGTTGAAAATTTTGAAAAGTGTTAAGTTATGGTAGATCAAGACATAATAATATTATGTTTCAGGGGTGGGGGTTGAAAATTTTGAAAAGTGTTACATTACGGTAGATCAACGACATAATGACATTATGTTAGACTTGATAACTTAACGTAACGTGTAGATCAAGACATAATGACATTATGTTAGACTTGAAAAAACTTGAAAAATTTATTTCAGATGAAGACATAATGATTACATGGATAGGTCTTAGGGGTGGGGGTTGAAAATTTTAAAAAGTGTTACGTCACGGTAGATCAAAGACATAATGACATTATGTTAGACTTGAAAAAATTTAGAAAATATATTTCAAATAAAGACATATGATATTATGTTAGTGTTAATGGAAACTGGAATCTCTATCTTCAGTGGGTGTGGGTCTTGTTATTCTAGGATCATGTACATTCGAATAGTAATATCCCAAGAATGGTGCTAGACTTAGATCAAGACATAGTGACATTATGTTAGACTTGAAATTTAAAAGCATTGATATTTTTAAAAAATGTCACGAATTTAGGTCTATTTGAACCTTTCATTTGGACATATCCATGTTCTAAGGTTTTTACCCTAAAGGAAAAAGTGCGTTAATTTTTATGCATAGTATAAGATAAACTTTTATTATTTGTTCGATCAATAATTTTTTATTTAACCAGCAGGTTTCTTTGGGACACCAAAGGGTTAAATGGCAATGGAGTTACAATTTTTTAGTATTGTGGGAGTATATATTTTTTGAAAAATTCAAATGTGATCATTGAAACTTTGAATTTTTTAAATTTTGTGACATCTTTAATTTTTAAATTAGGCCATATGAACTCGAAAAAAAATTTCGACATGATGTCTTCTGGTAAGAAAACAAGAAAAGTTTGAAAATAGTAAAACTTATGCCTTAGTAGCAAGTGAAGCCTGAAAATGGCAAGAATTTCGCCTCAGTAGCAAGAAACCAGAAAATAGCAACCATTTTATGTAGAAAATTGATAATTTTCCTCTTTCCCTGAACTTTTAATCGAAGTATAAAGAAGGGGCTCTTCTTTGGGCAAATTTAACGCAAGAAAAATTGCATGAAAATGGCAAGAAAAATCCAGAAAATAACAAAAATTTTCATTTTTCAGAACCAGTAGACACCATGTGTACCTCTATATCGAAAGGGCCCATTCTGTCGGTATGGAGTTAAGAGCAGTGGGCAATAGTAGGATGAATTCCGGTCACAATGACACAAATCCGAGGTCTTTAGGTGAAAATCTCGATTTTTTATGAATTTTTGAAAATTGATAAACTAAAAAGTTGAAAAATCAAAATTTCGAGAAAATCCAGATTTTTATTTTTTTTTAATGCAGTGAAATAGGTGTACCGACAAAGTGGGCCCTTTCAATTCTCGCGGATTTCAGTCGTACAGAGGAAAATGCGTTGAAAACATGGTATATCGACAAAGTGGGCCCTTTCTCATCCGCGACTCATTTTCGCGATATCTCGCGGAAGAACCGCGAAAATGAAAAATTTTCAAAACCAGCTGATTTTCATTTTTCAGATCCAGTAGACACCATATATTTTCAGTTTCTGAAGTATACTTAGTTGAAATTGAGACACCAGGCCTGTTCATCGATTCGGTCGTTCGAAATGAAATAATTTTAATGTCTGGTTGAATCGAAATGGCTCTGAAAACGTAACGGATTATTTTTTGTGCACATTGTGCAAAGTGATGAGATTAATCCATTGTTTCGCAGTACGATTGCATTTCTTAAATCCACCCACTACGACGAAATAGGTCGACGAATGATCTTTGTTATTGTTTCAAGTGTTCAGAAAATCATAGGCAACGGATTGCTTGCTGAGTTGGTTTTGTAAACTAGTTCTTCTCTGGCTCTTTGTAATACGAGTGATGATGGTAATCCGAGAGAAACAATGAATTTATGTAATGAGCGCTATTAATGCAATTAATGACGCAGATTATATCTTCGCACACGATTGATCTATCAATGTCTTCTTTTAAAATTACTCCGACGCCTTGGAATTGTGATTTTTTTCAATTTTTTCCCCTGCGAGGACGGCACCCGCGTTGATGTGGCTTATGAGATATTACGAGAGATGTGATTCGAGTACTGAGTAATAATGCAAATTATTATTACACTTATTAACCAGAGTCATCAAGCTGGAGCGTTGAAAATCAACGAAATATAAAGAGACAGATAATCGAGTGATTCGGTATTCTACAGAGAAACTTTTCCTATTCCTGATTGTTCAAATGGGTGCTTTTTTTTCTTAATCATGATCAATGGAAATGCATACATTAGTAGGACACAGTCAACGGCTTAATAAATGAGAATGGAACGCGGAAACCAATTAGTAGAAAGTAAATTTTATAGAGAACGTCATATATTTTTTTTGGTCTATTAGTAAAAGTAAAATTAAATGCAAAATCTCGAGAAATTAATACGTAATGACTCGTTCTTTGGGATGACTACATTCCTAATATGTGGGTGAGGTTTGTCTCGTACTAGTACATTATAAACTGTCAAGTGTCACCAAATCACAGCGCTATAAAAATAATTACCAGATGATAAAATATTCCTCGGCTGTTGAGTTGTACCTAATCGGAACCGCTAAACTGGTTGCAGAACTGGTTGTTATATCGATTTAGCGGCGTTATTATTTATTTGTTAGTGTAACACGAGTTACGTATAGACAAATCGTATTAAAAAACTGCTATCGGTTTTTTTTATTATTCTCCAAATCTGCCGCGATGAGGTCGTTTCCGCGTGTGTGTGATTTTATAGGTCAGTGGGGAATTTTTAGAATGAGTGGCCTTTGAATAAATCAAAAATATTGCTTTACCTGATTTTAAATTTAAGATACTTTCGTCATTATAGTAACTGCTGTGTTTGCTCGTATAATGTAAGTATATACTTTCAGCTGTTTCTCCTTTCGTTTTCTTGTCGTTTATCTCTTTATTGCTGAATCCTGAATTGCTAATCAATTTACTTTTAGAATCATCAAGTTTAATATTTATGCTTCTCAATTTTGAACTCAGAAATAATTGAATATTACAAATTCATTAAAATATAATTCAGACGTTCGGTGTTCGTTCGTTAAAAAAACAACCATAGTTCAAAAATGGAATTGTACAGGAAAGTGAAATAATAATAGTACAAAATGTTTCCGCCACTGAAAATTGGGTGGGTTCGGCGGCAGCTGGTCTCAAAATGTAAGCAGATGGCCTACAGAGCATAGGTTTGACCATTCCAGGCATCATGCTTGGTCACTTTGTCCCTCAAAAGTCACTTTTGGATTTTTCCCCATCAAAAGTTACTTTTGGTCACTTTTTTAATCAAAAGTCACTTTGGTCACGTTTTTAATCAAAAGTCACTTTTGGTCACTTTTTTAATCAAACGTCACTTTTAGTCATTTTTTAAATCAAAAGTCGCTTTTAGTCACTTTGGTCACGTTTCTTTTCCATCAAAAGTCACTTTTGGTCACTTTATTAATCAAAAGTCACTTTTGGTCACTTTTTAAATCAAAAGTCGCTTTTAGTCACTTTGGTCACGTTTCTTTTCCATCAAAAGTCACTTTTAGTCACTTTTTAAATCAAAAGTCGCTTTTAGTCACTTTGGTCACGTTTCTTTTCCATCAAAAGTCACTTTTGGTCTCTTTTTTAATCAAAAGTCACTTTTGGTCACTTTTTTAATCAAAAGTCACTTTGGTCACGTTTTTAATCAAAAGTCACTTTTGGTCACTTTTCCCCTCAAAAGTCACGTTTAGTCACTTTTCCCTCAAAAGTCACTTTCGGTCACATTTTCAATCAAAAGCCGCTTTTGGTCACTTCTTTAAATTTTCTTTTAAATTAAGAAAAAATCACAAACATTTTTCAAAAAATTTCACCCTAGCTTCACTCGGGTCAAATGGTTGCTCCTCTTGACTGATTTTTTTATTTGTAATTTTTTTTAACCGTGATGTATGTACATACAAAATAATTTATATCTACCTAAATACTTTGCCCATTAAATTATGAACTTTTCAAAACAAAAAAAAAATCACTCCATAACGCTCGGGGTAATTACACTCTTTCATTTCTACAGAATTTATTTAAAATTAAAATTCATTTTTTTAAATAAAAACATACTTTTTAGTATTAGTAAGCTATGACGAGGAAAGAATTCCATGATGGCTTTGACCGTAATGTGATGTTGAAAAATAAGCTGAAGAAATGGAAGAAAATTCGAAATTAATGGGTACATTTTGGAAAACCTCAATGAGGAAAAAGTAATGAATTTTCAACTTTTGAAGTTTTTTTTTCGCAAAAATTTTCTCCCATGCTTTGCTTGGGCTTAACACAATAATGAATTTTAACAAAATAATTGATATTTTACCCTTCATCAATTTTCATTTATTGTAGCAAGCCGAAAAAATTGCGATGGTTTGCGTGGAATTCATGAATTTGAAGCACGTATTTTTTGGAGAGGAGGGCGATGAGCAATGAATTGCAGAGAAATTTTCAAATTTCAAGTCCGGAAAACACCGAATTTTTCTTCACATGATTTGGTATCCCCTTCAGTTCATAAAAATTGAAAAAAAAATTTCGCGTGTTTGTAAATCAAAGGTCTTCGAAGCTCAGTTTTAAAAATACAAAAAAGTGTTTTAAATTTTTCTTTAAATCCAAAGTAAATAACGCCGCTGTTTTTCACGTAAAATTTTATTTCAGAAACTCCATTAAAAAATTTCTAAATTTGGACATGCGCTTCAGTTTAATTTTTCCGCTCATCGACAGCGTATTGGTTGTTTATCATTTTTTTCACCGAGAATAATTCAGCTCATCACTAAAACTTTGTAGTTTCCAAGCCAAAAATGCTCGAATATTACTGAATATGTATTATAAAATTATAAAATAGATTTCAGAATTTCCAACCCCTTCACCAAAAACAAACTCATTATTTTGTATTCCCATTTTAATCCCGCTATGTAGCTCTAACAAACACGGCTCACCGATTGGCTACAAAAGAAATGAATAAGAAATAAAAAGCGATTACAACAGAGTTTTTTGCTGCTCTGCAGCAAAACCCCCTAAAAATAAAAAATTCAATTTCAATTGTAACATTCAAACTTGTACGTTGAACTGTAGATAAATAATGTAATGCGTTTTTCTTTCTCCATCTGTCTTCGAATTGTTTTGCGCACACGCCTGCTCATCAACAATTACCAATCTTCAATGGCTGGTGTTTTTATATCGTACTTGTCCGACCTTGACACACAAATTTACTTTTGAAAACACGTTTTTTTTTCTTATATCTACGAACGTTCTTCCTTTTTGTGTTCATCTTTCACATGCTAATCAACGTTTAAGAAAAACATGCTGAATGTGTCATACAGACATTGAATATTTTTCAGATTTTTTCCTTTCATTGGAAAAAAATGACGTAGCTTTGAGCCAGTCATATAATTTTCGCGATCGTAATAATGAGATCATAAATAGCATAAGTTACGATTTATTGACTTCTGCAATATCTGCAATGATCAAAATTTCACTTTTATCCAGTGGCGTCGAAAGGTGCACTGAGAAAAATGGAGAATGAAAAATGAATAGAAAGTGTTGCAAAAAATTATAAATTTTATTCAAAAAAAAAAAATTATCCAAAAAAAAAAATTTTATCTAAAAATAATAAATTTTATCAAAAAAAAAATAAAGTTTATCCAAAAAAAATAATAACGGGGCACCATTCGCAAAATTAGCAATTTTTATCAAAAAAAATAATAAAATTTATCACGAAATTTGGTAAAGTTTATTGCATAGAAAATAAAGTTTGTCAATTTTGCGATAAATATTATTATTTTTTGAATAAATTTTACTAGTTTTGTGAATGGTGCCTTTTTATTATTACGTTTAATAAAATTTATTTTTTATTTTTTTGAGTGTGGGGTACAAGGGGTGCATTGCACCCTCCCAAAATTCTGGCAGGAGTGTGAAGTATCATTTGCATCCCCCTCCCCTAAATTGCATCAGATAGGGATTTTCAAAGGATTGAAGCATGAAAAAATACCTTTTTTAGGTATTAAACAATTAATTTTTCCAAAGCTTCGCTCGGGCATGAACAAAATCACTATTATATGAATTATTTGGATCAACAGTGCGAAAAAAGGTTCCTTTTTGCCTCCTCCTCCGAAAATCCTTCTGTTATTTCAAGTCTTATTTGTACTCACTTTAGACCCTCTCAGAAAAAACCTTCCGACGCCAATGCTTTTATCGTTATTTTCGGGTCATACGTATATTTTGAAGTAATATTCGATTACCGAAATAAATTTGAACGAAATAATCAGAGTGTTCATTTTCGGTAGTTGAGCCGTAAATAATAATTTTCTAATAACTCATGTAGGTACTATCATTACTTTCCTAATTCAATTGAAAATAGTTCTAGGTAGAAATGTTCCTTGAAAAGAATGAAATGAAAAGTACTTTTCTTTTCATGAGAAGTTTTTGTCAGTGAAAAGTACTTTTCAAGCCCAAGAAAAACCTAGTGATGTATCAATTCACTCCTCGGAATATTCGAAAATTGAAATTATATAATAAGAAACTTGAATTTCTGTGTACTTAGCAGAGTTGAGCATTATCTATTCTTTGCACCATTGTACCCTAATTTTCTCAAATTTTAAAAAACTACTTACTGTAAAAAAAAAAGAAAAATGAAAAAATGAAATTGTTTTGAAATCATGTCCGTTTAAAAAACAACCATAGTCCAGAATCTGTATATGAGAAAAGGGACCCCGATGTAACCTTTTTTTCGATACACCTATGTTCCCTTTCTCATATACAGATTCTGGACTATGGTTGTTTTTTAAACGGACGCTTCAAATAAAACCCATGAAACTGATATTTTGAACTTTAGGTATATTATTCGAATTGACAGTTTCATAATCAATTTAATCTGTGTTGTGCGTATACTTAGCAGAGTTAGTCATTAGCTATTTTTCGTATCATTATACCCATAATTTCTCCCAATTTTAAAAAAAACTGTTGATTAAAAGAAGGAAGAAATTTTTTAGAAATCAAGTTATTGAAATTAATGAATTTACCTACCCAAGAAACTGAATTTGGCATTTTTAATCATTATCACCAATTTGTGTTCTGACGAAGTAAAAGTCTACTTTTACTCCCTCTATAACGAAAAATATCGTATGCAACTCGAGAGGTAAATGATTTTCGACGATTTTGGGGTATTTCCCTCGCTTCGCTCGGGCAATAAACCTCAAAATTCGTCGAAAATCACTTAATCTCCCTAGTTGCATAATATACTATTTCAACTATTAATGTAATACCTATTTAAAAAAAATAATTTTCGTAATATATAAAAATTAATAAAATTATAAAATAAAAAATAGGTTAATTTAAAAAAACGCTAAATAAACATTTTAAAAAAATCATGGAAATTGGGTCAAATGTTCGTTCTTTTTCAGATATTAATGATGAAAAAAAAAATTTCATCGCTTATAAAAAAACATTATTTACTACAGCTGTCGACGCGAGCTTCAAACCGATATCCCACACGACTGTGTATTGATGTTTTTACAACTTTTCATGACTTTTCACAACTTTCCACACTTTCAGTGAACTTTTCACTTTTCAAAAAAATTACGTTTTCATAAAATAATACATTATCTAGTTGTGAGCATTCATCACTCATTTTTTCGATTTTTTTGTTCGCTGGTTTGAAGTAGTGTAGGCAAATTTGACAAAAATCAACATTTCTGGCCAGCAAAGCTTTTATTGCGGAAAACTGTCGAGAAAGGCCCCCTGAGTAACCCCTAAGAGTTTCCACCTCCCAGACCCCTTGCTAATTTTTTTATGGGGGTTCCACTCCCCTAAAAAACAGTTTTTCGCTTCTATCTCATTTGGATTTGATTTTGCGGTTAAAATAGTTCAGTACTTTTTTGTTCTACTGTCAATTTCCAATATTTTTTGTATGAACATTTTTTCAGTACGACCATCAGCAGAGGAGATAAAGAGTCCTGAAAGAAGGGGATTATGAAGAAAATACAATCATTACATTTGAAAACGTGATAATATGTATAAAATCGTTCTAAACTGTGTGTTTCGGCCATGAAAATAGTAGTATTGTGTAAATTGATGGTATAAATACTCCCTTGATCCCCTCCCCCTCCTATGTGCCCACCCCACCTTAACCATTTGTTCTTATTTACCAGTGGCTATATGATGGAGGGGGTGAGTTGGGGTGGACACGTAGGAGGGGGGAGAAGGTCAATATACATTTTTGAACCTATTCCTCCTCCTACGTGTCCACCCCACCTCACCCCCTCCATCATATAGCCACTGGTAAATAAGAACAAATGGGTAAGGTGGGGTGGGCACATAGGAGGGGGAGGGGATCAAGGGAGTATTTATACCATCAATTTACACAATACTACTATTTTCATGGCCGAAACACACAGTTTAGAACGATTTTATACATATTATCACGTTTTCAAATGATTGTATTTTCTTCATAACCCCCTTCTTTCAGGACTCTCTATCTCCTCTGTTAATGGTCGTACAAAAACAATGTTCACACAAAAAATATTGGAAATTGACACTAGAACAAAAAAGTACTGAACTATTTTTACCGCAAAATCAAATCCAAATGAGATAGAAGCGAAAAACTGTTTTTTAGGGGGGTGGAACCCCCATAAAAAAATTAGCAAGGGGTCTGGGAGGTGGTAATTCTTAGGGGTTACTCAGGGGACCTCTCTCGACAGTTTTCCGCAATAAAAGCTTTGCTTTACTTATAAATGAGAATTCAATGGATGTAGGTAGGTAATTGAGAAGAATGAGTATGTTTTTAGTCATTCGCTTTTTTCCAAGTTGAGGTATTTTCATTCAATTTTTGAATCACGTGTGATAGATTTCTCCAAGCTTACTCCTTACTTTTTGTAGGGCTCTATACTTTTTGTGAAAGAGTATTTCATCAATCCGGACCGCGCGAATCATTTCAGTCGTTCAGCGTTCAACTCTTTTTTACGTCTTATCACCAGCTGAAAGAGGGAAACTGGAGAGTGATGAAATAAACAATTTTGAATTTCGTTGTCGGTTGTAATTTAAACGGTCGAATTTGCTCAAATTATTGAATATTATTCATAATCATGTGCAAATTTGACCGTTTAGAATACAACCGACAACGAAATTAGAAATTGTTTATTTCATCACTCTCCAGTTTCCCTCTTTCAGATGGTGATAAGACGTAAAAAAGAGTTGAACGCTGAACGACTGAAATGATTCGCGCGGTCCGGATTTCATACGCGAAATCTTACGAGTTTGTTTTATTCTGGTTTTCTGTTAAATCAATGACAAGTTTTTATATTTCAACCTTGCTGTAAAGAATTTTCTCTAATTTCAAAATATTAACCCTAAACTATCAATTATTTAGGAGATAGAAATTTGAAAATGAAACCGTCCTAAATAATGAAAAATTACAAGTAAAAAACGTATTAAATTAATAATAATTATTAATTAGAATAAATAAATGGAATAATACACATTGCATTTGATAATCTTGTAAATAGAGATTTTTGTTGGGCTACTAAAACAGCCACATAATGGTAATTTCTCAACTTGCAACATTGTATGTATCGTACCAGCTCAGCACAAACCAATCGTGATACTGATTGCTGCAGTGAGAGCTGTAAGCTCGAGGGTGTTAATTAATCTCGACATTGGCTTGGTGAAGAGATTACGATGACGGTTGAGAAATTACTGGCGTATTTTTTAGCCAGCCCGAGGGTGTATTTTATTAATATTTTATTCTCGTTTCGGACTCGACATTTGTGTTGGGAAAACAGGAGCTGATTTTTTTTCTACCTATTTATTTTTGTTTACATTCAAGCGCCGCTGCCAAGTTTGGGTATTTGCCTTCGAGGGTCACGTTTTTTTCCCCATCTTTTGTAAAACTGGTTACGACGAGTGCGATACGTTCGATGTGCTCAGAAAGTGCCAAAAATTGGGTAATTACGCGTGTGTAATTGTTTCGCCAACGTGATCTCGTCATGTGTCCTTCCTCTGGTTACATTCGGTTTCCTCGAGTCTAATTGGAAAAAAAATTCCATCCGAGATGTACCACGCACGACGCAACGACGACGGCAAAAAAATTATGGAAACAAAGTTTATCATACTTACAACCGTGTTATAAAATGGATTAGATTCGTGCCAGACGAAGGACACATCTCAGCGTCGCTTTCTTATTTATTTTTTTTTCTTTCATTTTCTTATTCTTTTCTATTGTTTACCAAAAGCAAACGTATAAACGCACGCGAGTTTCAATGAAAGAGAAAGACTTTCGGTATCATTTGTCATTTCGCCATCATACAAAGATGTGGCTTTGTTAGCTTCGCTCCTCCTGCTCCGCGATCTACCTTCTTCCGTATGCGTGTTTTGATGATGTTTTGAAGTGAATTTTATTACAATCTGGCACGTTTGCGCATTAGTCCAGTGTTGGTTCACTTTTTCGTACGATTCATCTCGCACCGAGCGAGAGATTAATGATGGATGCTGCGAGTATTAGGTGTTGATGGAACACGTGTCTGTCTTCGGTGTGCGGATAATTAACAGCTAGTTGTAAACGAAGTGTTTGAACCTCGACGTAATGGTTTGTACGTTGACCTGTGGTTCTGGGATGGAATTTTTTGAAATTTTGAATTTTATTATATGAAAGAGATTTTTTAATTTTTTCAGCTATTTTTTGGAGAAAAATGTTTTCTAGATTATTTTAATGAGAAACGATTTTGTTATTTTGATTATGTAGTTGAAAATCTTTCTTAATTCTTTTTTGATTATTTAGTTGTGTTTTTTTTTGGGGGGGGGGGAGTTGGAAGATTATTTTTGAAAAATATCCGAGAAACAGAATTTCTTGTCAATTGAATGAATAATTTCATTTTGAATTTTGATCATTTTATGACAGAAAATTTTATTTTTTTTAAAGGCCAACGTTTTTAAGGCGACTACTGAAATTTCCTTTTTTTTAAAAAGGCCAACGTTTTTAAATCGACTACTGGTTACTGAAAAAATATTCGAAAAGCCAAAAAAAGTACGAGTTTTGCTGAACAAGTCCAAAAGTCCCGAAAGAAATGAGAATTTTGGCTAAAATATAGAAAGAGTCCGAAATTCTCTCACTTTTTCTTCATTTTTTGGCAACATTAATTTTTCTTGCTATTTAATTGAAATTAAGAAGTTGAAAGTCACAAATCACAAAATACTTTCTGATAATTGGAATCCTGAAGAAAATTATGAAATTTTAGCTTTTGACCGTCTTTCTCCGCAGAAATTATTGCCCTCACTTTTTTTTATGACTCAGGCATTGAACAGAGTCACCTTTTTTAGTGACTTGTCCCCTATTTACAAGGTTGGTCACTAAAAGTCAATTTTTTTGTCAAAATGTCACTATTGGTCACTTTTTCATTCTGAAGTCTCTTTTTTCATTCAAACGGCCTACCTCTCTTACATAAAATTAGAAAAAAATACTGATATTTCTAAAAAAATAATAAAAATAAAGTCCTATTAAATCTTTTTTTACCTACTTATTGGTTCACCAGCCTTGTTGATTGATTTCTTAAACTCGTAATTTCAAGTAAACATTTATTAATAAAAAAAAATCAGAAAAAAAAAGTTTTTTCAGCATTATCGCAGAGAGAAATACAGTTTGAGTTATGAAAAAAATAGTAGGCATGTATTTATCAATGAGAAAAAAATTGAAAAATTAGTCACTTTTTTCGAAAAAAAGGTAACTTTTTGCCTCATAAAAAGTCACTAAAGTCACTATTTTCCCCCAGAATCTGTGTTTAATGCCTGAATTGACGCAATAACATTTTTTTTTTCAAAATTTTATAATTTTTCTTTCGCGAACCTCTCCCCTCTTCCCACATTTGATAATTATTCAAGTTGATATTTAGTGAGCAAGTTGTCTACTGGCAAAAATAACAAGAAAAACCAGGAATTGGTTGGAATTTTTCCTTTAGTTGCCAGAAAGCCAGAAAATACATAAAAAGGATTTTAATAATTCTGCTGTGTAGAGCAAGTATTTTCAACATTTTGCTCTTCTTTGAATTTTTCAATCAATGAATTGAAAGTAAGGTTCTTTTTTGGACAAAATGGCCAAAAAAATCCAGAAAATACATATAAGAATTATCATTTTTCAGATCCAGTAGACAACTTGTATCACCAAATTTATTTCATAAAAAATATACCTTGATTCGTTGGATAAATTTTTATCACGTTTAAAGCTTTTTTTTATTGGTTCAAAAATTAGTCAAATTACGTAACCTTTTTCGTTGATTTTCGTCAACTTATAAGATCAGTTTTTTGATATTATTTTTTTTCTTGTCAGAACATTTAAGCAAATAGGTTCTAGATTAATAAATATTCAAAAATTCAGCCATGTAAAATGGCATAGTATAAAGCCAAGCTTTTTTAAATTACCTACTTAGGTATTTAAATTGACACAAAAAACCAATAATTCGAAATTTTCTTATCGAGTGATAATTTTTAAATCAAAAAACAAAAATATCAAAACATCTACGAAGCTTGTCAAAAATACCAATTTATTTACTATTTAATTTAATTTTTTTCCTTAATCAACGTTTTTTTTGTGGTGGTGGGGAATGGGGGGAGTATTTGAGTTACCACAAACAAAATTTTCAAACTTGAAAAACATTTTTCAGATCAAATTTCGAATCTGAAAATTTACAGTGAGAATAATTTTTTAATGAGCATTTGAATGTACTCAATAACAGAAATAATAATGACCAAATTTATGCTCTTTGAAAATTTTTTAGAAAACGAAAAAGATTACAATAAAATAACTGTCGTTGTTCTATTGTAATCTTTTTCGTTTTCTGCAGAATTTTCAAAGAGCATAAAGAGCATTACCTTTTCTTTTATTGAAAATTTTTAGATTTCTAAGAATCTATTGATTATAAAATGCTGCCAATCGATGGTGTTTTTCTTTAAAAATTTGCGATAAACATAACATTTTTTTGATAATTTTCGGCAAGGAAAACAAGAAGAACCAGAAATAAGCAAAAATTTTAATGATTTTACTGCAAAAGTCGAGAATCTTATACATTTTTCTCTTTCTTTAAATTTTTTAATGGAAGGATAAAAACAGGTTCTTTTTTGGGCAAATTTAGAGAAAGAAAAATTCGAGACAAATCCAGGAAATAGCAAGAATTCTCATTTATTAGATCCAGTATTGTCCGTCCAAAATAGCTTGAGCCAAATTGTGTCAGTTTCCTGATCAAAAAGCAAACAAAATTTTGATTTTCTATCCCATTTAATAAAGCAGTTTTTTTTGGGCTTTGAAAAGAAATGGAACAATGGTCAAACTATTTTAGACGTGACAATAGAATGAGAGGTAAGATGGAAATTTTTCAGGGCCATTGAATTCATCCAATTTGAAGCACGTATTTTTTTAAAAAATGGAGGGGTAAGTAAAAACATACCTAAGAAGAATTGAAAAATTTTGTTTTGTGATTTAGTATTGAAGACTTTATGGAGGTTGTTCAACTGAGGACGAGTGGTTTTCATATTTTCTCCTCTCTTGCCCTCTCACTCATATACTTCAAGAGATGATACTTCAAAAAATACAATTCAAAATTGTGAAAACGTATACATTTTCATAACAAATTTTTTTAAAGAGAAAATTTTTTCTCGTTTTATTGTATTTTTATTATCAATTCATTTGTCACTTTTGAATAGGGAGTTCGCAATGATAAAATAAATGAAGAATGGGAAATTCAGCATCTGTGTAAATTTTTACTATAATTATTATCTGCTGATATACGAAACTACCTACGTACCTAATATTGTATTAGAGGTACGTAAGTAAGTGACAAGAACAGGGTTAATGGACACGATATGACGATGGTGTCAAATCGTTCCAGGTGTAGTGTACTGTACCACAAATGATTACCGGTTTTACGCGACATTATTATCAAAATCTGAGCGAATTTTCCATTATTTTCCCATAAAGACGTCTCGATGATTTTTCATACTCGTACTGAAATTACTGTCACGCCTAATTTGTATCCTCACAAGTTGATATTAAATGTCGATGAGAAATTTTTTAGTCTTATAAATTTTTACCCTTGAAACGTGGACCTTGAATGCTGATTTTATACGGTGGCGCATCTACGCCTGCAATGCAGCCATTGACTCCTGCGGATGGCGCTAATAGCCTCGAAAGAATGGCACGAAGGCATTGGCTGGATCACTGATCGTGATCGTAAATTGACTCTCGATGTACGTGTGTGTGAATTAACCATTTTCAAGCATTTATACCTATTAATATCAAATAATGGAAGTATGTATTTTGAGGATATTTACCTCTCCACCTCCGGTTCCGGCGCCACTGTTGCCTCCTGGGATACCAGCGGCCGAGATGTCGCTACCGGATTGTTGGTATCCTGGTACTCCGTAGGTCGGTCTTGGTGGACTGAAGGGTTTCGGCGTGCTGTAGCTGGGCGGCGAGTACGTCGATGAGATTGGAGCATAAGTTGGCGAAGGCGAAGGATATGCCGGTGGTTTGTACGCTGGTGGCGTTGGTCTGTAGGTCGATTGGACCGGTGGTTTGTAGGCAGCTGGTGATGAGGTGAAATATGATGGCGATGGCGATGGGCTTGGGAATGGTATGCTTGGGGCGTTATAGCTGTATCCTTCTTGGGGTGGCAGGTAGCTGTTCGATAGAGGTGGTTCGGCTGTGACTAGAACGGCGCAAAGGCACATGGTTGTGGCTAGATTCTGTAAAATAGAGAAAGCATTTAAATAACGGTTTGAGAATTGGAAATAAAGTAGGGAAAATGGTGGTTGGTTTGGTGGTCCGATGGTGCATTGGTGGTGTCGTGTTTTCAGATTATGAGAAGGACGAATGTAGGCTTGGAGATTGTGTCAATTGTAAATTCCTGTTCCATAGAGTAGTATTTTTAATCTATTCCTGTTCTGAGAAGTGTAATTTTTTCATTAAAATAAAACGAATTTTTCGAGATCGAAAACTATAGTGAAGTGTTAAGGAATTTGTTTCATTTTGATATGTATCTTCCTTCATGTAACTCGAACCTTTTAATAATCAGTGTAATTTTTATTCGGTATCTCATTCGTAATCAGTTTTTGTGATTTATTTTAACGAGCCTTTGTAATATGGTCCGAAAGTTGCCAATTTTTTGACGCAAATTTGAAATCGATTCAAATTTTTCATCGAATCGGAACGAATAACATGAATTAATTTTTGAGAAATAACTCGTTCCTTAACGATTCCATCCAGGTTAGGTTGCCCACTTTTTAGGAAATGTAGAAAAATCTGTGAATTTCGTAAATATTGAGAAATCAAAGAATCTTGTAGGTAGGTAAATTTGAATAAATTATGGAATTTTGAGGATTTCATTCCAAAGTTTGAGAATTGTTAATGTAAAAAATTTCACCGAGAAATCTGAATAGGTACAGATATTTTTGGAAATAATCATCATCTTTGAAAAAAAGAACGTTTTTATCCTCAAAAATTCAATTTTTTCCCTCGCTTGACTCTAGCTTATTTTCATCTTTTACCTATCTGATCATCTAGAGTTTATGGTTCAATAAATAGGTGCATTCTGTTGCACATGAGTGTTCTACATGAAGGATCTGGAAAGTTGTAAAGTCAGGCCAGGAAAATTGGAAAATAATTTTTGAAAAGAGTGCCTAATATTCTGCAGTATGACATGAAAAGTGGTTTCTGTGACGTTGGCTGAAATCGTTGAGCGTAGAATTTTAGCACTTGATGAGTGACAAATGGCGATGAAGTTGATGAGGAAATTATCTTTGGGGTTATAGCGTATATCTTGTGGATGGGTAGCCATGAGTGTCATCGGTTACTGAATATGTTTGAAATCCATTTTGCAGGCAGATAAATTGAAAAAAATTGAGTTCTTAAAGGTGTTGAAAAATCCGAAAAAAAGAAGTCTTAAAAATGAGTTTTCTCTCAAACAATGGGCTGACCAGATCTTACCACGCCGAGTTATTAAAAAAGGCTTTGAAAGTTTTACAAAGAAGGAAAGCACCAAAAATTGAATAATTTTGAAAAAAATCGATGAAAATTTTTATAATTAAAAAGTAAAAAAAAAAACTGTTTTAGTCGTTTCTTTCACAATTTTACAAATATAATATGGTGAAAATAAAAATGCGGTTTTATTTTCTAATTTTTATGGTGCCATTTTCAGGCAAAATTTATGTTCAAACAAAAATAATATTTTGCTATAAAAAATGAAAACAAATTGAACAAAAACCGATCATTTTTTAAAAATTCGAAACGAATAAAAAATGGTCGGTTTTTTTCAATTGTTTGTTCATTTTTTATAGCAAAATATTATTTTTGTCTGTACTTGAAAATTGTAATTTATTTTTGAAGTGTTGAAAAGAGTAGAATAATGAAAACAATTCTTCCAAAAGTGCAAAAGCTTTCAAATATTCAAAAATTTCCAAAAATTCAATACTGTATTTTCTAAAATTGCCGAAATTTGCAGAAAAAATCAAAATTTTTGGTTTTTGCACCCCCCCCCCCCCTCCGGATTCTACTGAAACTTCTAAAAATTAACGATTCTGAGGTTACTTTTTGATTACTATTTTCATAAAAAATGGTTACTAAAGTTTTTTTTTTTTCAAAATTTCAGTTTGATGCCTGATTTTGTCGAAATTCCTGCGAAAGTTCTGCAAATTTTGTTACAAGTTTTACCCATCTTTGTTGGAAAAAAAACATTTTTGAGTTCGAGATGTTCACGAATGATTTTCTAAAATTGATTCTTTCGTTTATTTCCATTATCTTGAATCATGGTTTGAAATCGATATCTCAATCAATCGTTTATATTCTTTTTCATGTTTTAATGCTACCATTCAAGATAATTGTTGAGGAGGAGGGGGGGGGGGATCGATTGAATTTACGAGTCCCGCAGGGATCATGCCTTGAGCTATATTTTATTGTTTATGTCGAGTGGATTTAGGGACTTCGCGGGGCCCATCATGGGCTAAAAATTTTCCGTGGAAAACCTAATTCTTTCATGTTTTAATGCCCCCATTCAAAGTTTTTCACGGAAAAAATCTAGTGAAGGGACTTCTTTTCACGATTGAATCCATCGAGTGTTGAATGAATCGTTCACAAGCGAAGTATTTGAGTTACCTGCTTGGAATTTTGATTTGTTTTACACATAGGTGGTGACTTGAAGATGAAATTGAAATTGGTGACTTTTTCAAATTTGGTCTAGAAGCGCTTTATTGAAACATGAAGTTATAAAGTTTTTTTTACGGATTGGTAGAAGTAGAGTTTTTCTATTATTTACTTTTTTTTGTTAATTTAGAGTTTTCTAGTTTTGTGAAAAATAACGAGTCGTTCTTGATTTTCCAGATTTCTCTTGGTCATGAAAGTCACGATTTCTATTGAATTTTTCAACTTCTTCGTTGGATACTGTCTTTTTAACGAATCTCATTGATTGTTTTTAATGAAATTCATTAAAAAGATTCAATGAGATTCGTTAAAAAGACATGTATCCAAACGAAAAAGTTGAAAATATTCAATAGTTTTCCAACATTTCTTTTTCGACTTTTAATATAAAACTTTAGAAAAGTCGTGAAAAAGTCAAACATTTGAAAAGCAAATCCATTGAAGATCTTGAATTTTTTCGCCAAATGAATTTCACATGTTTTTGAAATGTCTGCCTCATAAAGTTGTTCACAAAAATGTCTTCGTTTAAATTGAACGGCTGTAACTTGATATAATTTTTTGATAGAAAAAAAGGTTACTCGATGTGGAAGTTGCTCTTTTGTAAATAGCATGCTTAGCCCAAAATGCAGGCATCATAGCGTGGTTACTTTTTAGTAACTTGGTTACTTTTTTCGAGACAAGTTACTTTTGGTTACTATTTCCACTTCAAAAGTTACTTTGGTTACTTTTTACCTCTAAAAGTTACTTTTTTCCAAAATTTCTCAAAAAATTTACCTTTTTTTCACAATTTTTCTCTAAAAATTGATTTTTTCAAGCGTAAAGTGTCTGTTAGTTTCGGTTTAGTCGAGTTTTGGAGACTTTTTTGTTTCAAAAAATTTCGCCCTCGCTCCACTCGGGCAGTACATTGATACCTCTGTTTCTTGAATACACTATCATTCCCTAAATTTGAATCAGTCAAAATTGGTGTATTTTCATTCTCTTGGTTAAGTATATAGTGAAATAATTTTCATCAAAAACTAGAGATTTTCACCCATATTTCAGTCAAAACTCCAATCAATTTCCAATTTGTCAAATAAAAATCAGTAATTTTGATTGATATTTCAATGAAAAATCACTGATTTTCATATAAATTTACAGGGTAGGTAGGCTAGATACTCACTTTTTTTTTTTACTGAATTTTGACACACCCTCATTTTTTTCAAATTCTTCCCCGCCCTTGCATAATGTCTGATTAAGTCCCGGAGTCGAGCAGATTCAATCCAAGCTCAATAAAAAAAATAAAATTTTACCTCAAAAGTGTTCAGAGAAGTGCATTTTATTACTCTTCAAAAATAATTTTTCTTATTTCTTACATTAGAATATAACTTTCTAAATCTACATCAATCAAGTTTTATAAAAACTCTGCCTTTTTGAACCAATAAAATAATTTTCATTGATATTGCAGTCAAAAGTCGTTGATTTCTTAGTCGATTTTCAATTAACCAGAAAAAAATCAGTAATTTTGACTAAACGATCAATGCGAATCACTGATTTTCATTTATATTCATCTCACTGATTCAGATTTAGAGAATTCTTGCAATTTTTCAGTTTTTCTTCACTTTTATCTGTATTACATTTTTTCATCTGTCTACTGAAATTAACCTGACTTTACGAGCACTACTGTAAAAATAGATTTTGAAGTTTGTTACGAATTTTTACCCCCCTCTCACCCCATTTTTCTCCAATTCTCAGCCCCTCCCTTACATAATTTCTGGGAGCGCTTATAAGTTATAATAATTGCATTAAGTACATACATGTTTTTTTTTGTTTTACAAATTTTACCATTAAAAATTGAGTTTTTGGTTACTTTTTGGTAATACATTGGTTACTTTTTCTCCCAAATTGGGTTACTAAAGTTACTTTTTTCCCACCAAATTTCACTATGATGCCTGAAAATGACGAAAAAATGTAGGACGAATTCTGGCTAGTAGTTCTGACACCGATGACCGCATAGAAATGTTTTAGTATTTTTATACTGTATTTTTCACCACCTTCCCCCCCGTCAGAGCATTTAATTTCCTGATGTTTGATACCGTTGTACATTACCAATCGAAAAAAAGTGTTTTGAAAAGATGAAATTTGGCCAATTTGTAAAAAATGCATACAAAAGTTGTCTCGTTATCTTGTTGCTTTGGGAAGTTCAGTTTGGAAATTTTGAAAAATCTGTCGTATCTAAACGTTTGCGCAGAGAATCGAGAAAACTTCAAAGCTTTTTTAATCTTTCGGCTAGAAGGAGAAAAATAAAAGAAGAAAATAAAAAGAAAAAAACAAAAGAAAAAAATGAGAAAAAAAACAAAAAAACTAAAGAAAAAAAGAAGAGAAAAAAACAAAAGAAAAAAGATAGAAAAAAATGAAAAAATAAAATTAATGAAAAACAGAAAACAAAATAAAAAAAATTGAAAAAATTGAGAAAAAATTGAAAAATAAATTCTAAAATTTTTAAATTTGAAAATAATGCATGCAAAATTGTTTTGTTATCTCGTTACTTTGAGAAATATAATTTTGAGATTTTGAAAAATCTATCGTATCTAGTCGTCTACGCAGAGAATTATGAAAACTTTCAATACCTTTTTCAATTTTTCGGCAAGAAGTGGAAAAAAATTGAAAAAGAAAAAATAACGAGAAACAAAATAAATAGAAGAAGAAAAGAAAAAAACAAAATAAAAAAAAAGAAAAAACCAAGAAAAAAAGGAATTAAAAAAAGAAAAAAAAGAATTGAAAAAATAAAAAAAAGAATTAAACTAAGAAAAAAAAGAATTAAAAAAATAAAATTGAAAAAAATTCTAAAAAAAGAAAAAAAATTCTAAAAAAACACTTAAAAAAATATAGGAAACAAATTTTTCAAACTTTCGAGCAGAAATCTATATTACGTATATTATCAGCATCCACAGCAACAGTGGCGCAACTTCTCGTACCATTGATGATCACCTATCTAATCGATACCGCGGTATTCGTACCTATTTACGAAATGCCTCCATCGATATTTTTCCATTCGGCTAATTCATATCGTAAAAACTTCTCTTATCAACTATTTACACGTACGCAATCGTAAGTGCATAAAACCCCACTACGAGTACTTCTTACATGACGATGTAGTGATAAAGAACTTGTAATAAAAATTAAACGTTAAACAAGAAGACGAGTACCTAAACCTATGACTAAAAATATACATTATCCCAGCATCGCTGGTAAATACACCTAATACAATTTTTTCAACTCGTTTTCGAACCATGTCCTCTTTCGAGGTGTCACATTGGTCGTAATTTACCCCCGCAGACGAGACATTACGAGATACGTTCTGTTGGTCGTGGTCGTGGTCGTGGTCGCGTAATTAACTACTACGTTAATAAGGTTAATGACTAACGCCATTCTGGGATTCGTGTTGTGTTTTTTACGAATTAGGTGTATACGACGCGACGCGACGACGACAACAGAGCAATACGAAGGCTCGTAAGCTACTATATTACTCTGATGGTACATTATGTAGGCTCTCAGCTGTATACGACCGCATAAGTGATTTATTTGGAGAAGATTTCATCTTCTTCTAATTTTTTCAACACTTTTCGCTAATAAATTGAATATTATGGTACAGGCGAAGGTTAAAAGGATCGCGAACGCGATTCGTATAATGCATTTCGAACGTAGGCAGCTGTACGTTGGTATACGTAAATGTAAGTACATTTAAATACGTGTCCGACATAAATACCTACTCGTACGTCAATTTAAATCAAAAGACCTGGTTCGTTTAATCATCGTTTATCGTGACTCGGCCAGCTACCGAGCGACAGACGAATGGTAACGAGCCGGACGCCGACGCTCGGTACCTTATAAATTGTATATTTTTAAAATATACCAATTCAGTACTCCCATCAGTCAAATGCGGAGTCTGCACGTAAGTCTTCGGCGTACAAGTTCAAACAACCTACCGGGTTAGATGAAAAATAGGTAAATTGACAAGTCACGATCCTCAACCAAGCTTCATACATTGCTGGGCGCGAATTCAAATAGATTCACTCGCACTCGTATCGAAAGTGTGTTTATATGTGAAATGGAGAGAGATACCATCGAGTAACGAGCATTGGGCAAATCCCCTCGTTCGGACTTCTTTTGTCGTCGTCTCGTCGTAGTACAAAAATTCGATTATTTATCGACACGTTGGTCGGTCGAGGCGAGTTTCGAGAGTCCGACGATATGAAATTCGTGGCGTGCGAAATCTAAGAAAAAAATTAAGTAATAGCTCGTGCTTTTCGTATCCCATATTTTATGTGTGCTGTCGACGTCCTCTATTTTCGCCGGCTCTCAGCGGCCGGTCTATCGTAATAATCATAATAACGTGTCAGTAGATCGAACCAGGCGATAAATGATCTATAGTCTCGGACTGTTTACCTTTTCAATTTTTATTGCGATTTTTTTCCATATCGCGATAGAAGTCGCAGAATGACGAAAATCATAATATATTCGACGATCGATGGCGGGAAGGGGCAGGGCGTGGAAGAATCCATCGATCACGATCATCTTGCACAAGCCAGGACGAAAAAATAATCGTTCGAATGATTATTTTTTCGTTTGGCGATCTAGGCCGTCATTATCAGCATACGTCACGCTGCTGCGTCCCACGATGACCACGACGCGACAATACGGTCTCGAAGTCTCGGCCGAAAGGGGCTATTTCCCACGTGCTCGTGAGCTTCTTGCCTTATTACTGGTTTATTAGGCGTGTACATTTCACTGTCGCTTTCGTTCGACATTGCTGTGGCTGCTGAGAATGTAATACGATGAGAGTATCTCGAACGAGACGAAACGTTCTCGCGGTTAATTACCGGCCCAGCTGATCCCTTTTCTCGTAGACGACTAGACGATTAATTAAATCGTATGAGAATCAGAAGTACGTACGAATTAGCGTATTTACATTTTGTAGATTTGATAATGATAACGAGATGGCCGATGGAAAATGGAAATTAGGCTTTGGTCGGCGAGCTGTTCAGATGTGGTCGATGAATTGGCAAAAGAGAGCCGACGTGATGCGAAGAAATGCTCCCATCGATTTATCAAGATCACATATGCTAGAAACTCGCACGCGATGGTACAAATTATCCACTTAGGCGGTTAGAGGTGGTTATGGCGGTTTTTTCGCATGATTAAGAAATTACCGCGTTCGGTGTCGATTCTCGCACGCCAATGTATACGTAATCGTTCGAAGATGCGTATCTCGGCAGCGAATCGAACGTGAAAGGTGTCGATAATGAGAAATTTCGTTCCCCTTAGGTTCTGTTTTTCTTGGTCGAAAGTAGGTTTTTTGGCCAAGTTTATTATGACGAGTTTCGTGGTTTTTTCCTCGGATAGAGTGTCGTCTGTGATATATTTCGAGCTTACGTATTCTGTATCCGGATTACGTTTGGTAGGGATTATGAATTTGTGATTTGGATTGGAAAATTTACCGATTTCATCGTTCGAGAACGATAAAAAGATAAGTTATTGTTTTGAAAATTGATCGATTGGGGGTTGATGAATTTGGAAATGAAAATGGAAGCAGAATTTTTTGAAATGATGTAGTTTAGAAGAAATGAGAATATGAACGAACGAATCAATTTTCAAAAAAATCACTTTTTAAATCGTGACGACTCAGTGGTGATTTTAGGAATTTTGAGAATCTGAAAAATTAAGGAAGTTTGAAATTTTTTAAAAATCCAAATAAGAACGAACCATTTGAAGTCATGACCGGCACTTTTTCATTTTTCCATCAGGTGCAAACTAAAAATTTCATGGAAACGTGGAAACCAGGGGGGGGGGGGGGTAAACTTTTTTTCTCAAATCGTAAAAAATTACAAAAATGTGAATGCTGAATGTAAGTTTGAAAAAAAAGTTATCAACATGAAGTATACATAACTGCATTTTGAGAAAAAAATGGGGGGGGGGGTGAAAATTCAATGAAAAAATTCAGAATTTGTTATTTGAGTGATGCAGGCGAAGTCAGGAAATTTTCGACAGGCCTGCAATACATTTATACAGATTTGAGCAAAGAAAAATCGTAAAATTGTGGGATTTATAGAACAATCAATCGATGTACTCTTTTTCAGTCAAAATTACTGTTTTTCTGATTGATTGTGAATTAACTAAGAAATCATCGACTTATGACATTCTGACTGAAATATCAGCGAAAATTATTTCACCGATTCAAAAAGGAGTAGTTTTTTTAAATTAAATTTGACTGATGCAAATTTAGAAAGTTATATAATTCAAAGAACAGTATGTAATCAAAATGCTGCCCGAACGAAGCGACAATGAATTTTTTTTGAATAATTATGTTTTAACAAAGAGCAAAAAAAAAGCACTTTTTACAACTATAAGTAGAAGTTGGAAATTTCAGGTGGTGCAATGCACCTGATGCAAGCGCACGTTTGTACCACTACTTTCGCCAGCCCTGTCTGAAGTGTTTTTCGCTCGTTTTATTATAAGTTTTTCAAAAAAATCATCCTTTTTGGGCTAGATTATTAAACCATTCGAAATATATGTGAGTTTCATATTTGGCATTGATCTTGCATGTCTTGGCCCATTAAAGTATAAATGATGAAATTTTTTTTTGGAATGTTCGTTTTAAGGGACTGTGATGAGAAAAGAATACCATGATGCCCTTGACCATGAAGCTGACTATTAGTCCAGTCAATAGAGCATTTTTTGAGGGCAAACCCAAACATCGAACCCAACAGCGATTTTTTTGCTGAATATTGTCGAAAATGGTCCCCTAATCAACATACTTCGACCCGCCTCACCCGCCCCCATTGCTAACCCCCCTACGGTGGATTAAAGCCCCCCAAAACCAGTTTTTGGCTTCTGTCTCATGTTTTTTGCATTTTTATGAAAAAATACATCACAGATATTTTATTCTACATCAAATTCCCTACAAAATGAGCTATCAACCATTTCTGTACCTTGAATAGAAGTGGAGTATCGGCGTCCTGAAAAATGGGGGTTTTGGAGGTAGACTTGAAATTTAGTTAAAAAATGAACAAAAATCAACGGAATCGAATTTCTGTCATCTTATGTTGAAATATGTAGTAACAACCTATCTGCACATCTCACCTTTCTCCCTCTCTATAAAAAGCCTCACCCCCACCCCCTCCTATTACTCAGATAGGTACTTGAAATTCGCCGATAAAATGATCAATAATTAACACAATTGCAGTTGTGGGAGCTTAAATTTATACCAAGTAGTATAAGTAACTGCATCCTCGCCCATGCTAATCCACCCTTACCCTCCTTGAAAGCAAGCTCATCCCCTTATATCACAAAATACTTCAAATTTGCCATTATATCCCTCCTCCCTTAATATCATAGTCTGTTATTATATCATGGTAACACATTGTACCGAAATATTATTTTGTTTCCATGTTTTTGAATTAGTAATATCGTAAGTAAACAAGTTTGGTTCCAATTTTTGTAAGTAATAACCCTCTCTCTCATTTCGCTGTGATTTCGCCGAATTAACAGAGTAGTTTTTCTCAAAAATTCCTTACACATTGAACAATGAACCTTTTCCGGAACTTGAATAGGAATTCTAACATTAAAACATTTTTTCAACTTTGGTCAAATCTCGTTTTATTCAGAAAACATATTATTTTTGTTATTTAAGAAGCCATAATCTTCCACTCCCTCCCTTTCCCCACTCCACTTGCCAGTGGCCTGTTTTGTAAGATTCATTGAAATTGACACATGAATTTGAAATTGAGTCATTGAAAATAAATTGAAAAAAGATAGAAATTCTACTCGTTTTGAATCAAGAATTAAAATAAGTTTACCAATGCTAATCCTATTTTCACATATAAAAGAAAATTGGGATCGACCTGTGAAAGGTAACCGGATGCGCGGAGTGAAGAGGGACCAACTTGAAAACTATGTAGAAAATAATTTTTGCATGATGCTGGGAGAGGAAGAATGAAACACACTGAATGGCGATCTTGCTCATATGCATAAGTACCTATCACTGGCACATTTGAAGTATTTTGTGATATAAGGGGATGAGCTTGCTTTCAAGGAGGGTAAGGGTGGATTAGCATGGGCGAGGATGCAGTTACTTATACTACTTGGTATAAATTTAAGCTCCCACAACTGCAATTGTGTTAATTATTGATCATTTTATCGGCGAATTTCAAGTACCTATCTGAGTAATAGGAGGGGGTGGGGGTGAGGCTTTTTATAGAGAGGGAGAAAGGTGAGATGTGCAGATAGGTTGTTACTACATATTTCAACATAAGATGACAGAAATTCGATTCCGTTGATTTTTGTTCATTTTTTAACTAAATTTCAAGTCTACCTCCAAAACCCCCATTTTTCAGGACGCCGATACTCCACTTCTATTCAAGGTACAGAAATGGTTGATAGCTCATTTTGTAGGGAATTTGATGTAGAATAAAATATCTGTGATGTATTTTTTCATAAAAATGCAAAAAACATGAGACAGAAGCCAAAAACTGGTTTTGGGGGGCTTTAATCCACCGTAGGGGGGTTAGCAATGGGGGCGGGTGAGGCGGGTCGAAGTATGTTGATTAGGGGACCATTTTCGACAATATTCAGCAAAAAAATCGCTGTTGGGTTCGATGTTTGGGTTTGCCCTCAAAAAATGCTCTATTGACTGGACTATATTGAAAGAAAACAAAAACGGAAGAAAAATAGAAAAGGAATTATTAGTCACTTTTTGGAAAATCTCAAACCAAAACAAGTTGAAAAAAAGAGCATGGAAAATTCATTAAAAGGTGAGAAAATTTTGGTCGAATCAGTATGAATAGGATCCTTGGACATCGGTATTTCAAATTTCAAGGTAGTGAGGAGAAAAATGTATGATATCTATTGGCAAGAAAAGCAAAAATTTTCAAAATTTTCCTTTTTTCTTGAATTATTCAATGGAAGGATCGATATGGGGTTCTTTTTTGAACAAATTCGAAATGAAAAAATTGCATGAAAATGGCAAGAAAAATTCAGAAAGTTGTAGGAATTTTCATTTTTAAGATCCAGTAGACACCATTAAATGGTACCTAATCTAAATGTAATTGATAAATGATAAATACGATATGCGATGAACTTGTGTAATTTTCAGTTTGAGACATTTGATGAGCACCATGAGAAAGTACGAAATTATGAGGAAAAATACTTACAAAGTTGTGTTTTTGTGTTCATGACGTTACAGTTTACATGATATTCCAATTTAAGAAGCCACTTCGGGCTTGTACATTACGAAAAAACATTCCCCTCCTCCCACCCCTCATGCTTCATAATTATAAATTTCATTTGTCAGAAGTCTGTATATTTTGAAGAAATTTTAGTCTGGAAATCCTGTGGACATCCTGGATTTTCAGTGAATGAATTTTAAATTCGTGATGCTAATTCGTTAATGGTTTGAAATAACCGAATGAAAGAGTAGTTTGGTCATGATCGAGTCAATCTATTTTGAAAAAGGATGATCTGTTAGTATCGAATTTTCTGATAAACTTTTGCGAATGAGGGAATTAACCTATTCGTTACCGTGATTTTTAACTCATTTTCATACGCTCAATTCCAGCTATATATTTAATAGTTCGAATTATAAAAGTATGAAAGTGTATTTTTTTGCTTGAAAAAAAATTTGAAAATGAGTCATTTTTGGCTCTTTTTGGTAAAATGAAAGTGTCTTACTGTCTTATAGTTCTTTTGAAGAAGAAAATCTTTGAAATGCAGAAATATAGAAAAACCAAAGTTCTTTTTGGAGAAGGGGGAGGGTATTGACAATCGCAAAATTGACAAATGGAAATTTTCTCAACTTTTTCATTCAGTTCAATTTTTTAAATTTAAATGTGATAGAACAGATTTTTTGAGAACAATGATCAATATTTTTGATCATTTTTCAACTCTAATATGTAATTTTTCAGGCTAATAATGCGATTTTCTCTATTTCTTCAATCTAGATGAAAAATTTTATTAGAAATGAAGTCATTATTCGCAAATTATCTCAACTCCCAACGTTACGGTATCTTGCTCGCTAAAAATGTAATTCTTCTTTATTCAGTAATGGAGAAAAATCAGATTCTCAGCTAGGTAGGTAAGGTTGGAAGTCAAGAAATAGCAAAAATGATGACATTGTTTCCAGAAAATTCTATTCATTTATTTTCTAACATCTGGAATAACTTGCTTGGGTGAGATTGCAATTTTTAAAATTTTTTGGAAACTGGAGACAAAATAATAATTTTTTGCAAATTTTTCGATCAACGTATTTGAAAACTGAAGAATTTTTTTCATTCGAATTACTCAAATGAAGAATTTCACCAACTCACTGAAAACGAGTCATCAGTCTTGCAAATTTTTCGATTCCAACTTCACATAATTTTTTATACTAAAAATGAATTTTTTTTTGATGGAAGAACAAGCCAGCAAACTGCTCCCTGTTCAACCCAGACTCGAACCGAAACATCCAAATTGATTTTTAACGATTTAACTTATCCAAGGATCTCAATTCTGTTTAAAATAACGAGCAATAAACATCAAACCTACTCTGTATTCCGTCACCGTTTAACAATTTTTTCTCACACACACGTACATCGAGATGTCTGCCATCGCATCTCATTTTACCATTTATAGACCTCAGTCCAAACTCCAAACCTCCGCACTTTGTTTACTAAGTATAAACCTTAATAATTCTAATAAAAATTACGGGGCCGTAAAAGTAATTAAAATTTTCGCTGACGCCCTTTTCAAAAATTCTGCAACCAGCTTACACCTCCATCAGGGCATCACCTTCTGACGGGTAATAAATTTCAGCGTACGTTGAGCTTAAGTCCATGGGATGACGAGGGGGTCGATTGCTTCCGTTTCGTACTCGATTACGCGATATACAAATAAGATGACTGACGCCTCGAGCGATCCACTTATATGGCAAATTCACCTCTCGTGTACACTTATTAGCGAAGATTTTAATCATCTGTGGTACATGTACGACTTCGGTATCTTCGTGCGCAACACAGGGCAGTGCAAATGCAAAAACGCACGCACACGTGCGCCTCCAAACAACAGAACAGGTATCGAGATAGACGTATTAGATTTATGAAGATGTGGTCGGCTACAGCCATCGTGGCGGAAACTCGTGTAAATCTTCGTATGCGGCATGTTCCTCGGCTCAATTTTGCTAAATCCAACCCATTTGTTAAATTTATGGTCTGGTTTCTGTAGCGAAATTGGAAAAAATCCCCTCGCAAACGATCCACGTACATTTCTCGTGCACCTACGTAATCAACAGACTCCAATTTCCTTTTGAAATTCAACCATCAGGAGCTCCCGGATGTTTGTAAATTCACTAGCAGGAGCTGCAGTCCGAAGACTCATGTCTGAAGTACCGATTACATCATGTTCTCAGACCGACTGCTATTTTTTTCGAATAATATATGCAAAGCTAGCAGAGTACTCGTTCGCTTATTTAACCGAGATGTCGAATATTTCCTTTTATATTTTTTAATTACCTTCGAAAAAATGATTAACGTTTGAGCGTTGTTATCATGACTACACGCGATGAATGGTCTCCCTCGTGCTCTCTCGCCTGTGATCAATCGATCTCGGATACGATTTCCTATCAAATCGTCGTTCAATCCAACCGCGTAATGTTTCCTCTTTCATTGTTTTCTCGTCTTTATGGGACCGCAAGAGATGGCGAAAAATTCAGATGAAAATCCATACGCGTCGTTAATCGACGATAATTATATTATCGCGGAATCTGCGAAACTTTCTCCTTCATTGCCACCGCTTGCAATTGCATTTTAGAAAAAACTAAAGAGAAAAAATACCCAAGTGGCGATTAAATTTTCTTCACAAATACCGGAAATGGTCGCGATCGATTAAATGCCAAGTAATGCGAATTCTTCCAAATATTTGCATATCTTCGAGTGCGAAGTTTATCGATTCTGGAAATGTAGAGCAGCTATCGAAGAGTAAATCATTTTTTTTTCGAAAGCGATTTCGATGATATGATTTATACCGGAGGCAAATATGTAATTTCCCTATCATTCATAAGTTCGGTGTTTCCTCTCGGTTTCCTCATTTTTACCTCAGAAGCAATGCAGAGCTGACGAAAGGGGAGAATAGGTATATTTTTCATTTTCGAGTGTTACGTCATTCATCGAGTATTTTTTGTTTAATGTGCGATCGATTTATTTATTGCTATTTCAATTTATTCTTTCTATTTAAAATTTTTTGGTAAAAATAAAAAATTTCTCTAATTCACCATCTGCAACTTTTCAAACCTCTGGTAGAGGGCAAAAATGATATCTAATTTTGAGGTGAATGGTTCAGGAAGATGTAGAAGCTCAAATTGGAACTTTTTATTTGGGAATGACCGAAGTTCCTATAGCTTCTGGCTCTCTGGTTCACAATTTTTATCTAATAAATCCCAGTCAAAAAATGTCAGCAATTGTTCTCGGGGGTGGGACCTATTCATAATCTATGGTATACTTACTTCGACTGTTGATGGAGTGAAAAATCTTACTTACTCAGTTAAGATTAAGAAAAAAGACTCCTGCGTTTGGGAACGGATTTCTGCAATTGATACAAACTACCAGTGACGTCGGAAGGTGGGGTACAAGGGGTGCACTGCAAGCCCCCAAAAAAATTCTGACAGGGGTGCAAAGTATCATTTGCACCCCCTCCCCCTTGCATCGGATAGGGGTTTTCGAAGCACTAAAACATGAAAAAAGGGCCTTTTTTGGGCATTAAACACTCAATTTTTTCAAAACTTCGCCCTCGCTTTGCTCGGGCATGGACAAAATCCCAATTATATGAATTATTTAAGTCATTGGTGCAAATAGAGGTTCCTTTTTGCCCCCCTCCGAAAATCCTTCTGTTATTTCAAGTTCTTGTACTTACTTTGCACCCTCCCCAAAAAAAAAAGCTTTTGACGCCACTGCAAACTACATTTCCATAATCATCCCACTTTAAGGATTCCTTGCTCTCTTCCGCTTTGGGCTGAATGCTCAGAATTTTTTTATGAAGTCCTCCAATCAGAGTAAACTACTTCACCAATTTTCGTCAAAGATGCATTTCGGCGCTTTGGCTTTCACATCTCGCTTGATCCGAAAGCCAAGAACCCTAAGCTATGAGGAATTCGATTTTCAAAAATTCAGGTTTCCAACGTTTTACCTTCATCTTCGACAGCGCCGGCAAGTTAGCATTTTGTCATGTGTTGCCCATTTGGAAACTAACTTAGAGCCCTTGGGGAGGGGGGAGTGCAACGTTGGTCATTTTTTTCAAGTTCAAACATTTTTTATAGGTAGACAATTTTTTCAATTTTTACTTATTAAAAAAAATAGATAATTTATTTTGTAAGATAAATGGTGTGGGTACCTAGGCGATACTTAGAAACAATTGCTACACATAAGTAGTAAAGTATCTATTTAATTAAAAACTTAGCTGTACGATCAGCATTTCGTGATATCCACTCATTAATTATTTTTCTATCATCAACACATAACAAATAATCGGAGTGGATATTTAAAACGGCGACATGGTTCAATCATTCAGCCTTTATCCTATTTCTTAGATACGTTTTTAAACTTCGTAAAGCCGAGAAAGATCGTCCAGCTGAACAACTTGTAGCTGGTATTGTAAGTAGTAGACGAACAAATTTCTTAATTTCTGGGAGCATTTCAGCTATACACAGGTCTTTGAGAACTCGATCACTTCGGTTACAGTATTTGGAGCTTTTCCCATTTCACAACAAAACAAATTTTGAAGCATATCACGATGTACGAGGCGCATCTCATAAGTAAGTTTCCGTCCTCCGGCGTTTCTATACTTATGGAGGGAATTTTTTGAAACTTGGAGGGACGTTTTTCCTTGAGTTTTTACACAACCTGTAAAAATTTCAAGACAATCGGTTCCATAGAAGCGGAGTTATTCTTCAGTCGCGAACTGGAGGAAGCCGAAAAGGGACGACGTTGCCCCAAATAAGCATTTTAGAACGTCAAATCAGCGCCATTGGTTCGGAAATTTGAAAAAAATGATGGGGTTTTGTTTTTTTTACCAAAATTTGGTCTAAAATGTCAAATTTTGGTAAAAAACAAAACCCCACCATTTTTTTCAAATTTCCGAACCAATGGCGCTGATTTGACGTTCTAAAATGCTTATTTGGGGCAACGTCGTCCCTTTTCGGCTTCCTCCAGTTCGCGACTGAATAACTCCGCTTCTATGGAACCGATTGTCTTGAAATTTTTACAGGTTGTGTAAAAACTCAAGGAAAAACGTCCCTCCAAGTTTCAAAAAATTCCCTCCATAAGTATAGAAACGCCGGAGGACGGAAACTTACTTATGAGATGCGCCTCGTAGCACAAGCTCTGACTCGTTTAGATCTTGCTCGTCGTTGATGTTATAAAATGAAATAATATCTTGTATGTACTTTGGAATCTTTTTTCAGTAAAAAATTTCGTAAATTTGAAAAATTTGGGGAAAAAATTAAAAATGAATCTAAGGTTTTAAATACCAATTCACGGCATTTTCCACAAATTTTTAATTTTTTTCATGTGTTGCTCAAAACGCTGAGTTTTTTTCATGTGTTGCTCGAGCACCAGAGCAACACGCAAGTTACCGACCCTGATCATCGACCTTGTTTCGATCTTAATTTACTAATAAATTTGGTCACTTATCAAACAAAATCGGTACCTTTTGGAGAGTAAAACCGCACAAGTCATTCTTCGAATCGATTCCTCTCATCGGAAACACTCCACCTTGCCATCTGCATAGAATCATTTTACTTTCTCAACTTCACGCTCGATCGCATTCGGCGGCTCGGCAGCGATAACACAGACACATAAACCTAAAGAATTTCTTATAAAGGTCATCGTCTAATTGTTTACGTAACACGAGTACCATCTCGGTAGATTTGATAATACTCGTACAGCACTCGAGAGCCAGTCGTTCAGTCTGGGTGTCTATCTTGTACTTTCCTCTCCAAAGAAGAAAACAGACGAGAGGAGGAAAAAAATCACTACGAATCGGCATCCTCTTTGGATGGTCGACGACGCGTGAAACAATAGCACTCGTAATCGTCGTCCGGAGAAAAGAGGAAAAAAATCGACGACCTCGAATTTACTCGCTCACGTTTTTTTTCCTCTTCCTTCGCCGGTTCGTTCGTCTGTACACACGACACGAACGGTACCGTTTCTTTTGGTCGTCTGTACCAAGTCTCGTAACCATCATCGTTCGTGAACAGCTGTCCGGTGTCGTCTTCAGGTTCGTTTAAACGGTAACAAAATCATCATTAGTATCCGATGTCTTCCACTGCAGCTCGTGAGTACCGGAAAACGTCTTCTCCCCGGCCCACCTCACTGCGCCGGTAATTCGGAAATCATGGATTTTTTTAACGAGCGCATAATCGTCATATAATCTGAAGAGTACAATACACGCGTATCTCACGAACGTGCTGCCGAGTACAATGCTGATGGGAGATGTTGACTGAATAAAGATTACGTTCTGTATTCTTCAGCGGTGTTATTTGGGTGCCTCGTGATGTGAGATTTATGGAAAATTTCGATGCAGATTCTGCATCTGAAAGTGAGGACTGAAAGTCGACTGAGAAGTTGGGAGTCCAACTGACTCTAAATTGATTCCGAATCCTTAATTGCTTGGGAGTCGAGTTGGAGCCAGAAGTCAATGTCGCAGATGAGCCAGAGTCAGGAATCAATCCCAGTGATGCAGCATTTTATCAAACCAGTGAAATTTATGAAATTTTCTGAAAAATCAGTGAAAATCTTTGAGAAATCAACGAAAATTCGCTGAAAATCAGTGAATTTTTCTGATTTTTCCTGTGCTGCAATCTGACTATTTATCAGTAACTTTTCACTGATTCAGAATAAGAAAGCAGTTATTGCGAAGTAGTGAATCTTATTAAATTACATCATTGTCTGAAGGCAAAATTTTAATTAAAAAACAATTTTTTAATAACATTTTGTAGTTGAAAGAAATATTTTAAGGAAAGTTCTATCTTGAAAAAACTGAAAAAGTTTTGAAAAGTTATTTAAAAATTCGAGAAAAAAAACGATTTTTTAAAACTTGGAGTTGGAAAAAAATTCAAAAATTGAACAATATACTTACTTAATATATTGTTCAATTTTTGAAGTTTTTTCCAACTCCAAGTTTTAAAAAATCGTTTTTTTCTCGAAGTTTTTAATAACTTTTCAAAACTTTTTCATATTATGAAGTCGACCATAAAAAACCACGAGGCATAATCGACCTTTTATGATTCACACTTGTTTTCAATATTACTTTTTGGATTTAATACAAAAGTGTGTAATTCGAAAAAAAAATATTCAGGAATCACGAGTCATGCTGGAGTTAGGAGTCGAGACCTGAAATTGACTCCGGAGTCAAACCGGAGTCAAAACTCAAGATCTGAGTTTAACTCCGGAGTTGAGGTGGAGTCAGGAGCCAAGCACGCTTGGAAAATGGTCCTACTAATGAAGACTACACTGTGATTGGCTGTTTCGTTCGTGGAGGTTTTCTTTCAATAAGGATCGGCCCATCATTGTGTCGCCAACTTTTATTAAATTGAATAGAAAATAATATTAAAAATTCGAATAATCAATAATTTGAATTAACAAAATGAGAACGACCTTGAATAAACACCATTCGACGTTTAAATTTCAAAGTAATGATGTACCCTTATATAAAATTGAATAATTTCCCAATTGAAAAAAACAAATCAATCCTTTGAAAATGATGAACAAATTTTCAGTTTTTTTTTGAAATATGACCTATGAAAAACAGGTCTTTAGCATGTAGCTATTAATAAAAATAGAAATCAAAAGAACTAAAGGTGACTAGATTTTTTGAAAAAATTTCTGAGTCCTTGAATTTTCAATATTTCAACATTTCTTCAATAATATTTTCAAGTTTCAAGTTTCTCCAAATTTTTTTCAGCTTCCTAGTTAGAATTTTTTCAATATATTTTTTCCTAGTTTTGTAAACTGCAAAATTTCGACGACCACTCTCGTTCTGACTGGAAATGAAAAGACGTCAAAAGAAAGTGAATTGATGACATTGGCGTCTTTTCACGATTAAATAAGAGATTGAGAGTTCGTCGATTTGGGAAAAATTTTGAAGATGAAAGGACTCAGAGAAACTGCGCATAATTTAAACAAAAATTGAACGTTAAAAAAGTAGGTGTAAGAAAAAATTCAGGCATCATAGCGGGTCACTTCTTTCAACTTCAGTCACTTTTGGTTACTTTTCACGTCTAAAGGGTCACTTTGGTTACTTTTTTCCCCTCAAAAATCACGCTTTCTTCGCACTTCCAGGTAAAAATTTCTATTTTTCAAAATTCTTTAAGAAAGATAATGAAAAAATCGATTTTTGCTACTTTCTCATTTCGAATCAGTGAAAAATCACTGATAAACAGTCAGAATTGCAGCACAGGAAAAATTAGTGAAATTCACTTATTTTCAGCGATTTTTCACTGATTATTCAAAAAATTTCACAGATTTTTGAGTGATTTTCTTTGGCTGACTTGCTTTTAGTGAATTTTTTTTTACTGATTTATTACTGTGCTGCAATTCTGACTTTTCAGTGATTTTTGATAAATTTTATTGATTCAAAAATGAGAGAGTAGTTTGTTCGTTATTTTTTCAAAGGAATTTAATAAATGAAATTATTCACGTTTCTTCAGTTGATTTATCTTTGAAATGTTTGCAAAAAACTACAAAAAATTCCCCCCCCCCAGAAAACTGTACAAAAATTTGTCCTCGAAAAAAATTGAATTTTTGGTTACTTTTTGGTCATTTTTTGGTCACATTTTGCTCAAAAAAAGTTACTTTTTTCTTCAAAAATTTCGCTATGATACCTGGAAAATGGATTTTGCAAAAAAAAAAATGGGAAAAATTCGAAGTTGTGAATTTGTTTTTTATTCTAGAAATTTGAGAACTCGAAAAACACGAGAAAATAAGTCATTTTGATAGAATTTCTGAAAAATGAATTCTTAGAAAAAATTTAGAAATGTTTGAAATAATTTGAGCTTGCAAAAAATTTGAAAAAATCAAATAATTTGCACTTGAAATAGGTACGCAAGCGCATCGCACCACCTCACGAAACAAAATCGTCCGGTTGCGAAAGTTGGAATTTAGGAGTCATCTCCACATTGACTCCAGGAGTCAGTTTGGAGTCTGAGAGTCACTTTTTGGCTTCCTCCCAGTCCTTGTCTGAAAGCGAGTTCATGATGGAGTTTCGTATTGCAACTTCACGTATTCAAAGGGGCAATTATAATGGATAGATCTCAGTGTGGAGTCGGTTTTTGTGGAGAAATCACATACGTAATTCACCATCTCTGTCACCTCGTCTCGTCATATGCTGCCGATCACGTTCCAGCAACCCAGATGCATAATAAGAGCAGATAGATATATCGCGTCTTCTACTCGTCATCGTATAATTGAAACGTTATTCCAGCCTTTGCCCATCTTTGTCCAGCACATATCAGTCCATCGCATCTAGCGTTGTCACCGTAAACGGCGCCAAAAAAGGTATCCGAGTCGAAAATACAAATACGTCTGGATCGGTTATCATTTCCTCATGCTCGTTAGTGCGGATAATTTGGAAGAAGTCGACTTACTCTTGAATTTCAAACCGCAATAACCACGAATCAGTTTCCACGAACGTGCTCGATGTCTTTATTCTGATCAAACCACACATCGACGATCCGTTTGAAAATTCGTCTCGCGAATTACATAAGGTGGCGTCGTTGGACCATGGGGATTGTCCAGCAGCATCGATTCCCAATGGACCACATTCCGGTCTAGCACATGTAGCCATAGGAACGATTTAACATAATTTTTAAACAGTTTCGCCAAAGCTGAGTCGTGGTCGGGGCCGAGACATCGCGTAATAAGTAATATAGATCGTCGTCCTCGTCACCGTCGAATCCTGTTTGTTTACAGCATCGACTCCAGCTCCACCAACGCCCCGGGTCGCGGAAGTACGCGCCATGCGACGCCTACGAAATACCAGAATTAGCCCAGAAGCGTCGAGGGAAAATCCAGCTCGAGTTGTTTTCGAGTAATTTACATCGGTCATCTGTCGATTGTCCAATTTGTAAAAACCAACCCATCTTCTTTTTTCCCGGTGTTTTTCACCAGTTTCAATTCTCCTCTTTCCTCGATCTACCTCTAGATCATTCCAGATCCAGGCTCCTTATGTAGATCAGGTTGAAAGCGAATGTGGTGTTTGACAGCTGATTACGTGGTGACTTGTTCCTATACCTCGGCGTACAATCTTCGACATGGATATTTTTTCTGCTCGATAAATCCTCCATCGCCTCGCCTCACTACACAACTTTATCTAATCTATTCCGATCTTATGTATGAGCTAGAGGTGCTGTACTATTAATAATCGCTGCACTATACAATGGCGATAATTTGATAACACCGCCGCGCCGCCATCGCCACCGGTGCGGTGTCCTCTGTAAGTGGATCAACCGCCTGTTTATGGACCTGTTTTGCGTCTCTGTCTAAGCACATGTGTCGAGATAGATTCATATGTACTTATGAGACCGGTACCGGTACGTGTTGTCTTTGTCTTTCAGAGATTTCGTCGAGTTTGTGGCGTTTATTTTCCTATTTTTCTCTCTCTCGGTTCGAGAGCTTTTTACCGGTACGATAGCACCTGACAAAATGTGTGCTACGCCCTGCGGAAATGTCGCAGTTGGAATATTAGCGTGTATTTGTGGCGAATTTGTCGTATTTTTTGAAGAATTTTGGCAAGCCAAGAGTGATCGATAATGAGACGATTAGATTGTAGTCCTTCGAAGATTTTTTTGCTTGAAGTTGACGTACGTATTATCAGTTTATTACCTACGAAGTTTGAAAAATTTATTCCTGGAAATTGAAGAAAAAATTCTGGAATTTCAACCTGTTTTATGAAGATTGAAAAAAAATTTACCGATTTTTTTAAATTGATGAAAGTTTTTCCTAAAAAATTCTTTGTCGCATGTGTATTTGAAATTTCAAGAAATTATTTTCTTTTCATAATTTATAATATTTTCTTAAATTTTTATATGTGTATGAAAGATTATTTAATGTATCTAATATTTTAAATGAAAATATAATTAATTTATATAATTTACTTTATCGAAGTAAGTAATCCTTTTTATTCGGGCTTTTATTTGAGTTTTATTTAAACGTAATTTTTCAAAGTTTTATTGAAAATAGAGATGATCTGAAATCCAAGATGAAACGATTTCAAAAACGAAAAATATTGAGCAAGACTATGCTCGAAAAATTCAGTTTTTTCAACTGTAAAAATTACTCGATGAGTTGAAAAAACGCCAGAACATCGCCAATCGCTTTGTTTTTTAAGATATCTAACGAGTTTGTCAAAATAGTAAAAGTAGCAAAGAGGTAGTGATTTTTTGACAATTTTGAATTAGAAGTACTGAGTGAAAATGCTTGAAAAATAGAAACTATGATTTTACTGTTACAAAAGTATAAAAATTTTCTTTGCAAGTTATGAACTTTCTTTTAATTTAAATAAGTTATTGTAATATGAATTAATCATTTTTTAATAACTTGCTGTTTAAATGAAAGAAATTTCATTGATTTTGGAATCGAAATTTTTATATTTTTTGAGCGGAAATTGGGATTTTCCATTTTTTTTTTGAGTATCCTCGCTATAAATTGTTCCTAAAAATCATAAATTATTGAAATCTTAGCCATCGCTTAGCTTAGACACAGCTTTTGGATGCCCTGTTCTACAACAGTTTTCGTTCTTGCACCACTCCGGCTCGAATAATTTACTCAATTATTTCAGAAGTGTAAGACGAAAAATTCCATTTCGAAATCTCTCCCTCAATCCCAAAAAATTTGAATATTTTGAAGCAATAAAAATTTTGTTCCCATTGCTTATAGGGATTTAATCCTGCAAATAGAAGTGAAATTTCGTCTCTGCGATAATATTGCGTTGAGGGACTTGAAAACGTGTAAAAAATTAGTTTGGAAAACCTAAAAAAGGTAATGAAAGTCATTTTTGAAAAATTGTTCTTATCACAAATAGTGTTTTCACAAGTGATCAATAGTTAAAAAATGAACTTGTTTATCGTGTTTTTTTTGTGCGCTAGAGTCAATAAATATAATTTTCAAAAGTGACGAATTCTGAACAAATAATAAATTTTTGGGTAATGGGTCAAAAACTTCAAACCAAAAAATGAGAGGAATTGTTTGCGAATGTTTTTTGAATAGTAGTGACTTTTTTTTACAAATTTTGGTGAACACCTTGTTTTAGGACCATTTGAAAAGAAAGAGTCGTGGCAGTTTCTCAAATTTCAAGTGAATTCGTTTGAAAGATTTTGCTGACTGGTTGTGTTTTCTTTGACGCACCACATCTGCTCATGTATAACCGATGAGAGTTTAAAATAAGTGAAATGATTTTAACGGATGGTATTTCATTTATTTAAGATCAATAAAATTTGATATTTTTGGAGAAAAAATAATTTTAATTTTTTTTGAAAAAAGAGGCTTACCAAGAGATTTTTATACTTCTCTATTGATTCATTTTTCGAATTAATGTGAAATGACGTGCTGGCGGCTTTCGTACTAAAGAATTGCAAATGAACGGAGAAGTCGAATCTTTCATTTCTGCCATAGAAACACTTCTTCCCAAATGTTCACTTTTTACATATAAAAATTCGGAAATTTTGAATTTTTTTTTAGCGATTTCTAGAATGAAAAATAAACTTACCTATGTAACTACATTTATAATAACGTGTTCACTGGGATATTTAAATAAACATTCAAATCTCCTGCATTTTCCCTGGTTTCTATTTTCCAAAGCGTAACAGCTTGTAAAATTTGAGTATTATTGAAATTTTCTGTAAATTTCTTTGAGATTTAAAAAAATAATATTACAAGTATACTAATATTATTAAAAAATAAGTAAAAATGAAAAAATGAAGTTGAAAAAAGTTATTTTTAAAATAAATAATTTCCAATTACTTAATCAATTTTTAATTACTAAATCACAAAAAATTTAAAATTAAATGAATTCTTGATAAAATGCTTGAGTAAAAGGATTACTTTGTGAGATTTTGCAATAATTTTATCGAGGAGTAAAAAATTTGAAAATTTAAAATTTTCCGGAGACGAAAATTTTTGATTTTTTTGTCTTTTTTCTACAAGCATTTTAGTATCTAATCTGAATTTCTGTCATGGTTTCTGCTTCCAACTCTCTCATTTCGAATCAGTGAAAAATCACTGATAAACAGAATTGCAGCACAGAAAAAAATCAGTAAAATGCACTGATTTTCAGTGAATTTTCACTGATTTCCGGTGATTTTCTTTCACTGACTTGCTTTTAGTGAAAAAATGTTCACTGATTTATTACTGTGCTGCAATTCTGACCGTTTTTCAGTGATTTTCGATAAATTTCACCGATTCAGAAATGAGAGAGAAGTGCATACTTATTCAAAATTTTCAGCCAAAATCTCACATTTTGGATTTTTTGTCTAGAATTACCACTGTAGTCACCCTCATGCTTGACTTCCTTTTATAAGAAATTCTGACTGGCCTTTATCAGCGGAGTTGACTGCTACACATACATACATTATATAACTGTCATGATTCAGTGAGATCAAATTATTTAATTTTCTTAATTAATAAATTTTATGTTTACCTAAAACGTTTCCAGATTATTTTTGGATAAAAAGATATTCATGCTCAACTCTTTTTTTGGGTATATTTGATATTTCGATTTTCCAACATTATTGCTCAGGCTTCGTTTAAGTCAATTTAATTTTCTTTTTGACTTTCGAAATGTTGATGAATTTACATGAGTAAAAATGTCATGAAATAGTTTTGGTGTTTGGAATTTCAATTTTTTGAAAATTTCTCCTTCTCGTCATTCGTGTTGAATGAGAAAAATGTCTGCGGAATTCGTTTGAGAGGTCCTGCAAAAATCCTGCCTGTTGATTTCGCAAGAATTCGTTAGACACATTGAATCTTTTAATTTTGCTCGAAAATTTACATTATTTTTTACCTAATAAAGTAATAATATCTTATCAGAATAAAACTGCTAGAAAAGTGCTTGAAATTTCCTATAAAAAGGGTAGGCACGAGTGGGAAGAGGGCGAAAAGCGCTTGAAATTTATTTTAAAAACAGTTTACGCAAGGGAGGAGGGGGTCTTTTTGGTCTAATTTGAAGCATAAAAAATTGTATACAAATGGCATGCAAAACATAAAAATAGCATGAACTTTCAGTTTCCAAATCCACTTCCAGTAGACACCAAGACATCTTGTTTTTGGACCATTTGAAAAGAAGGGGTAGATGCAATTTCTCAAATTTCAAGTGAACCCGTTTGAAACATTTTGCCGACTGGTCCTTTTTTTTCGACACATCTCTGCTCATGTACAACTGATAAGAGTTTAAAATGATTGAAATAATTTTAATAATTAATATTTTATTTATTTAGTATCAATAAAATTTGATATTTTTGGAGAAAAATAGTTTTTGTTTTTTTGAAAAAAAGAAGCTTACCAAGAGATTTTAGACTAGAGATTTCCTTCATCCAATAGTAGGGGTTTTTACCTAAAATAAATTAGCAGAAAGGGGAAGTTTCGTATATAAGCTCAGTAAGACATGTATTTCAATATTCCCGAACTTCCCTAAAATTGGTGAATATTTTGAACCCCTTTTTGGGGGGGTGAGGGGGTTCAAATTTTGGTTTTTCGACAATAACTTTCGAAATTACGCATTTACAAAAAAAAAGTTGAAACAAAAATTGTAGAGAATTAAAAAACAAATAATTTTGTTATTTACAGTTTCTCCCTAAGACGTCATGGAAGGGAGCTGGAGCCTTCCGAAAAAAATCAATTTTGAAAATTCCCTATTAAAAGAAATAATTATCAAAAATTGGGGTTATCGACTTTTGGAAGCGGTTTTTCTGCATACTATATCTCATTACTATGTAGAACAAGAAAAATGTATAGTCGACCCCTCATCTCAAAGTAGGGGGGTGGACCCTCCATCGAAAAAGTCGCGTTTTCCCCCAAGCATAGCACAGCTACAGTGAAAAATTCGAAAAATTGGTTCAAACAAACATTGTAGAGCGTTAAAAGACGAACATTTTACTTTTTTTACTTTTTTTCTACGTGGTCTTGGGGGCGAGTTATCGCAAAAAAAAAAAAAAACGGCGCAGCGTTCAATAATGTTTTACGAATTTTGTACGTTGTCTTTTGGGGTCCAATTTAGGATCAAGGGTTAAATCATAATAAAAATCGAGTTCAATGATCATAAAAACCCCAGAAATCCACTTTTTGGGCTATCGGTTGGCTAGATTTTATACCAGATCTACACATGCGTAATTTATTAAGTTGATGTATAATTTTTGAACGCCGCGTCACTTTTTTTCTTTTTGCGATAACTCGCCCCCAAGACCACGTAAAAAAAAAGTAAAATGTTCGTCTTTTAACGCTCTACAATGTTTGTTTGAACCAATTTTTCGAATTTTTCACTGTAGCGGTGCTATGCTTGGGGGAAAACGCGAATTTTTCGACGGTGGGTCCACCCCCCCCCCCCACTTTGAGATGTGGGGTCGACTATATACATTTTTCTTGTTCTACATAGTAATGAGATATACTATGCAGAAAAACCGCTTCCAAAAGTCGATAACCCCGATTTTTGATAATTATTTCTATTAATAGGGAATTTTCAAAATTGATTTTTTTCGGAAGGCTCCAGCTCCCTTCCATGACGTCTTAGGGAGAAACTGTAAATAACAAAATTATTTGTTTTTTAATTCTCTACAATTTTTGTTTCAACCTTTTTTTTGTAAATGCGTAATTTCGAAAGTTATTGTCGAAAAACCAAAATTTGAACCCCTCACCCCCCAAAAAGGGGTTCAAAATATTCACCAATTTTAGGGAAGTTCGGGAATATTGAAATACATGTCTTACTGAGCTTATATACGAAACTTCCCCTTTCTGCTAATTTTTTTTGGGTCAAAACTACTGAAAGCTGGGACCGGTCCCAAAAGTTAGTGTATGTACCCCTATTTCGAAAATAGTCGGTCTGCCGATCCGCAGCTGCTGATTTAAAGCTCAGCGAAAGCTCAAAAGTTCACAATTTTCATGAACTTTTGGCCGGAAACACTGATGGTCGGAATTGGTGTCTAATTGAAGGATTTTTTGCGCTGAATCCGAATATGTAGGTCTGCCGACCCTAGGGTGCTGGCTAAGGCCTGGCAGACGGGGTCAAGGGGGGAGAAAACTTGAAAATAGACGATTTTTTGATGAAATTCACATAAAAGTCGCCTAATTGACATTTAATAAGTTTAACAAGTGCTTTTAAGTATTACTCAAGAACAATCATGACTTCTCAGCTTCGAAATTTTACAAAATTTTCACATTTGAGGGTGGTGGGGCATAAAGGTTCATCAACAAACTCATGTGTATAGGCATGCGATATATCAAAATGTATGTTTTCAAGGTCGTAGAACTCGATTATAGCAATGTTGTTCGCGTTAGGGGTAAGAGGATGGCACTAATTTTTGCGGATCACTAATGCTAGCTTGGGAAACGTACTTGGAAAAACAAAATCTCACAAATTGCATTTTATACGTCTAATAAGTACACATAACAACAAACTAACAAACAAAAAATATCTAAAATTTTTGTATGCCCCCCTAATGTGCGATTTTCTGTGAAATTTGGCCATTTTTGGCTCAATAATCGCTCCATAGGCGTCATATGGTCGGCGGGCGAAAAAAAAAACTCAACACATATGGTACATTAGTTCATTCCACATTCATTTAGCCAAAGTTTGTGGAAAATGGTTTGCACAATATAGGACATGGTGAATTTTTGAAATTGAGAAAACTCATCATTTTTACCCTCTTTTCCCAAAACTAAATTATCTAAAAAAAAAAAATTAGAAACATGGGTTGCGACCTATCAAAATGGATTAAAATTTCACGAGCTGCACATATGTAGATTTTATTTGTTAAAATTTATTTTGAAAATGGATAATTTCTACTGAATTGAATGATCACCAAAATTTGAAAATTGAAGAATTTTTTGATAAAAAGATGCTGCAAGCATTCAAGGACCTAATTTGTATCTTCGTCGCGGTTTTTGTTTCCACGTATGAATACTTCGCTAGTTTATCTGCAGATTTTAGTATTTTGCAATTAGAGTGCCAAAAATTTAAAATTGAAGGAATTTTTGATAAAATGCCTGAATAAAAGGATTACTTCGTGAGATTTTGCAATCTTATCAAAGAGTGAAAAATTCGAAAATTTTAAATTTTCGATTCTTTTTTGATCCTTTCTGCAAGCATTCAAGTACCTAATTTGTATTTTTGTCGCGGTTTTTGTTTCCACGTATGAATACTTCGCTAGTTTATCTGCAGATTTTAGTATTTTGCAATTATATTAGGCTTGAAAATTCGAAAGTTTTAAAATTTTTGGAAATTTTTCATTTCGAAATAAATATGTGCCAATATTTTATAGTTCGTTAATGATTCATTTGGGGAATTGAATCGATTGAAATGATTCGCGAAAACGTACGATTTGCTCTAAAAATTACCTAATCGTTTGACGCATATTTTTCTCGCGATATTTCACGAAAACTCCTCATTAAATTAACCTAATACATTGTACTGAAAATCGCCCCTTTTCACGTCATACCGACTTCTCCAAGGCCGAGATCTTCTAATTAACCGCAAGTTTTACTCATACCCATCATGTTCTGTAAGATTTAACACACATACGTAGATGTAATCAGACCAATGAACTTACTCACACATAGACGAGGTTACTAACTACTTTACGATCGAGTAAAAAATCATTCTAACTGGTTTCTACATCATAAAATAATCTTCTCGCCGGGCAACCAGTAGTTTTTAAATATCATTTTATTAATGGGATAAAAAAAAAACTTGGAAAAGACGATGACACCACGATCATTATCGTCAATATTTTGTAATTATATTGGTACGTGTTGTACGATATGTGATGTATCTGCGTGTTGCCTATAATGCACGTTACAGTGCACCAGCAGCCAGCAGGTGTGCCAAATTAAAATCTGATTTTTCTCTCGGCCGTTCGATCATCTCGAGATATGATACGGGCTACTCGTGTTTTGCATACGCGCAAATCATCACCGTACATCGATACGCGCGTAAATTATCCGACGCTGTGCCGATGATGCCTTCATCATTGCCAAATTACAACATCGATGTTGGAATCGCGCGATGTTTCCAAAATTATGATAAAAAATAGGCGCCGTTGATTAACACGTTCGTGGAATTTTACGATTATGATTCTTCCAAGTTGTAGCACGCGCCACTCGTCATTTCTTTCGCTCTCTCTTTCTATCCTAGGTCGAGGCTCTGATCGAATGATGTAACCGCGAATCTGAGATACTCTCTCTCAATCGTGCCAAGTTTATCCCTCATACCTTGACGCTCGTGACATCATTTCATGTTCGATTTGATCGCCGGTAAACACTCAACATCGTATCCATTGTGAGTGAATTGGAGCTGCCTTATAGAGGAATTGATAAGGTCGCTTTGTCACCTACGCGATAATTAAACGCATTTCACTTCGATGCTTCCTCCCAGATGACGAATCCGTCGGAAAATAAACACCGACACCTTGAAACCATATATTATTAGCGATCAATTTGCATCGTTTTGCATACACAGGCTCGTACGACCGTATAATTACAGGGTATTTAAAGTCTAAAGACATAAACGTTGTGGAAATAACACCTATGTGCGAATACATCGCACATCCACGCTCATTAATCGACCAATTCCACCTCGGGCCGTGGTAATTGAAAGGTTAACCTTTTATCACGCAGCCAAACGATTTATTTCCAAAAATAGTCATAATAATTGTCGGTCTAGCGAAATGGCAATCTAGAAAGATGAGAAGATGGTTCAATGTAATAGCCCATTAGCTAGTTGAGCCGCGCTGGAGGTCTGACAACCAAATTATTCGAGACTACCTTCGATCTGAATGAGAGTGGAATTTTCGGAAAGGACGTGATACGAAATTTCCTAGTTTTAATATTCGCGATGATTTTCCTGTTATTGGCGAATTTTTAAAAATTTGCAAAATTATTATTTTTTTCAAGAATTTTTTGAAAATGGTTATTTTTTTCAATAGAGGTAATGAAAATCCGGTCTCTATTCGATATTCAAATTGTGTAACAGTGCTTTCAAATCGTGTAAGTCCTGCTTTTGTCCTGATTTTTTTCAAATCAAACGTTTTGAAATTTTGTATTCATTTTCCTTTCATGCTTGAATACTTTTTTTTTGTAAAAATTTTATTCAAGCATGAAAGGAAAATGAATTGAAAATTTCAAGGAAATTTTCGCCTTCGCGTTTTCTAGGATGTCTAACGGTCCTGAAAAGTCTAGCTTTTTACCAAGAGGTCAAGCAAGTCATATAAAGTCAAGATTTTTGACTCAAAGTTCCAGCAAAAATTGAAAAAAATTCTTTCACCCTCAAAAAAAGGTGAAGAATAATGTATCTGACTTATATTTGAAGAACTCAATTCCAAAAAGTGCCTAATTCAAAAATGTTTTTTTGGAAAATAGAAAAAAGTTCCCAGACCCATAATTTTTTGAAAAAGCTGATGAATCATGTCTTGAACTGTAGTGCAACGGTTCCTCTAAGTAATCTCATTAAAAAAATTCCCACCACTGCGACTCTGTCTGTGTGAGAGGCTGATTAAATTTGGTCCAATACTTTTTGGAATAGTAACGATTTTGTTCGAATATTTATGGCGAAATCTCAGGCCTAAACATAATGTAGTGATATTATTCTTTCCTGGACTAAGTACCTTTTGGAACAGTACTATTTTTTTGGAAATTTTTGGGGTGAAATCTCGGACCTACATAAATGTAATGAAATTATTATTAATTATTCTTTTCTTTTTGATCATTCAGTAAAAATTCTAAACTGAAACGAAAAAAGCTAAAAATTGGTATTGCCCTAATTTTGACCTGCCGAATCGATTGGAAGCGGTTTCGAGACGTTTCGGAGCCTCCAGAAAATTTTGGTATTTTTCAACACTTTAGAAAAGCTCATAAAAATGGTCCGTCATCATTTTTCGGCTGTATGACGTCCTAAACTGGTGAGAAATTACCTAAACTACTCGATGACGTCACTAACTCATTTTTCGTTTTTTTTGGACTAAGCACTTTTTGGAATTGAGGTCTTTATTTGTATTTGTTGGACGTTTTTTGTAAAAATTGAAATTTAGAGCTTATTGCGATTTTTTTTTATTCATTGTTTGTTTCAAGTTTTTTTTTGTAAAAATTGAAATTTAGGAGGTCATTGTGATTTTTTTTAGAAATTATAATTTTTTGAAGTATTCCGTAAAAATTATCATCATGGGGGGGGGGGGGGAATAAAAAAGTCATGTAAAAAGGCCAAGGAAAGTCGTTAGACACCCTGTTTTCAAAGTCAAACTTTTTCATGCACAAATTTAGTATTTTCCCAAATTTTTAATTTCTTGAAAAAAAACTGTTAGTAATAGTTTTTCGATTTAAAATAAATATACAAGGAAGTGTTCGAAGGGGAAACATTTCCTTCTAACGAAAGAAATTTTAGATTTTGAAATTCGTTTTGTGCAAAATTTTTTACAGTTCAAGGATTTTTTTTTCTACAATAACTGATATTTAAAAAAATTTATGGTGTTTACTGGCAAAAACCCCAAGAAACCCCAGAAAATAGCAAGGAATTCACCTTAGTAGCAAAAAAAAAAAAAAAAGAACAGAAAATAGCAAGTATTTTGATGATTTTACCGGAGTAACAAAGGATTCTTGACTTCTTCCTCTTTCTTTGGAGTTAATTGTTCGATTATTAACTCCACAGAAAGAGGAAAAAATTTGTTTCTGCGGAAAAATCATCAAAATTCTTGCCATTTTCTTGAATTTTTCTTGCTTCAAATTGGCCCAAAAAATCTTCCTTTTTATCGTTCGAATAATCGAAGGATAAAAAGGAAGATTTTTTTTGATCCAATGTGAAGCAAGAAAAATCCAGAAAATGGCAAGAATTTTAATTTTTCAGATCCAGGGGACTCCATGAAAATTTCATAGAATGAGCTTTTTCCCCTAAATTTTTCAACCCTAATCCAACAAAAGCTACAGATTGCCTGCGTTGCAAAAAGAATATGCCCGGGCCACTGCGAGAAATCCTGGTGTGGGCTGACGAGAAGGTAAAACGTGTATGTCTGTGTGGCACACTTGGCTTCACTTTTTTGAAATTGACTAGGCATCACTAGAGGAGAGAGGATGGTTTCTCTATCTCTCCAAAATTTAAATGATTTGAAAAGCGAAAAATAGAACTTAGAATTTGGCGCATTACCGTTTCAGAAAAATATTGAAATATTTGAAGAATATAAAATCCGAAGTACTAAAATGAGGATAAAATGTTGACCTCTTCCCCCCCTCCCAAAAAAAAGAAAATTCGTAAAATGTTTGAAAAATATTCTGAAAATGTCCCGCATTTTCATTGTAGAAGTCTAAGACATCTTGATATTGACCTCTCGACGTCGAATTTTATATTTTCCAGCCATTCTGAAACCTCCAGCTAGATTTTGATTTTCTCTAATATTTTCGAAATATTCTAGATGACGCGGAAATCGCTCGAGCCCTTGAAAATTGAGTTCCAGCCTTTTCACGAGTAGTTTAACGATCCTCAAGTGTATTTTTTCGAACAACTTTCAAATTCCCAATGATCAAAGGTTAAATTGAAAGCTGATTTAAATATCAAAATAAAGAAATCAAGGTTCAAATTTAATAAAATTCCCAAAAAGAATTCTCCTTGCCCTTCTTCTCATCCTCATATGCTTCGTATTTTGCATTTAGTTCATCGAATCGTCGAAAAATTGTCCCAATTTCTTCACCTTATCAAATTTCATCCGTCCGAAAGAAAATTTCCCTACAATTACACCCTCCAATTTCCCAGCCCTCGATATCTATTCCAATTAAAATCTCCACATTGAACGAAACCGAATTACTCTCGAGCACTTCGCACAGATCGTATAACCTTTATTACGTAACTTCTTGACCCAACCAGTACACTTTATGCGTCTGCAATTAAACCCACTCGACGAGCATTTAAATCGCCGGATTATTGTGACGCTGCGTCGCGACGCCGAAACGCAATGATACTTCGTTACATGGTTTATTCGTCGGTTCGTGCGCCTACAAAGTATCAAATAATTGGCGAAAATTATCCCGACATGGGTAGTTAGGTAGTTAATTCGTTTTTAAATGCGCATATACGCGCGCGTGTCTTAAACATACACCAATTTGCTTGTAGCCTGGTACTACATACTCGTAGTACAATTTAAACACATGTTACCTCTCTTAGGTAACTTGTTGCCAATCTATAGTAAAGCAATACGTAAAATCCCCCTTGAACTTTACATAACGTGCAGGTAAACGCGAATGACGGTCATTACGCGAACCACCTATGATACTTCTCGACTCCCCTCTCACCTGTTGTCATCTCTTCGCGTTCAGTTCTCACCTAATGATACGAAACGAATTCCTGAACTGACTTTGGAGTTCATTTTCTAATCTGAGTAATTTTGTAAGATGATAATTTCTCTTTTTGAATTGGTCGAGTTTGTTTTTTGCCTTCGAACGAGTTTTTGAAAAATCCAAAAATTTTACTGGAATTTTCTTGTTTTTTCTTTGGATACAATTTTTTTTTGAAAATTCAATATTAATTTTCCTATAGCGTTTCAAACTATTTTTTTACTAGAAATAATAAAGTCAGGTGTCTAATGGGCTCTGTAATAACTGAATGATGCTAGAAATGAAAAATCGTTGTAAAGGTTCTGGATTTGGCTCCGAAGGCCTGCATTTTCCATTGAAAAATATTTTTTTTATAATTTAGGCACCACGTGAAGTAAAAAATTATTTTATTGATGAAATTTAAAAAAAAATTTCATCAGGTTTGTAACAAGATATTTCAATTTTTTCCGAGAGGAGGGTTGATGAAAAAATGCCCTGAAAATTTTAATGTTGGGATCACCTCAGAACATTTTTAAAATTCTCATGTTAAACGTAAATTAAGAATTGAAAAAAACTATCAGATTTCGATGATTAAAAGCTCATATTGGCGTCTTAATCATACTATAATCACATAAGAGTCAATAAAAATCCATCTAAATCATCAAGTTTTTGGTCATTAAAATATTGAGAAACGATTAATCATTAAAAAATGCTCATACTTGCGTTTAGAATAAGTAAAAACACATTAAGAATTTAATAAACGCCATGTCATCATTGAAAACTGGCAAATGAAACTTGGAACTTTAGTAAGGTTATCTCATTCTATAATTTACTTCAATTTATTATTATTTCATTTTCAATTTAAAATAATCAATTCTAATGATATGTTTTCAACTATCGAATCCATAGTTTAGCAGATTTTGCAGTAATTCTGTGGCTGGTCAATTTTTGTGACGGTTTTAGCAGTTTAATCATATCGTAGAGATTTGTCAAGTATCGCGTGACAATGTTCGAAGTCAGAAGTAAAAACGTTTTGAGATTTTTCTGACTTTGCTTTGAATATACCGCAATGAGGTTCATTTGTGTGACAAGCTCCACTTTGATAAAGTACGTTGAAAAAAAATAACTTCCTACCTAGTACCGCCTTAAGCATCTATTATAAATTTCTGTCCCTGTATCTTTCTTTCATCGATCAGGGTTTCAAAACCCGAATTGAACAGAACCAAAAGAACCGTTCTGAACGTTCTTTTTGGTTCAGAACCGAACCGAACCGAACATAACAAAATGGAAAAGCGGTTCTCAAGAACCGAACGTGAGAGCCGCTCTTTCATGAACGGTTCTCGAGAACCGAACCTGAGAACCGAACCTGGAAACCGCTTATTAAAGAGCAGTTCTCAAGAACCGAACCTGAGAAACCGCTCTTTGAAGAACGATACCTTAGAACCTAACTTGAGAACCACTCTTTGAAGAACTGTTCTCAAAAATTTGAAGACCGTAAGAACCTTGAAGAACGGTTGCTAAGAACCGAAGTTGAGAATCATACTTCGATTCTTCATCGCTTGAAAAAAAATTTTTCCAACAATTTGTCAACTTTTGAACTTTAAAATTTTCATTCTTTTTGTAAGTTCCGAAGTATTCTTACCGCAAACGGGGTTTCAACGATGTAAATCCAAAATTAATTTCAATATCCAAGTTCAAGTTTTTTCAAATTTCTTTAACTACTATAAATGTGTTTAAAAAGGGTATAGCCGGGTAAAAGGTGAATTTGGCCCTGGCTTCGATTTTCGATCTAACTCCCCCAAATGGTACCCCTTGATGTACCTAGAAAAAAAAATGGAAAATTTTTTGACCCCCACCCCTTTCGGAGTTATGGCCATTTTATTGCAAAATTTTCAAGAATTTTCAATTTCAACCGAAGTGAAGGAAATTTTCTGTTCTTTGGCACAAAGTTACATCTTGTAGAGGTGTATTCAGTATAATTTTTTCCACAATTTTGGTGCACTCCTTCACGTTTTTTCTGCTATTTAAAATAGCTGTTTTAATTTTTGTCGAAAGTAGGGTGGAAATATTTCGCCAAAAGCCTGCGAAAAATCTAAAAAATTGCCAAAAAAATTCTATATTTTAATGAAAAAACGTACTTACTGAAAATTTTAATTTTTCTTGTACCTCGGTATCTGTGTTGGTTTATTAGGTAATGATCACCTCAAAAAGTTCAAAAAAACTTATTTTGAACGTTAATCAAGAATTCAAAAAACGATAAGATTTCGATGATTAAAAGCTCATATTAGCGTTTTATTAATCCTAAAACTACGTAAAAATTTATAAAAAATCTAAATCGTAAAAATTTTCTAATTGCAAATATAAAAAAAAGCCCATGCTCGCGTGACATATAAAAACACATTAAGAATAATTAATAGACATCAAATTTTTGATGATTGGAAAATAAAACTTGATAATTTAACAAGGTTATCTGATTGTGTGTTTCAATCAGATTTCTTGGAATTCTTGTATAATTTTCAAAAATTTCAACTTTTATGAGTACAAAGATAGATTTTCACTTGACACGTCGAAAAGGAAGTAGGTATAATCGAATTATACAAACAATTTTTACGATAATTTCATTGGATTATTTTATCAATGATGATTTTTCCAACTACCGAATCCATAGGTTGGCAGACTTTGCAATAATTCTATGGTTGGTTAATTTGTGTGACGTTAATGATGTTTTTCTCGATTTTTGACATGATTTAATATAATTTGATGAATGTTCCATAAAAATTGAACGGTATAATCATATCGTAGAGATTGGTCAAGTATCACGTGACAATGATTGAGGTCAGTAAGTAGTAAAAACCGGTACTGAGGAAAGATCCGAAGATTTTTTCAAAATAGAGTGCTTGTTTTGAGATTGTTCGGGCATTTTTTGAATAGGTATTCATCAAATGAGGTTCATTTGTCTGAGATGAGAAACTCTCTTTTGAAGTACGTTTGAAAAAAAAAACTTACTTACCTGGTACCACTATTTTTTTTTTTGATAGTATTGTATGTTTATTTGTTTATTGTTACTTGGATGCTGACGAAGTGTTGAAATATGATTTTATGATATCTAATTTTTACTTCGATTTTTTTCACTGGTTCTATTTTTTGGTCATTTTTTATCTAATTGATAAATTTGAAAAAAATATTCTAGCAGGTGTCCACATTTTTTCAATTTTACAAAGGGGTGATTTTTCTAAAGGGGAAATTTGCTAGAACTATCTCGGCCAAAATCCTGCAAAAATCTGAAAAATTCCAATTTTCGGGGTGAAAATTTCGGTAGACACAAATCGTGAGAAAGATTGCTTTCCTGTTAGATTTGAAATGAATAATAAATAATGAGAAAAATGCTCCATGGGTGAATTGACTTGTCCTAACATCATGTAAAAATATCTCTTACGTTACGAAATTATCATATCGATCAAACTAAAGTACACACATGTATTTATTTGAGTTACTAACGAATGCCATGGAATCATTCTTAATGCTCGCATACTCGTATATTTGTGCGAGAGTACCAATACCAATATCATATGAACGAGTATCCGTACGATCGATTGAACGAGTATACTGTACAGCTTCGTATTACTCTACGAGTACGCGATGATTGACGTAATATTTTTCATTTTACGTTTTCGATTATTACATAAGGGAACGCGCTTGTTTTGGCTTAAGACGTGATAAGATCGTGAATTTCTTTGGGCTTTCTTCTCTCTTTTATCATTTTCTCTCGACGACGTCGTCATGTCGCCGCATCCATCGTTTCAAATGACTCTGTAAATTCGTTCTTCGAAACTTATTGCATCTCTCTCTCATCTCTACCGATATGTTTGCTGTAAGTACTCGTTTCCTATACTCTCGACATGGGTATCTCACAAACAACAACAACGATGACAATGAAAAAAAGCAACACGAACGACCAGTTACGCGATACACGTGTCCTGTCGAGTCTACAGCGATGCCCTCAGGTTGAGATTTTTTTCAAATGATTGATTCGAATATTCGAAATTTGTCGGAAAGTTGGATGTTGGAACGATTGAGTTTGACCAGTGTCATTGGACAATTCAGTTCGACTAGATTATGAATATTATTTTATACGATTTGCCGAAATTTTCAGAGAATTTTAAAATAAAAAAACCTTACGCAGACTGACTTTTCACCCATATTCTCATATAAACCAATATAACTTTATTAATGTACGAACCAACATTAATTATTTCCTCAAATAAAAATAATAAAAAAAAACAAACCAATATTAATTCTTCTCTCAAATAAAACCTAAAGTCAGTAAAAAAATAAAATAATAAAAAAATGTATTTCCATTGAAATAAGAAAAGTCGATAAAAAAATGTATTTTTAATAAATGGAAAGAGGGAAAGAAGTTTGAAATTTTGAGCTTCTATGCCCTCTCATGCCACCGGGACGTCTACGGGGGTTTAAATCGAAAAATCAAGGCCAAATTTGAAATCAGCCACCCAAATTGGATGAATTTCAGCTTTGGAAGTTATTACTCGAAATTGAAATTTTGGCCTGGTACCCAAATTAAAAATTTTGGACCTCTATGCCTCCTCATGTCCATAGAGGCATCTACTCTCTCATTTCGAATCAGTGAAAAATCACTGATAAACAGTCAGAATTGCAGCACAGGAAAAATCAGTGAAATTCACTGATTTTCAGTGATTTTTCACTGACTATTCAAAGAATTTCACAGATTTTTCAGTGAATTTCATAAATATCACTGAGTTTTCAGTAAATTTTCACTGATTTGTTTTCAGTGAAAAAATTTTCACTGATTTTCTCCTGTGCTGCAATTCTGACTGTTTCTCAGTGATTTTCGGTAATTTTCACTGATTTATAATTGAGAGAGTAGGGATGTTCAAATCGAAAAACTAAGGCCAAATTTGAAATCAGCGACCCGAATTACATAAATTAGTATTCCATTTTTCCAGTTATTACTCAAAATTAAAATTTTGGGCTAGTACTCGGGTTCAAAATTTTGAACTCCATGCCTCCTCATGTCCATAGGAGTTTCTAAAGGGTTGAAATCGAAAAACTGAGGCCAAATATGAAATCGGAAACCCAAATTACGTACTAGTAGGTATGCCATTTTTCAAGTTATTACCGAAATTGAAATTTTGCCCTTTCTCTTCCCCATCCCCTCAGGCATCCTTATGTTCCTAGGGACATCAAGGGTATTGAAATCGAAAAAAAGTCGGTAAAACAAAAACCAATAGGAATCAGCGACCCGAAATATGTCAGATTATGCCCTTTTACCGAATTTTTAATGCCAAAATGCGAAATTGAGTTTTGGCCCCTCCTTATGTCTTTTGAGGACCGTTTTTGACCAAAGGAGGCGTCCCGCAAAAAAAACTCAGTATAGGAAATTGTATATAGAATTAAATTTTCTTTCGTTAGTGTGTCGATAGATTTTTTTGAGGAGGCTTAGTTTTACAAGTTATCTGCGCTCAATTCAGATCTAAACATTTCAAAGCTTTGAATTTTGGAGTCCTTTGAGATCGACAACTACGATTGAGCTGAAAATTTTACTGTAGGACCCTCTAACCTCCCTCTGCCACTCCTGAAAATTTCAGCTCAATTAGTTGAGGAGTTTTCGAGAAATCGAAACTTGAGTGTTCCGCAATTTTTACTTTTTTATTCAAATTCCAATCCCCCCCCCCCCCGCTTATTCTGAAAGAAACACGTACACGCCTACTGAGAAAGAAAAGCATACAAAAAGTTAAGTATCTCGAAAACAGCTGAATGAATTTTAAAACCATATAAGGAAACGTCGTTTTGAACCACATTTCCTATCATGTTCAGAAGGTTCCAAAACTTGAAAAAAATTTGGTCCCGGCGTTCCCTTCAACTATAATGATTAATGAACGATTTAGTACTCGAATTTTCCTTAATGGAAAAGTCGGTAAAATGACCACACCGAATCTATTTTGGAAAAGCGAAAACCTTGACTCGAAAGAGCATTTTTTTTCGTAAAAATATTCACGCCAGGACAATCCGTCCTCATTCAAAGCGCCAATTATTATCCAAGGTTAATTATCGTATCGGAAGATTTTCGTCCAAGTTTCGTCATAATTAATACGTATAGGCATTATAAATAATGAAAAATTAAATAATCGTGATCGAAAGGATGATCCGAAGATCAATACAAAATATACATCGAATTAATAGCTTCCGCTCGGACCTTCAAAATGAAAGAAAAAAGCTTCTATCAGTCATCTCACGCGATTAGCCCACTTTCGTTTTTTTTGACCGAGAGAAAAAGTAATAATTAACTAAACGCCGCGTTAAGGACAATTCTTCATCCTCCCGAACGATCGAATCTAAAATGCAGTTTCGTTGTACTCGAAACCTGTCTAGATAAATGATCTCATCGGTCATTCTCATCCGCTATGATTGTTCTCTCTGCAGGAGTAAAGGATACCAACGATATTTATATTAACATTAGATATCAAATTAATCAAAAATCCCCATTCGTGCGTATGCATCTAGAATTTCCACTTGTGCAGCTGCATAGCAGTTTGGAATCGTATTTCGAAGCTTTTAGACTCTTGATAGGTGCTTATTACGAAATACTGCGTAATCCAACAACGTAATGGATGCGTTTTAGTCTACTTGTCTTCTAAGGTGAACCTGGTCTTGCAAGTGCATTCTAATACGAAATCTGGTCTTTTGGCGCGATATTATACGCCGTATCTAAATACGTTAAAGCGTGATAAAGAAGACTAATCGTTTGAAATATGTCTTTTTTAACCGGGACCCCGAACTTATGCCATACAGACGCCACAAACGAAGATCGATTAAATTCCGCAATTATCTACACATATTCGACGATGACTATGGTCAAAAAAATTCCACTTGGACGTTAATTAAAACTTCCCATGACCGTAGTTCACATACCAAATGATCTGTGATGTTTTGGCGGTCTTATGATTATACTGATCAGCCTCTTGTTCACATCTGTCCAAACACGACACCTATATGGATAGGTATATTATGGTGCGTGGAAAGCACAGGTACATGCAAGGTCGTCATCGACAACATTGATTTAAAAAAATCATCTTCTAGGTTTGGAGACAAAATGATTGGTTTAAATATGCAATGGTGTGTGTTGTGCTATGAGTAGGTATTTGCAGGGGAGAGGTGTTTGACATCGATTTGAAAAATGGTGATATGTTTGAAAAAAGCTTGTCTCGAAACCATTGTAACCAAAATTTCAGCTGGTCGGGTTTATTTTTCAATTTTTGGCGAATTTTTGAAAATAGAAAATGATGTTTTGATAAAAATTGATCATTTTTGCAAAAAAAAATCCTTTATAAATGATGAAAATGTTGTTCTTGCGTAATGCCGACTTCCCAAAACCAAAGTTCACAAGTTTTAGTCATTTTAGATGTTTCCAGAAACTGAATTGGACAGTTGAAAATTCGATTTTTTGCCTCTTTTCCGAGTTATCTAACCAAATTCTACATTTTTTCGTCATTCTGGAGCCTCCAGCGAGCTTTTAATTTTCTTTAATATTTTCGAATTTTTTTCAGAAGGCGTGGAAATCGACTTGGATGGTTAAAAATCGATTTCTTGCTTTCTTTCGAATCGTTTTACCAAATTCTATGATTTCAGTGATTCTGGGGCCTCCAGCAAAATTATGATTTTTCCAGTACATATTTTCGATTTTTTCCAGAATCCGTGAAAATCAACTTGGAAAGTTGGAAATCGAATTTTTACTTTCTTTTAAGTCATTTAACCAAATTTTATAATTTTTAGTCATTCTGGAGCCTCCAGCGAGGCTTTGATTTTCTTCAATATTTTCGAATTTTTTCAGAAGGTGGAAATCGACTTTGAAGGTAAAAATCGAATTCTTGCTTTCTTTCAAATCGTTTTACCAAATTCTATCGTTTTCAGTGATTCTGGAGCCTCCAGCAAAATTTTGATTTTTTCCAGTAGGTACCTATTTTTGAATTTTTCCAGAATCCGTAAAAATCAACTTAGAAAGTTGAAAATAAAATTTTTGCTTCCTTTCAAGTAATTTAACCAAATTCCATAATTTCCAGTCATTCTGGATCTCCAGCAAAATTATGATTTTTCATAGTTTTTAAATTTTTTAAAAAGGCGTGAAAATCGATTTGGACAATTGAAAATCGAATTTTTGCCTCCCTTCAAGTCATTTAACCAAATTATATCATTTTCAGCCATTCTGAAGCCTCCAGCAAAATGTTGATTTTTCCAGTACCTATTTTCAATTTTTTCCAGAATCTGTGTTAATCAACTTAGAAAGTTGGAAATCGAATTTTCGCCTTCTTTCAAGTAATTTAACCAAATTCCTTAATTTTCATTCATTCTGGAGGCTCCAGCAAAATTTTGATTTTTCGCAGTATTTTCGAATTTTTTCAGAAGAAATGGAAATCGACTTGAACAATTGAAAATTGATTTTTTGCTTCCTTGCGAGTCATTTTTAACCAAATTCTTTCAATTTCAGACATTTTGGAGCTTCAGCCAAAATTTTGATTTTCTTCAGTAGGGGACTTTCAAATTTTTCCAGAGGTGACAGAAATTGATTTAGACAGTTGAAAATCAATTTCTTGCCTTCTGTCGAGTTATTTAATCAAGTTCTATAATTTTCAGAAAAACAGGCCCCGCGAAATTTTAATTGTATCCAGAATTTTCAAATTTTTCTAGAAGGCGTGGAAATTGACTCGGACGTATAAAAAATCGATTTTTTCCTTTTTTCGGGTTTTTTATGAACATGGCCATATATTTTAGTGATTTTCAAAAGAATAGCTCGAATGTGCTTTTTTGATCCAGCTTTCAATTTCAACTATTGTGATTTTTGAACTTGAGGTGTCTGCTTGGAAATTGTAACGAAAAAAGATTTTCCAGTTAAACTACTCAAAATGAAACAAAAATTTGATTTTTAGCTATCAAGTTGATTTCCACTCTTTTTAGAGAAATTTTGAGTACTCAAAAAAATTAGAATTTCACTGGAGGCTCCAGAATATCTGGAAATGATGAAATTCAGCTTCAGAGATCAATATTGAGAGAAAATGACTTATTTTCATCAATTCCACCAAAAAACTATTGTCTTTCAGAAAATTTGAAAAATTTTTACAAAAAAATTTCAAGGCTTTCAAATTTTTAAAAATTCACCAAAATTCTAAAAAATCAACTCAAGAAGCTGAAATTTCGATCTCGCAAGTTTTAGATCATACTATTTCAAAAAAATCCCACATTTGTTCAAATCAATGGCAAATAACTAATATTACAAAAAATTTGAAAATAAATACATCAACATACCTTTATGATACTCATTATGCTCGATATCGATGGACGAATTACGAACGATGTATTTTCAAAAAAAAACGTATTCTGAAATAAGAAAAGAAAAAGAAAACAGTTGTACAGCTTGTTTGACGTTCAGCAGCAAAAAAATTACACAAAAAATTTCAACGTACGGAGAGTGAAAATTGACTTGTCGCGGCGTCGGCGCCGAAAACAGAGATAAAAGCGCGGCGACCAGAGGACTGTACGTACACGCGAATACTCGTACAGTGTATTTGCCGACGAAGAAGGCAAAGAACACCAACAACAACAGCAACAGTAACAGTAACGATAACAACCGGTTAAAAGACACGCACAATGATACAGTCGTTTAAATAACGCCTTTTAAAAAATTTAAAAAATACGTACAGGTTACGTACGTATGTATGGTGTATATACTTTGCAATGTATATAACGTACACACGATCACAACTTGCTCTAATATGTTCGGACGAAAAACAAGAGTGGTGTACATCCGCGACCAATATATATACCCGTTCACTACGGCTAAAAATTCGCCGGCCTGGTACCCACACTTCCTATCCCTCCATCTCACCTTCTTCGTCTTTTTTTACGTGCATTTTCGTGTTATTAGATCATATGCCCCTGTACCATGGCGGTGCCGGTATCTGCTACATTGGTTGGTATTTTTTCTTTCGGTGGTTTTCTCAGGATGGGATGTCATCTCGCTTATCCACCACCCACTCGAGAACTGCATACGTCGGTGATGTAAGTTGTGGATGTGATGAAGTGCCCTCGAATCTGCCGAAAGAGTGTTACAACTTCCCAGAGCTTTGGATGAGAATTCAAGTTTGTCTACGAGGTTTTAAGATAGTGCAGCAGTGCTGAGATGGGTACGTGTGTAATTTTTTGAAAACATTTTGATGTTGGTTGGTACGTAAAAGGATCCTTGTTTGAAACTTTTTTTGATTCAATTTTTTTGGTGTTTTTTCAATTAGAGAACTAATTTTTTTAATTTTTCCCGCCGATATTTGCTTGATTTTTTCATGAATTTTATAAATTTACAATTTTTTTGTGTGACGCTTTAAATTTTTCTAGAGTAGAATATTTTTTATTTTGCATGAAAAATTTTGCTTTCTTCAAAAATTTTGATGTCTTGTTGCAGTCTTGAAAAAAATTTGGTTTTGAAAACTTTATAGCGAATTTTTTTGGGTTTTTGAGAAATTGAATCATCTGCGTAGTTGAGAGATTTGAAAATTGGCAAAATTGGTAGGATTACAATTTAAATATCTGCTTGATGGCCTATTTCTCAATAATTTAAGCCTCAAAGTGATGCTCGAATGGTAATTTGAGTCGACGAAATCAAGTTTTCTCAGAATATTCGTACGATTTTGAACTTGTTGAATAATTTTATTTTGAAAAGAACATGGGAAACAGTTCTTTCAAATATTGTAATAAAAATTTCGGTATTACGGACTGGACTTAGCCTGAGGCCCGAATGTTCATTCATATCTTAAAAATTAAGGTAACCTTAATGGTTTCAAGGAACCTTCTCGTGGTTTCTGGTTGGTTGAAAATGCGATAAGGGATGTTTGAAGTTACCTCAACTTTTAAGGTATGATTTAAATTCGGACCTTAGTACATATACGTATTTCTTATCCAATGTTCCAATAACATTTTTTAATGATGAGAAATTTTCTTATTTAACAAAAATATGAAAAATAGCACGATTTTCACCCAGTGAGCATGAAAGTGTAAAAATGGCATGATTTTTAATTTTAATATTTCTTTTCTGAAATTTTTCTTCGTAGAAGGTACCTAAATTTTTAATTTTTTGTATAACTGTTTTCAAAAAGTTTTCGACGTGTCTTTCTTTATGTAAAAAAAGTTTTTCCTTATATCCTGTTACATACTTGAATATTTGTTTTTTTTGGTGGGAGGAGGGGGTCGGCATTCTCTTGTGACTGAAAAAAAAGAAAAATGTATGACATTGAATTTGTAGCAGGGGAGCTATTTAACATTTTTCTGAAAAGAAGTCAAGAAATCATGCTTTTTGGAAAAAAAAATCTTGCCCAGTTTTACTAATTCAAAACGATTAATATGAAAAAGAATTTGAAGTAATTCTTGGTTTCTCAAAATTTATTTTAAAATACAAACATATTATTTTTATTCCTTTCTTATTTAAAAAAATATTTTTTTTCTCTCTTAACGTACCTACTTACCCTAATTTTTTTCTGATGAAATGATTTATTTTATTAATGTTACAATTTATAAGAAAGGTGTAACGAATATTAAATCTAAAATCAAACACTATACCCTATTTTTTTAAATAGAATGTATCTGAGACATTTTTACATTATGTTACAATGTAGATAGATATTATTGCTAATATTGCAAATTTAAACCATTTTTTAAAAAGTCAAACTTGATCATTTTTTATTAAAATGCCAATGAACTTTTAATAAGATAATTTTTTCAGAATTTTTATGTTTTTTTATTTTAATTTAAGCAAGCAATGTTGCCAACGATACAATTTCGTAATTTTTTCAAAACATATTTGGCAACACTGAAAAAACGTGCCGCAAGACATATCCATGTTAAAAAATAAATCCCCTCTCTCCAAATAATATCATGAAATGTTTGAAAGATATTCTGCTGAAGTTCTGGTTTTTCATTTTGAAATAATGTCAAGACACTTTGTAAGGTGATTTTGTTGTGATTCTTTGGGGGGGGGGGGGGAGTAAAGTGAAACATCATCGTTAGGTACCTGTCGATGATTTTCAGTTAAAATATTCATAATACTTGATATAATTCAAATTTTGATTCAGTTCATTCGATTTTTAATTTTTAAAGTATGGCCAATATTTAATGTAATTGAAGAAACTGCCAAATGAAGCTCAGAATCTTATGTTTCGTCCGCTCGTTCGACATTGAGTGATAATTTTTTTTTTGAATTTTCAATATTTCATGATATCCGATTTTCCAAAAAAATCCACAAAGGAACTCAAAACGCTATAATCAATGCATTGCAGAGTTTCCAGCCAGATTTTAGGTGAGGGGGTCCTAGGGATATAACTCCCTCCATTCTTCTTCGACCATCATTCGTTCAGTAATCTGGATTAAATTTAGCAAGGTTAGAAGTAGAACGAATCCACCTAAAATTGAATTCGAATCCGAATCCACGAATTATTGCGTTGATTTCGAATCATCGAGTGAATTCGTTTCGTGGATTCGAATCCACGTTTCCACGAATCCATTATTTTGCGGGATAAATCTTCGAACAAATATGAATTTTAAATGGAACATGACTGATATTAATATATGAAATTTTCGAATAGGGGAGGAGGCATGGGCAACATCCTTGGCCTGGCAAAGTATATAATTTATAGACGATTCGCAGCAAAAAATTTTAAAAAAACGAAACAAATTCTATCGAGTTTCGAATCCATTTTACGAATCCGTATTATTTTTTCGGATTCGAATCAATGAAACGACTCCAGTTTCACATATTGAATTCGAATCAATTTTTTCGAATCCAGAAATGGATTCGAATCCTTTCTAACCTTGGAATTTTGCCAGTTACGACTATTTTCAGAAAATTTTCAACATTCGTCAACTTTTTGTTCAATTGGTGAACAGAAATCATCAACGGTGCAATGAAAAAAATTTGAGAATAGATATTCCACATTTCCCACAAGAAAATTGCTCAAAATGAAAATCATCTTTGCTCTTAACGTTGTAAATCTGCATTTGGTGAAGATTCCTCTCATAGCGAATTAAACCCACAAACGATAGGTACGAATTGATAACAAATTTACCACCGATTTCGGTAGCTGCGATGTGGTAGTTGGCCGGTTACGAAGCATTCCTACGTAATATTCGCGGTTACAATTACCACGTTAATGTTAAATATTCAACCTAGACGCTGTTCTAGGTATACTAATTCTTGATCGTTGACCCACGTTGAACCGTACACATAAAAAACGTAATGAGCCAACTTGTATAGTTCGGTGCGATAATACACGAGTGCAATCCGCAAACGCCCGGTATTGTTTTCTTAGTAGTACAACCGGTAACTAGGTATAGCACGACGCTTTGTATTACAAATGTACTTGTACATGTATTCGTTGTACTTAGTTAAAATTTCGATTATACGAATCGAGGAAAATGACTTAGACTGTCGTTAGCAACAATACCTTATTAAACTAATGCTCGAAGATGATCCGATCCAGAAGCATGTTCGCATCTCGATAAATACGCGATTATTCTTCCAACGTAGGCAGCTGAGTACAGCTAATAATCCTTGGAAATTGATCGACGAATTAATCTACTACCATGTTACGCGTATCAAGTCACAGCGGATACATCGCATCCTTGTGCTTAAAAATCGCGCACGGTTAAGTAAACGGATCATACGTCATTATTATTTCATCCTTCCAACGCGGATTTACCTAATCGACAGTGCAGCATTTATCAATGTTACCTGGATTTTATTAGTGGCCATTTGACCACTACAGAAACCGTTGCCACTGGTCAGCGTGCCAACAAACGCTTTACCTGGTCGGATCATGCCAGCCATATTGTTTGACGTTCAGGCTGTCGCAGCGTGATCCCGCAGTCCACGGGCAGTAGGCAGTTAGGCACCGTACTGACCATTGTTTATAGTCTTTATGGTGACGCTGACGTACTCGTATGTAGCTGGTGTGATGGATAATTTCTTCAATTAAACGGAGGAATTTTTGATAGAACTTTTATTTGAGAACAGCTGACTCAAAAAATTGAAGAGAAATGCTGAGAGAGAAAGAGTGAGAGACAGACAGACAGACAGTTTATTTTTATTTTAATGCAACAAATTATGGTAAAATTTTCAGCTCACGGTTCCCCTATACCCAAAACTGGGTGAGCGGGGGGCCAGCTCTCTCTTCAACAAATACAAAATATAAAAATATCAAGAGAAAAACAAAATAAGTAGATAAATAAATAAGTAACAATAAGGTAAAAATGCAAAAAACAAAAACAAAAGAAACAATAGTAAAGAAGGCGTAACAAAAATCAAAAATCAACAATCAACATTCGAGGAGTGGAGAGGAGAGACAGACAGACAGACAGTGATTTATTAATTGAAAAACGAACAAGTGAAATCATTTTTACATAGATCACGGTCCCCCTATACCCAATTCAGGGTGAGCAGAGAGAGAAGGAGGGAGAAAGAGAAAAAAGTGCTTACAATGGGTAACATAACATTTTGAGAATTATTTTATGTATATACTTTTGAGTGGAGCGCGAAAAAAAACATACCTCGGATTTTGGCCAAATTCGCTGGGGTTGTTGGGTCACTATGAGAGACTACCCAAAAAAAATTTGAGCCCCCCAGGTGAAGTTGGGGGAAGAGCTAGGAGTTCTCAAAGGGCACCGCCTTTTGAAAAAAACGTGGTTTTCTGTGTTTTTAAGGTCGAAAAAATGGCGTGAGATTCATGAAACAGCACTATAAAGGTGCGATTTGAGTTTCTACATCTCCCAAGACCATCGCCGTCATCCTCCGATCAAAACTCAGACCTCTACCAGGGGGGTCCAAAAGTTGCAGATCGCGAAATTTCTATGTTTTGAAATTTTTTCTGGTCCCAAATTGAATATTTTTACGCCACGCCGGGTAATTTCTTTTTTAAATATTTGAAAAGAAATTTAAATTTTTGAGAATTTTCCTTGATCAGTGCAGCCAACTGAAAATTGTGGTATTCAGATTTATGGAATGTGTCCTGATCTTATCATGAAGTTGCTAACTATATGTTATGGCTAGAAAAATTTACTTTTTTTTTCGTTTTTCAATCATCACAAAGAAATTATGGGTAAAATTTTTTATACCAGTGCAGCCAATTGTAAATCACAATACTCCGGATTGGAAATTTTATTCAAATGTACGAGTAATTATAATAATATAATATCTCAAGATGAGTACCAAAACGAGTAGACAGCGTTGACAAATGTACAGTGCTGCCAAACATGAATTTTAAGCGGGTTTGTACCTAGAAAATTGATTGATCATTTTCGTCAAATTTATTAATTTTTTTAGCCAAGAATGCCGAAAAATTCGCTTTTGTGATGTGTTTGTGTTATTTGTGGAATGTTGAGTAGAATATGATAATTTGTGAGTAGATAAATGAGCAAAAATGTGAATAATTTTTTTTAGAATCAAATTCTAGGAGTAAGAGTGAGTAAAAAATAACAAATATTTTTTTCCAGGGGTTTTTTGTTATCTTGATTTAAAATTAACGTAAATTCCATACATTAGTGTTTTTTGGATTACAATTGGCTGCACTGGTGGAAAAATTTTACCCATAATTTCTTTGTGATGATTGAAAAACGAAAAAAAAATGTAAATTTTTCTAGCCATAACATATAGTTAGCAACTTCATGATCAGATCAGGACACATTCCATAAATTTGAATACCACAATTTGCAGTTGGCTGCACTGATCAAGGAAAATTCTCAAAAATTTAAATTTCTTTTCAAATATTTAAAAAAGAAATTACCCGGCGCACAGTGGGATATTTTAAAATTTGAGAGTGCAAAACTCGAATTCTCGACACATGTACCAACAAACCATCAAATAATGGGTTTTTCGATGTGCTGAATTCATTTTTGAACTTATTTTGACCCCAGCCCCAGAGGAACCTCCCCTTTGGGGGTTTCAAACTCAAAATTTTGAAAAATATCGTGTTGGGTGTCGAAATATATGTTTTTCGATATGCTGAATTCATTTTTGGATTTATTTTGACCCTAGGTCATGAGCAACCCCCCTCCCTGGGGGCAGAATCTGATATTTTGTAAAATGTTGTGTTGGGTGTCAAAATAAATGTTTTTTGATATGCTAATTTCATATTTGAACATATTTTGACCCTAGCTCATTAGAAACCTCCCCTGAGGAGGGAAACCCCAAAATTTTTGAAAAATATCATGTTGGGAGTCAAAATATATGTTTTTGATGCGTTTGACCCCAGCTTGTAATATGAAAACGGGGACGTTGAGGGAAAAGTTACCTATTCTAGGTTGAAACCCAAGATATTACAAATTTATTGCCGCTAGAACCATTTTGGAAAACATTGGAAAAAAAAACTTATGGACCATAATATAAAACAAATTAACATGAAAATTGTACATGGTTTATTTTCATTTCATTCAAAAATACTACATGAAATCGCGAAACCACATACACCATGTTAAAGGCCAAGAAATTCTCTTTCTAATGATGTGTTTAAAAACCACATTCGACAAAACACAAGCGAACCAACACGCATTCAACTAACACACAGTGGCAGCCGCGTTACCAAGCAGCATGTAATGTAACTTTTATCACGTTGCCAGAAGGACCAAAAAATTTTTATAGGTCCCGAAATTGTTCGGGGTTATATTTGGAGTGTTAACTAGCCCCCACGACATTTTTCGCATAATTTAAAGAAACTAAATTTTTGACTTTTGAACGCTCAAATTCTCAAATATCTCACTGTGCGGCGTGGCGTAAAAGTATTCAATTTGGGACCAGAAAAAATTTCACAACATAGAAATTTCGCGATCTGCAACTTTTGGACCCCCTGGTAGAGGTCTGAGTTTTGATCGGAGGATGACGGCGATGGTCTTGGGAGATGTAGAAACTCAAATCGCACCTCCTTTATAGTGCTGTTTCATGAATCTCACATCATTTTTTCGACCTTAAAAACACAGAAAATCACGTTTTTTTCAAAAGGCGGTGCCCTTTGAGAACCCCTAGTTCCCCTCCAACTTCACCTGGGGGGCTCAAATTTTTTTTGGGTAGTCTCCGATAGTGACCCAACAACCCCAGCGGATTTGGTCAAAATCCGAGGTATGTTTTTTTTTCGCGCTCCACCCTAATGTACTTATTCAATTTTTTATCTAACTACAATGGGTAACATAACACTCAAATGTCTTGAGAATAATAATAATAATGTACTTATTCAATTTTTTATCTAACATATGATTATGTGACGCTTTACTTTGATTTTTCGAATTAGGAAATCCATGTTCACATGTATTCTTCGCACCTATAAACAACATCGAACAATCATCGATGATTCCTGGACTAGTAGGTACATACTTTTGGTATTTTGCAACTTCTATGAAACAAAATTCGACTATTTTTTACCATAAAATGATTGCTCAAGTAATGGAGCGAAGCTTATAAATTCCAATTTCTTGAAAGTGATTAGACAATTTTAAGGTACATATTTATGCTCTTTATGAGTTGTTATGAAATAACTCTTGAATTTTTTTGTGATTATCCAATTCCGAAATCCGAATTTGACGTTCGGGTGATTATTCTAGGCGATGCAGATGACGAGCTCACAAGCTTACTTAGTACTTATGTTGTGCACATAAAGGGAACAGTTGAGATTTCATCAGAATAATCTAAAAGACAATGAATAAATCAGCCGAATTTCAACAAAATTTGGCGACTTCCCAAGAAAGATTTTCCAATTTTTTGAGAAATTTTCTCACGAAGTCGACAAATTTGAGAGAAAAGCATCAATTTTTAGTTTGTAGCAGGAAAAAACACGGAACTTTGCTAAAAACCCCGTTGAAAAACACAAATTTTTAATTGCAAAGTAATAGAATTCTCTCGGACAACAAACCATTACAAAACAAACTATTTTCTTTCTGAAAATCATCAACTGGGTTGAAAATTTCGCTTTCTTTTAAATACTAAAACATTTGATTTAAAAAATGAAGGAATTTCAGCTTTGAATGCCTTCTTCTTAAAAAAATGTTCCCCTCGCTTCGGTCGGGCTCAGTGAATTTACACAATTTATTTAAAAAATAATAGTATGAACTTTCTTCCCCTCCAACCCAAACAATTGAATATTTTCAAGTGAAAGAAATTTATCCTTTTCATTTATCAAAGAACTTAGTAACAATTTCGTATGGAATTATCGAAACTTTTTTAATTTTTTTGGAAAGAGATGAACTCACGAAGGAATATCGTGGTTTTTTTAAAAGTCGAAAGTAACACGAAAAATGCACGAATTTTTGTTATTTATTTTCTATACAACTAGTCGGAAAATTCCTTCTTTTTAAATAATAATGGAGATTTTTGTTCAAGTTTCGAAGGAAACTTGGAGTCGGAAAATTTGTGGATTCCACCCTCCCCCCAACCAAAAATGAAGTTTCGTCTCTGACTCCATATAACATTATAATTTCATTAGAATATGGATTAACATTAATATGTGGCATTCCACAAGAAAAGGGGCAACATTGCCGCAAATGTCAAAGAGTTGCCATATTCTGAAACTAGATAAAATTACCTTTCGAATGAGCTATTAGCGAGCCTTTTTCGTGAAAAATTCGCGGAGTTATGGCGTTTTGAAAATTGTTGTTGAAAAAACATAGTTTAGAGAAAAACGCGTTTAAAGTTTTTGAACGATTTTTTTTCGTAAAAAAACGTATTTATGGTCGAAAAATGTCAAGTTTTTTTTAAACTGGTAGGAAATTTTGTGTAGAATCCGAAAAAGTGGGTTTCAGAACCCTACGACTCCCTACGAGGCCACCAGTGTTGCCAAAACAGCGATAAAAATGACTAAGTGAACACAAATATGAAAAAATTTACACTTTATTCAACTCACTCCACCACTTCAACGGTCATTTTACACTACTTATAAGTTGTTTCACGTGTTGTGGGGTATCTCATATGAAAGTAGAAGGATGAAAGTACCAAAATCTATCAAAAACAAAAAATCAATATTTTTGACCCAAATTCACATTTTTGCGTTTTTCTCGACTTTTGAAAACGGTCTTCAATATTGATAAAAATGAAAAATACTTCATCAATATTGAAGTGGTTTTTATTCAATTTTGGTTTTATAGTACTGTTCATGTATTTAAGTAAGTAGGTAGGTACTTTTTTTTATTTTTAAAAATTTTGAGGTGATTTTTTCCTAAATTTTTCGTTTTGAAGTTGTTTTTCTTTCAATTCTGGGATTTATATTCTTTTTTATAAATAGTATGCATGCCATTTTTTTTTTTAATTTTCAAGAACTGATTTATGATATTTTTTCCAGAAAAACCCAAACTTTTCGATTATCCGACTTCTTGACGTACCCTAGATTTCTCCGCCCCAATTATGTAGGGTAATTGAGATTCTACTGTAGTTTAAAAGTATTTCTGGGTGGGTTTTTTTCTTTTGAAGATGATAAATATTATGTACTATACTGGGCTACACCTTTTTAGTATGGATACCACAGTTATAACATTAAAATTAATGGATAAAAATTCTAAATTGACTCCAGAAATTAATTCCGATTCCCTCTCTAAAAAAATCAAAAGGAACACAATTAAATTCAATTGAAATAACTAAAATCCATTTAAGAAAATTAGAAAAAACAAGAATATTCTAAGTATACCTGAAATACTGGCATTAGAATTTTTTTCCCCCATTGTACTTTCTTCTTTTCCTATTTTATTATCGTATCCTTCACAGGTACGAATGTGCCGGCAATTATATCGATAACCCATTCTTGAAGTTTTAAAGTTTTAATCTTGTGTAAACCGAATAACATTTTTTTCCCACCACATTTTCTAAAAGCATTTGTGGTATAATTTATACTTGATGAAACAATTAATTTAAAACATACCTATCTAAAATTTTTCTATTCAATGATTATTTAAATTTTTAATTAAAAAAATTGCATTAAATATCTTTCATTAAATCAATTTGAAACTAATGTCAGTGTTAATAATACATGAAAATTTCAATTGAATATACTTAAAATTGAGAAGCTGAGAATCAGAACTCACTTTTGGCGCCATAAATAATTTTGAGAAACCCCCAAAAACTGTTTTAGTAAAGTTACCGGCCATCGAGTGTGCTAAAATAGTCATATATTGTCAAGTAGGATCTGAAAATAGGATTCCCTGAACAAAAATTTGATCACATACTCTTCTAATAATGAAGCGAGAAGAATGGCAAAAGTGAGTTTTGACTCCAACATGCATTTTTTTTTACAGGTACCAAAAATTTTGTACGACCAAATTAGTATTACTTTTTTTCTCTTGAAATTTTTGCTCTAAATCAATTGTCTTCGAATTATGAATCAAATTTTAAAATGCATTTCAAAATTAGTGCATTTATTGCATTTCGAAACTGGTTCGTAACTCGAAGACGATTGATTTTGGACAAAAATGTCAAGAGACAAAAAACTTTTTTTTTTCAATTTCTACCTATTGGTTATACGAAATTTGTTTGTAGATGGCAAACGTGCGAGTTTTGATTCTAAACCATGATTTCAACCGCGATTTTCGGCCCGAAGAGAGCGGCTTAGGAAAAAAAACAGGTTGTAGAGCGTAAAAACTTCTTTAGAATCCGTCATAAAAACGAAAAACAATTTGTGGCAAAAGTGAGTTTTCATTTTCAGCTCCTCAATTTAAAGAGGTGTTTTTAATCATATGAGTCGCGAGAGGAAATACAAAATTATCTTACCTTATACCTTAGACGTGGGAAGAGTTATTCTCTTGTTTTTAATTGTTTTCGAACTTCTGCTACAAGAACGTGCAGAAAATACTATATTGTCCGTCCAACATAGCGTGAGCCAAATTGTGTTAGATTTGTAAGCCATAAGTCACCAAAATTTTGAAATTTTTTCGGTTTATCAAAGCTGAGTAAACAAAAAATATTTCAGATGATAACAAACAAAATACGAATGAACATTGGCATTTTTATGAATTAATAAATTGTTTAGAAAGGGTATAGACGGATAAGGGGTGAATTTGGCCCCCGGCGCTTTTGGGCTCCTATTAAACACCTCAAGTCGTGTATATTGACTAGAAATGATTTTTCACAAAATTTTGGACCCCTGCCCCTCTCTTTCAGAGCTATGGCCATTTTATTGCATCATTTTCAAGAATTTTTAATTTCAACGGAAGTGAAGGAAATTTTCTGTTCTTTGGCACAAAGTTACATCTGGTAGAGGTGTATTCATGATAATTTTTTCAACAATTTTGGTGCACTCCTTCACGTTTTTTCGGTCATTTGAAGTTTTCAATGGTAAAAAATACCATATAAGCGAAGAGCGACCACCCTGGAAAAATTCCTAAAAAATACCTTTTTTTTATGTAGAATTTTACTATGTATTTAGTTTTGGCGATTTCTTTGAACTAAGGGCCGAAAATCGTGAAAAACCGTACAGAAATGTTGTAATTTTAGCAGATTTGTCAAATTTTTAGTTATATAGAAGGAAATAACCAAATAAGGAAACCAATTTCAAATTCGTGTTTAGCAGGTCAAAATACCCCGATAAACACCCTTTTAGTAATAGTTTTGATTAAAATTTCAAAATTCACCTTTCTCACTGATTTTTAATGAAAAAAAAGTGAATTTCGAGACTTAGAGTAAAACGATCGCGAAAAACGTATTTTTCGGGGTATTTTGACCTGCTGAACACGAATATGGATTTGGTTTTTTCATTTCGTAATTTTCTCATGTGTACTACCTCTTTCTTCATCCCCAAGCCCCCATTCTCACCCTTTTCCTCTAATTTATGTATATTTCAACGTTTTCGCCGAAATCCATCTGCTAAGACGTATTAGAGTTGAGAGTTTTTCAGATAGGGTTTCATTTTTGCCACTTTTTTAATACGTTAATTTTATGGTAGTCCTAGAGTTGAAATCCTCCCATTTAAATTTCCAACTTCCTAATACTATTAATAGTGATGTTATTGGTCTTAAATACAGTTTTATTTTCGGAAAAAAGGTGTTCTTGCGTTTTTGACCAACAATGCTCCCCCCCCATGCTTCCCCCTCATCCTAGAAAATCAATAATGAATTATATTTTGTACAGCGCAACAACGAGATGCCAAAATGACAATTAGGAATATTTGAAAAAAATCAAGCATCTTCGATGCCCCGCTCCTGTTTTCGTGAAACTTTTTTCAATCTCGAATTGCTATGTTGATTCAGTGTGGAAAAATTTCAAAAAAAAAAATTATTGTTCGAGATCTGGGCACGCAATATTGTAACTCATTGGCACGATTTATTGTCAAAGACATGGAGGATACGTGGAAAATAAATTCACCATCACTCCTCTTGGACGTTTTCTGTTGCTGAAATGTGACTCAAAAAATTTAAAATGGAAAGATTTTGGTTTCCGACTAATTTTGGGTCGTAGAACACAAATATGACATTAGTTATTGTGTATAATAATTTTCTTGCTCGAGAGACCCGATTCAAACTTGAAAATGAGGACGTTTTAGGGGAAAATGACGAAATGAAAAAACCAAGTCCATATTCGTGTTCAGCAGGTCAAAATACCCCGAAAAATACGTTTTTCGCGATCGTTTTACTCTAAGTCTCGAAATTCACTTTTTTTTCATTAAAAATCAGTGAGAAAGGTGAATTTTGAAATTTTAATCAAAACTATTACGAAAAGGGTGTTTACCGGGGTATTTTGACCTGCTGAACACGAATTTGAAATTGGTTTCCTTATTTGGTTATTTCTTTCTATATAAAGCGCTAAAAATTTGAAAAATCTGCTAAAATTACATTTCTGTACGGTTTTTCACGATTTTCGGCCCTTAGTTCAAAGAAATCGCCAAAACTAAATACATAGTAAAATTCTACATAAAAAAAGGTATTTTTTAGGAATTTTTCCAGGGTGGTCGCTCTTCGCTTATATGGTATTTTTTTTACCATTGAAAACTTCAAATGACCGAAAAAACGTGAAGGAGTGCACCAAAATTGTTGAAAAAATTATCATGAATACACCTCTACCAGATGTAACTTTGTGCCAAAGAACAGAAAATTTCCTTCACTTCCGTTGAAATTAAAAATTCTTGAAAATGATGCAATAAAATGGCCATAGCTCCGAAAGAGAGGGGGTAGGGGTCCAAAATTTTGTGAAAAATCATTTCTAGTCAATATACACGACTTGAGGTGTTTAGGAGCCCAAAAGCGCCGGGGGCCAAATTCACCCCTTATCCGGCCATACCCTTTTGATTTATATTTAAAATTTATTTCCAGTTCGTTATGAAAATTATGGAATGGTAGTATGGTGGTGCGGTTTTGTGTGGAAGGTAAAAATTTCTTTTTGACCACCAAAGCTCCCCAATTGAGAATAAAATGAATTTTTCTCGCAACGAACCATCTAGGGCTCGAAATATATTCGTTACACTGGTTAGCAAATTGTGTTTATTCTGGCACCGCTGCGCCAAGTACTACAACCGCGTACAAAATTATTACCGTTGCAGCCTCGTCATCATAATTTTCCACTCTTCGGGTTGACCATTTCCTGGTATGCTGGCATACCTCAACACACGTATGATACTTCTCTTTACATCGTCGTTTTACCTAGGTACCTACTTCAAAAGAACACCGCTGAAGCACGATTTTTACCAAAGTCGAAGACTCGTCGACGATGTTGTCGTAGCACTCCAGCACGCTTAGGTCTCCGTGTACTTACCTAGGTACTCGATTACTCGCATGTACAGTTGGGTAATTATATCGGCCATCGAGATTATGTTGTCTTTTAGAACGCTACAGGCGGCCGAGCCAGGACCCGAGGTGTCATTTGCGGAACGTCAGGTCGCGAATGCCAGCTCACGGTGCCAAACATCGTACTGTTACGCACGATCTATACGTGCGCCCGTCTGGGTATTCTTCTCGAGCTCCTTGGCTAATTATACGGTATGATGCTGAAGCTGCATTTGCTTCTTTTATTTTGTCCAGTTTCGTCATCGTGTTTGCAATTTGCATCGTAACTGATGCAGTAATCTGGTTGGGGTTTGCTGCTGCAGTAGTGCTGCACAACTGCCGATTAATCGAAAATTCGAGAAATCGGATGATTGGAAATTTAGTTACCGGTACACAGGTCGACATTTTGAAATTTTTGAAATGCTGTTTGAAGTTTAATGGGTGATTTTTATAGGATTTTCACGCTGATCACGAAAAAAGTTGTGAAAAATTCCATTACCCAAGGATTTTTCACAATTTGAATTTTTTGTTGAACATTTTTTTTTACATTTTTTATTATAACTTTTGACACTTGCAGTCAATTTTCTGAGCAAAGGAAAGGCTCAGTGAAAAAAATGAATAGAACATAAATAGTAAAGTGTTAAATTTCCTTTCTGGAAAGTCCATTTAATTTTTTCTTTTGAGGCTCAGCTTTAGAAATATTTCAGTTGGGAGTTCAAAGTACAACTTATTTTTTTATTAAAAATATCTCAAAAACCAAGTCTCAGAAAAAACTAATTGGACTCTACAGAGAGAAAATTTTACGCTCTATAATCCATAAATGTTCTATTCATATTTTTTTCAGAGCTTGATTTTCCCAGAAAATTAATTTTTCGTAACGAACCACATTTGTAACAGTGAAAATATCAAAAGCCAGCAAATCAACAATTATTTCTGCATAATTGATCCGCACCTACTTTTTAGTGCTGAGTTCGACTTTGAATATGATTTTAGTTTCACTCCATCACGTCAGGATTTTTCATTATTGGAATTTTTTGTTGAGAATTTGTTCTTCATTTTTTTATTCAACTTTTGATTCTTGAAATCGATTTTCTGAACGAAGAAAGGGGTTAACGAAAAAAATGAGTGGAACAAAAATTGTAGAACGTAAAATTTTCTTTCTGTAAATTTCAATTAGTTTTTTCTTAGAAGGTTTAATTTTTGAGATATCTTCAATTTTTTAAAAAGTTTAATTTTCAAATAGAATACTCAGCGCAAAAAATACAATAAAAATTGCTCATTAAACTTCAAACAGCATTTTCTACGTCGATTTGTGTTATCAATAATGCATAAATAAGTGATGAGTGAATTTTAATTTCAATTTCTTGAAAACAATATGAAAAAGTGAATTTAAATTGAATAATCTTGCTCGCAGTCCTTAACTATATTTCAACGATTTTTTTTTCTTTTCCATGTTTAATAATTTATTTTGTAACAATAATTAATTACATATTTTTAATGATATAAAATTACGTTTACATTAAATTTTACATTGATCTTCCGTAATCTGGTTATTTTTAGCTAAGTAGGTAGGTACTCATTTTCTGATTTGAACTTGAATATTCTGGTACCTAAGTAGATTCGGTTCAGAATTCAGATATCAAGTTAGGTAGGCACTCTCTTAAATTGAATCAGTGAAAATTCACCGATGAAATAGCCAGAATTTAGTCACTACAAAAAATTGATGAAAAACTACTGATCAATTTGCAAATTTTAAATTTTGAATCACTAATTTTTCTCCAAAATAAATAATTCAATCAGAAATGTAAATTTTTACCAATTCATTTCAGTCAGTAGTCATTGGAAATTGGAAAAATTACTGATTCAAAAATGAAAATTCATTAATTGAATCAGTAGTTTTCCACTAATTGGCAGGGAAATTTCACTGATTCAAATTAAAAGAGTAGAAATTGTAACTTAATAATTAAGTTTGACCACCATTGAATCTTTATTGAAAAACATAAAAACAACAAAATTAACTTCTACTACATGGGTTCGTATTATTTATCTCAAATGGGAATTTTCTCTCATCATCATAACGCCTGCTGCATTTTGCGGCAGCATTGAATTTCTTTCGTCTGTTAGGACATGTTTTGCTGATGAGAATAAACGTTCGGAATTCGCGGAGGTCGAACAAATGATCCAATATTTTCACAGACCGAAAATATAATATTGTAAAATGTTTTCAAAACGTATATTTTTACTTTTCAAACTTACTTCCTTTAAAAAATTTCTAGGCCTGGATGAATTATTGTTTCAAAACCAGGATGTCTTCTAGTATGAAAACAGCATAAATGTATGAAAAATGGTTCGAAAGTACGAAAATAGTAAGCACGAATTACGAAATATGATTGAAAAGTACGTAAATTTCTAAACAAGATGTCCGCTTTCTAAAAAACTTAGAAAAAGTCTGGGAATTTTGGGATTTTTGCTGAAATTCTGTAAAAATCCAGAAGGATAAATCACCTGGATAGTGTTTCTCTGCTCGTTGTATCACACATTCAAAAATTCCCCCATCATTCTCGTTCGAGTCAAATTCTTCTATTCCTTATTAGATGCGATTTTTTTGTTCGGCATTTTTTAACCATATTGGGCGACCAAAACAATTAATAGGTGTATAAGAAATTTTGACGAAGTTGGACAAAAAAGTAAAAATAATGTACTTACCTATACTCTCTTATGATATAAATGATAATATAAATATATTTAAATTAATAAAAAAATGTTTAAATTGAAAAAAAAAAGTTTAAATTGAAAAAAAAAATGTTTAAATTAAAAAAAAAAATGTTTAAATTGAAAAAAAAATGTTTAAATTGAAAAAAAAAATGTTTAAATTGAACAAGAGTTTATAATTTTATTCACGACAATGCTTGTATTCACACGTGTACCTACCATAAATAAAACTTGAAAAAAATTCTCTTTATTGTCTGTCCAAAATAGCTTGAGCCAAATTGTGTCAGTTTCCTTATCAAAAAGCAAACAAAATTTTGATTTTTTCCCCTTTAACTACAGCAATTTCATTTTTGGCTTTCGGATAACGAAACTGAAACAATTTGGCTCAAGCTATTTTGGACGGACAATAATACTAATTCCTAGACGCCGAGTTACCAAAACGGGATCGAGAGCTCTCGGCTACTTCCGAAGGTGTTCGTTCGACTTGTTTGAATTTTTTCATTATTTTTACATGATTTTTACGTACTTTTGCATATAAATACTGTATTTTACTTATAAATGCAGTTTAATTAGCTGAAATTAAAAATAGGATTTTAATTAAACAAGTACTTATACGAAAATTAAACTTTTTTTAGCATTTAAATATAAAAATTATACATGTCATTTTTATTGAATCAAATATTATTGAAATTTTTTGATTTCTGTAAGTAAAAGTATTCGTGTCAATTTAATTTTTTTTTTACTTTTTTGTATTAATTTTGGAATACCTCATTTTATTATATTTTAGTGTCACTGAATCACTGATTAACTGTTCGCACCCCTAGTGCAATAACAACACATCTAAAAAAAAATTGACCTTCGTATTTATTCCTGAAACGTGCTCATCTTTGATCAGTTTTCAATTTACATCAAAAATAAAGAAGTTCATTTTTTTTTGAGATGTGTTGTTATTGGGATGAATGACTTTTATTATTTTAGATATTTTTTAAAAACGGGATCACTTTTATTTTTTGAAAAACGGGATCATTAACTAGATACCAAATTCAAGTTTCTGTAATATTTTTTGTTAGTTACGAACTGAATGCATTTTTTAATTCAAAATATCATGTTGCCCATTTTTCGCCAATGAAAGTAAATTTAATTCTATTTCCAAAATTTTTCGAAATACTTCTATCACTATGACGTAGCGTTGCGAGGGGAAGGGAGTGAATTCTCACTTAGCACACTGGGCGAACATTTTCATCTACTCATCATAAATCATTTACCTAGTGCAGTTTTTATGAAGTTTTTTAAAAGAATCTTTTTAATATAGATTTCTGAAAATTGTTTCGCCCTCGCAGCTCTATGTGTAGGTATTCTGTCCGATTGAAAAACCCTATAGGAATTTCAACTAGGCATCACAAATTTAGAATACCCTATCTACAAAAATGATTCTACCGTCCCAAATTTTTCCCTTTCTTTTTCAGACTGAAGTTTGACAAAATAAAAATGATGACTTTACCCTCTCGTATTTAAGTGATCCAAAGTCTTACATTAACTTCTCGATTTTTGGCATTCTCTTTGGACTGCTTCTTCGCCTCGTTGGCGTGCTTCCTCGCGTTCCTCAACAGCTATTTTCAACAACTTTTTTTCGCGTTCCACTGGATCAGTAATTGCACTCAGTCGTTCCTTTATTTTATCCACTTCCTGCCACATAATCAAATTTTCACTCACTTGAAAAAAAAAACAATGAGGGTATGTAATAGGACTTATACATACCATATTTTAATCGACTAATTCCTAGACGCCGAGTTACCAAAACGGGATCGAGAGCTCTCGGCTACTTCCGAAGGTGTTCGTTCGACTTCATTGAATGTATTCATCATTTTTTACGTACTTACACGATGTTTAATGAAATGAGAATACAAAAATTGAACTTTTTTGACATCAATAAGTATAAAAATTAAACACGTCGAGTCGTAAGTCAAACAAAGTTGGATTTTTTTAGTTCCAGTAAGTTGTGCCAATTTTATTTTCATTTTATTTTTCCTTTTTTTTTTAGTTTCACTGATTTACTGTTGAATTAAAAAAATTACTGTTTTTTTACAAACTGTCTTGAAAAAAAAATGATTGTCACATAAATTATTAATATCTACCTAGGTAGTAGGTACTATTGAATTCTGATTTGTCAATTTTTAAATTGAAATTTTTATATTAGGTAAAGAAATGTTATAAAATTGAAATAATTGAATAGAAGAATTTAAAGATTTTTTAAAAATAAAATACTTATTAAAAAAACGTGATATTGTTTAACCCAACACGCACCACCAGTGCAATAACAACACATCTCAAAAAAATGAACTTCTTTATTTTTGATGTAAATTGAAAACTGATCAAAGATGAGCACGTTTCAGGAATAAATACGAAGGTCAAATTTTTTTGAGATGTGTTGTTATTGCACTAGGGGTGCGAACAGTTAGTCAGTGATTCAGTGACACTAAAATATAATAAAATGAGGTATTCCAAAATTAATACAAAAAAGTAAAAAAAAAATTAAATTGACACGAATACTTTTACTTACTTACAGAAATCAAAAAATTTCAATAATATTTGATTCAATAAAAATGACATATAATTTTTATATTTAAATGCTAAAAAAAGTTTAATTTTCGTATAACTACTTGTTTAATTAAAATCCTATTTTTAATTTCAGCTAATTAAACTGCATTTATAAGTAAAATACAGTATTTATATGCAAAAGTACGTAAAAATCATGTAAAAATAATGAAAAAATTCAAACAAGTCGAACGAACACCTTCGGAAGTAGCCGAGAGCTCTCGATCCCGTTTTGGTAACTCGGCGTCTAGGAATTAGTGGACAATAATTTGTTAACGAAGCAATCCAGCTTAGCCAGCAAGCCTTCATTTTCAAAGCAGATGAGTGGACCTACCACTAAACATATTAAAATGAATTGAACGTTAGCTTGCTCAGTCCCTTGTAATCACCACCATTCGATATTATCGCCGGATTTTTTTTCCAAAATGGATACCGCCTATGGAATAATTTCGCGGTACAGAGTATTCTGACCAGATCGCGATACGATTCCAGGACACTTTAATTATCGCGCAAAATTAGCCATCACGGCGATCACGATGGCGACCATGTCTCGAGTATATTTATTACACGATCATCCATCGCCTCGAGTCTGCTCGGCTCGAAATCTGCTAATCTCGATTTATACCTTACCACCCGTATCGATGACGTGCGGTTGGTTATTTTTTTTTCGCGAAATTCACGTTTATTGATTTATGGAGTTCGCGAATTATACGAATTCGAGGGCACGATGAAGAGGAATCGGATGATTGGTGGCGGTGTAATTCGTCATTTATATTCGCTTTTAACGAGCCAGCGAATGGATGAGATTTGGAAATGAGAGCTTGAAAAATGGTTCCCCCGAGGTGATGTCTTTGTTGTTGGATTAAGATAGCGGCGAAGGATACCGATCGGCGATTTATTTCGTTAAGCCACCTACGCGAAAACTGATCCGCAGGCGGTGGAAAAGCGAGCTCTAGTGGGATAACTGAGCGAATAAGTTTTAAATTGTGTCTAAAATGTTAAGAGTATCAGTGCTCACCTGCTCTCAGTTGATGAGATGATGAAAAAAAAAATTGATTGTGGTAATTTTGTTGGTGAATTGAATTCTAATTGTCAAGAGCATAGTGCACACGACGTATAGAAACAATACAATTTATGATCGGACTAAATGGCAATTTTAAATGATTAATTTTTTGACATGGACTCAGTGTCCGAAACCCCTCAATCTGGACATGATACCCCAAAAACTTTTAATTTGGGCTTCCCAAATACCTCAATTTAGAAATAATATTCCAAAAAACTTGACCGGGACATGGTGTCCTAAAACTAATTTTTACATGGATTTATTTTCCTAAAACTTCAAATTTAGACGACTTAAATTTCTCAATTTAGAAGTACATACTTATCATCCCAAAAAACTGAATTGGGACATAGTGTCCTAAAACTAATTTTGGGAACGAAAACATACCTCGAATTTTGACCAAACTCGGCAGGGTTGTTGGGTCACTATCGAAGACTATCCAAAAAAATTTGAGTCCTCTTGGTGGAGTTGGAGGGAAGCTGGGGGTTCCCAAAGGGCACCTCCTTTTGAAAAAAACGTGTTTTTTTAAGCTAGTAATAATGGTGTGACATTCATGGAAAAGCACTAAAAAAGTGCGATTTGAGTTTCTACATCTCTCTGAACCATCGCCATCCTTCTCAGATCAAAATTCATTCTGCTACTAGGGGGTCGAAAAGTAGCAGATCGCAAAATTCCAATGAAATTTTCGCTGGCCCTGAATTAATTATTTTTGCGCCGGGTAATTTACCTTCTTTTTTTTTGTAATTTTTGAAGAAAATTTGAGAATTATTTCTTAGATCAATGTAGCCAACTGGAACAGTGTTGCCAGAATTTTAGCATTATGCTAAATCACGTATTTTTTTTCTTTCATTTTGGCTTCCTGGCATAATTTTATGATGCCAGGAAGCCAAAAAAACACCCTCCAAAAAATTATGCTAAATTGGCAACACTAAACTGGAAATTGTGATATTCAAATTTATGGAATTCGCGTTGATCTGATAATGCAGTAGCTAACTATACCTTATCGTTGGAAAACTTTACAATTTTTTTTCAATAATCAGAAACAAATTATGAAGAAAATTTTTCGTACCAGTGCAACCAGTTATAAACCATGATACACCAATGTATGGAATTTACGTTAATCTTGAACCAATTTTTTTCCCATGACTAGAAATCATAATTTAAAAAATTCTCAAATCAGTGAGACAACCGCTAATTAAGTTTTAAAAAAACCCTAGAATATGCAGTGCTGCTAAACTCAGTGATTTCTCGGCAATTCTTGGTATTTTAGGCGGAATTAAAAAATTTTCAGAGGTTTGTATCTAGAAAATTGATGTTTAATTTTAGTCTATTTTAGTAAAGCTTTCTAATTATGTACATAGTGAAAATTTCTAAAAAAAAATTCTGAGAAATATGGGTCACAAAAAGAGCAAAAAAAGGGCCAAGAAAATTATGAAAATTTAAAAAGTCAATCCATTAGACAATCGAATGCACCCTTTCGAATTTTTTTTCGAATTTTGAAGATCTGTGTCTATAATTGTTCTGAAATTACTTCAAAGAACCTAAAAAAGAATTTTTTTGGCTCTTGTTCATTCCCTCTCCCTTCTCGGCAAAAGCCCAAAAGTTTCGAAATTTCGAATTTCTTGGTGTTTTACTGATGGTTAATCGAATTTTTTTGAAGAAGTTTTGAAATGTGAAATTAGAGATGTTTGAGAAGGGAAGGGAACGGAAGTTGAACATAATGGAATGGAAGTTGAACACGGACCCAGAAAATTTCAAATTTCTTACATCTTTTTCATATCGTTTTTCAACAAGTTTTGGAGCAGGTCCATCAAAATCCAGAAAAAATATGAACTCATCCTACCCTGGTAGACTTCCTGATATGAAGACTTGTTGTAAATACTTATATATACGATTTTGTAGAATTTTTACGAATTTTCAAGAGATTGTCAACAAATACCCCTTCGATACAAATTATGATTTACAATACCAAAATTGAAAAAAAATGAATTATATTACCATTTTATCCACCTGAAGAATATTTTCTCCAAATTCAATTCATTTTTTTCCAATTTTGGTATTGTAAATCATTGTTACCATTACTGCGATCTATATTTATTCTCCGGATTCGCGATTTATTCGTAACCCCCTCGTCATCATCACGATTCCACATCGAAGCTATTTAAACAACGCCAGCTCGATGGGCACCGCGCACGAGGGAGAAACGATGTAATTTTGCACACAGTATGAGGTAAGATTCGTCGAAAGAGGCGCTTCTAAAGGGCCAGGAGGACGCGAGGAGTCCGTACCTTTCATTCATCTGATCGTGTCAGTATCGCGGCAGGCTACAGACCGTCATCGTGCGCAAAAAAATGGGCATTAACCGAATGGTAAATATTCGTACGAGTGCATTATTAATTCACGAATCAATCACACGACACGATGTAGACTATATACTTATGAGAAATTTCGTGCTCAGGGTTTTCTTTCTTTCGGCAGGATGGATCGGAATTGGACGAGTAAAATATACTCTTCGACAAGATATTCATTATGTAATCGTTTCACGAGAGAGAAACAGAACTTTGTATGCACATTAACTTTGTTTTCGGGTTACTAGGTTTGGTCTTCGTCGATTCTCTATCCCAAATGCTAAGTGTGATGTAGGAAGGTAACCAAATTACCGACTTGCCACGCGAATTTTTTCGCGATGGAATGATAAGGGCGAGGCGACTTTGATGAATGCTGTTGCTGGAAATTTTTGCAGATTCTTTCTAGATTTTCGTACTTGTCACTTTGTCAGAAAGTTCTGTAGGAGGAAAAGTTATTATTTTCTGTCGCTCGTTTCCTTTCCGAAATTGAATTTCGATGTTCGCCTCATCCTAGGATTTTAAGCAGTTCAGTATGTGTGTTCTTCGAATTGCCAAGATATCAATAATAAGCGTGTTATTTTCCCTTCTCTCGTTGCTCTTCTTCTTTGCAATCACGATTATTCCAGAAAACTGGTTTAGTGAGCACCTCCTAAGGTGATATGTCTAATTTTCGGACATTACGAGGTATTTTTCTCTCTCCACTAGGTAGATTTAATTGATTGTATGGCAACTACTTGTCTAATGGAAACGTGTGCGCCAGCGTCATGCCAGGCTCCTTTATATGTCGAAAAAAAATAAATAACTTCTTTTACAGATGCCGATATCTCACCGTATTTAATTTCTTTCTAATTTACACCTGTCTGGTCGAATTAATTTAGCTTTAATTATATTACAGCCAACATAGTAATATGTGATTTTTAAACATTCGCGTCTATTAATACATAAATCAAAAAGATGTAAAAAAAAACACCGCGACGTAATATTATACAATGTAGGTCGACCTATGTGTATGGAACTTTTTATTGGGGTTATCGTGAGAAAGCGAGAGCAATTTTTGCGCCGTATCGTCTTCTGTATGATTTTCAATTAATGAAAGTGTTATTTTATGCGAGTAGTTTTGGGGTCTTGAACTCCAATATGGTGTTACCCTCATCCGAGACTACTGTTGGCGAAAAAAAAAACAAATGTCGTATTCGTGTATCACGAATTAAAAATTACGATTTACGGTGGCGATCCTTTGTTGTAAAATTCAATTACCTATGAAACTGGATTGTTTGACGAGTCTGCTAATTTTATTGTACGTTTGGCTAATGGCTCGTCATAAAGTGAATAGTCGATCATTAAACAGAACTAATTACCTACCTGTGCAACGCGATGGGAAATATTGGTATGTGCTTCGAGCTTCTGAAATTAATATTGCAAAACACCGGTGGAAATTGAAAGTTCAACCTATGCGAGGTGTCGTGTAGGTTACGTTGAGAGGGCAATGAATAAAAAATTAAGAAAAAGGACTCGCCGAAAATAAATTTTAGCGGTGGAAAATTAACCGAAATGGAAGAAATAACCCTGAAATAATTTTTTTTCATAGATATACAACATGCAGTTTTAATAATCTTAGGTCACTTACTTTTGGATAAATTGGCTTCACATCTCAAAAAGACATTTTCACAACTTGAGAATTTAGCTAACCTTCTTTCCATAATTGAATACGTTATGCACTTATACACAGATTGCGATACATCACATCACCCTAAAAAAAATTATTGCTTCCTTCACCATAGGCGGAGATGGACCATAGCTTGGGGGGGGGGGGGGCTTGAGCCCCAGGTAAAAAAACACATAACAGAAATGTTGATTTTTGACCCTCCGAAAGTTTTTCTACCCTAACCATTTCACGTCATTTTTATTCAACTTTTCATAAATATGAAGAATTGATGAAAGTAAAAAAGGTTTATAGTCATACCTACCGTCATTTTGAGAGTGAATTGTTTAAAATCGAGCTCGAGCGAAGCGAGGGCAAAAAAATTTTGAAGAAAAATGAATCCAAAAGCTAAATATTTCTTCACTTTTTTGAATCAATATTTTGGTATTGAAATGGAGGCGGAATCTTCAACTCTTCACTCTTGAATATATTTTAACCTTGATCTGCCCGAGCGAAGCGAGGGCGAAGATTTGAAATGTTGGTGATTTTTAGAAAGAAAATAATAAGTTTTTTAATGAGTGTGTTGTTTGAAAAAATTCCATTACTTTGGCGTGAAAATGTCATGATTTTCGAAGTTTTTCACAAAATTTTGGTCTCTTTTCGTGTTTTTATGCTATACATGGTAAAAATGTGTATTTCTTTGTGCAATTTTTCTGGAAAATTTTGAAAACAAGTCATAAATCGGTATACACGGTATTATCAGCCAACTCCTAATTATTTTCATCATTGAAGGGGCGATTTTAGTTGCTTGAATAAAGAAATTCGTCACATATTGCTAGTTTATCTCTTGAAAATCAAGTATTTGCAAATTTTTTTAGAGTGAAATGTATGTACCTATACACACAAAAATGATTTGGGGGCTAATTCAACATTTGGGGGGGCTCAAGCCCCCATCCCCCCCATCTCCGCCTATGTCCTTCACACTTTTCCAATCTGTTACCAATTAATAATAATTAGGGATGAGATTTTTATGCTTTTTTTTTTTAATCTTCATCTTTTATATCTAAGTTAAGATAGAAACTAAAAAACATAGCCAGCAGTAAACACGGCAAATAGTATACCGTCTTATGTTGCCATTTTTTACACCATAAATTAAAGGTTAAGAATCCCTCGAAAAATTCTAAAGCAAACTAAAAATTTGACTGGAGATGCCTTCTACACGGTGCAGGAGTTTTTAAGGTACCTAAGGGTAAGGTTGCCATATTTCGACCACTTTTTTTCAAACTTCCACCAATCGAAGACTTTTTGAGGTAGAAACGTCGAAAATGTCTTAAAAAATACCTCGATCCTCTCTCCACCACTCCCTAAAATGTTGAGTCGATGCAATCATTTTTTGTATTTTTTGCGATTTTTTTTCTGAGGGAACTCAAAAATCGATTTTGAAATTTTGGGTTCCTAATTTCGACCACCAGCTGATTTCGCCCGCATAGAGCGGAATCTACCCAAAAAGAATTTTTTCATATTCTTCTTTCGCAGATGAACAAAATGAGACCAAAACGACAACCCTGCAGCCAAAACTCGCGGAGAAAATCAGAAAAAACAAAATCGCTTCTAAAAAACAGATAACATAAGATATGTAGTATAGCTGGTCGAGATTAGAGCACCCCAAACAATTTGAACTTAGGTGAAAATTTTTGTTGCGTACCTCCAGTTGTTTTCAAAAACGATGATTTTATCGAAATCTGACACCATTCCCCTTCACAATTCACAATTATTTGGTAGAATTTATTAAAAAAATTATTCATAATTTGAGATCAAAGAATATGTAAAAAAAATGTCAATTTCCTCCGCTAATTTTGCCTGTAGGGTTGTGATTTTGGTCTCAAATTGTTCCTCCATGAAGAAGGAACATGAAAAAAATTGTTTCTTGTAGATTGCGTCCATAGCGGCCCGGTGGTCTAAATGAGGAAGCGGTCGAAGTAAGGGCACTTTACCCTTATACCGAATCTGTAATTTATCTCTTCCTCAAAAATAATTTCAATCTAACCCATCGCTATCCCTACAGTATGTAAGTTTAATGTGAACAATGAACGTGCTCGGAAGGAACCTATGTACCAAATAAACGAATAAATAAATGAACCAATGATAAATAAATAAGTGAATAAACATTTGATAAAAATCGGCGAGGCGTAACTATAATTTAATAAGTTGAAATTTGCATCCAGACATTACAAATTTACTGCCGTAGAATACAAAGTGAGTTTGTCTTGAAACTGTCATTTAATTGATTTTATTAATAATAATTTATAGTCACTCCGGCGTTCTATTAATGAAACAAAAACAAAATTCAATAAATGAATACCAGTTGTTAAGTTTCAATTTTTCAGCACCTCGCGTCAGTAGCTAATAAAACAGTCGAATTGTACTTAGTACAAATCATGTGATCATTTGAAGTTTTTGAGTGAATAAATAACAGTTCATAATTAGTCAGATTAAAGAAGGAAAAATTGATAGAGCGGAATGCGAAATTATGCAAACGTTATAAATCATCGATGCAACTACATATATTCCTCAGACCAGACATTCGTCCTTAGTAATCGTATCAAAACATGGTGTCCATTCTCTGGAAAACCGGGAAAAGTCAGGGAATTTTGGAATTTTCTCTGTAATTTTTCGAAAATCCCAAAAAAATGTAAATCATTTAGAAAAATGTTTTTTTGCTTATTTTATTATAAATTTTTCAAAAAAATTCGCCCTCGCTCCGCTCGGGCCAAATTATTACATCTTTTATCCAATTATTGTCTTATTCATCATTTTTTGTTGGTCGTAATGTACAATAAAATTGATATTTAAAATGCATGTCTATGAATTATCCAAAAAAATTTCCCTCGCTGCGCTCGGGGTAATTTACTCTCTTTCTTTCTACAAAATTTATTTTTAATCTCAAGTTTTTTGGAAACTTACTTTTTAATGAGCTGTAATGAGAAAGAAATGTCATGATACCCTTGACCACGATGTTGAAAAAAAAGGGAGGGAATGGAACAAAAATCGAAATTATTGGCCATGTTTTGGAAAACATGAATGAGGGAAAAGTGGTGAATTTTCATCTTTTGAAGATATTTTTTCGCAAAACTTTTCGCTCTCGCTTCGCTCGGGCTCAACACGTTTATATATTTTCATAAAATAATTTATATTTTACCTTCTCATTCACTTTTTCATTTATTGGTACAAACTAAAAAATTCCACTAGATTGCGTGAATTTACACATTTATATATTTTCATAAAATGATTAATACTTTACCTTCCCATTCACTTTTTCATTTATTGGTACAAACTAAAAAATTGCAAGGGATTTCGTGAATTTATAAATTTGAGACAAGTGTTTTTCATTTTGGAGGGGAAGGGGGGAATGAAATGTGAAGAAAATTTTGAATTTTTAGCCCGGAAAAATCCGAATTTTTATTCGCTCAATTTGGTAGACACCCTGGCATAATTTATTTCATTACTTAATTTTGCGTTGGAAAACTTGGTTTTCCGTTGTATTTAAATTTTTTCTGTAGGTAATAAATTCAAATTTTCAAATTTTTGTGGCGAGGGGGCGTTGGATGGGCGGAAAATTTTTCAGAATTGAATTTGAATATTTTTTTTGACCCGAAGAAGGGCATCTAAAGATCTGGTAAAAAGTATCTAGTGATTTTGGAAAAAAATCGTAAGACCCTATGCATTTTATATCATTTTTATACAAAATTTCGTGATGTAAGTACATCACGCGAAAAAATTACCCCCCCCCACCCTGGTTTACGAATATCATATTTATAAGGTCTGGAAAAATTCGAAAAATTGGTCTGGAAAACCTGGAAAAGTCAGGGAAAATCATTTCTGAAATATAGTGGACACCATGCAAAATTATCAACCATCGAAGTACTCGATATACTCTAGGTTGAGATTAAACCTGTAACTAAATTCATGGCTGCGTTCCGTGGTCAATTCGATTTATGTAAGACGAATCTCATAAGAACATGCGTTGATGAACTAGACGTATCAAAGGTTCTTTTTTAGGTGTGAGTTAGATTTTGAGTTGAAAAAGAGACAGTCCTGTTGAATTTGGAATAAATGGCGAACCTTGAGGCCATGTAGAGTTAGAAATCGTCGAAATCTGATATTTCCTCTAAATTCTGATTGCAAATCACTGTGTATTCGTTTTTGGTACTTCTGCGCAGCTGGTGGAAGCACCAGCACATCCAGAAGCCCTTATAGGTACACCTCTTTCCTATAGTCTAAATAAAAAAGTGTTCTCTGAATAATGAAAAGCGAGCTCAAATTTGTACGGGGGAATCTGAGGATTTGACGGTTTTCGTTGCTTGAGGTAAGGTTATGCATCGAAGGTGAAATAAACATTCAAAATCATTTCTTTTTTAAATATAATTTTTTATTATTTAAGAAGGAAAAAGATTAAAATTGTTATGTTACCTATGGAAAAAATTCAATACTTTTAAAGTATATTTATAGTAATTATTGAAAAAAATCAACAAGGTTACTTACTTTCTTCATATTCCACGCATATCTATAGCCTGTATAGTCTGTTCAGAAGCGATAGTTTTCGGAAAACTGTATTGTCGTGACCGACTTATTAGTGGTTAATTGGCATCTATGCGCATTTATGGTGTATGTAGTATTACTGTCGCAATCGAAAGTTGAGCTTTTGTTGCTTCTTCACTCGATTGGTTACTATTTATCGAAAAACTCAGACGAGACGAAGAAAAAATCATTTTTTGTGCTTTCAACGTGATTTTTTTAAATTCCAGTTTTCTTATCAAAGAAATGGCCGAGGGCGTACATTTCTTATCTTTGACTGTGAAAAGTTTCCGGTACTTCTTGATCCCCAATTTTTGTTTTCTCTTTTGGAATATTATCCTTTCAAATAATTGGCGTAGATATTACATTCTAATAACTTGAATATTTTCTGTCGAACTGCAATCGCAAAATGATCTAGCCTGGAATAAAAAAACTTACCAATATCATCTTAGCAGTTTGCCAATTGTAATTCTAGAATTGTTGAAAAATGTATTAGGTAACGTGCGAGAATTTTATTAATTTCTTAGGCGCGCACATAATCAACAACTGAACTTAGAAATAGGTAGCCTAACAAATGTTAGAATTAGTATGTGAAACAAAAATAAATGTAGGTGTGTAATGGGAGTATAGACACAAAAATTATAATAATTTTTTTTTCGAAAGGAAACAAAAAAAAAACAAAAAAAAAATTTCGAAGTCAGAAGAGAAAAACTACAGTTTAATTTCGATTTCAATATTAAGACATCTTAATAATGACTTTCTGAACGGATATAATGTGGTTTTATTATTTATATCTTCTGGCAGGCTGTGAATAAATTTGGACCTTCGTGACCACGCGTTGCTGCCTGGAGTAGACGTAGACTTCATACCTCAGGCAGGCAAAAATACGATCTAAATATTCTCTTAATTTAAATCAGTCACTGAAGAAATTGCCAGAATCAGGTTACTAAAGAATTAGGAAAATTTCACTGCCAATTAATGAAAAACGACTGATTCAATTAGTGAATTTTCATTGATTCCTATAAAGACTCGATGCTGACTATGTCGTTGGTGAATTCTCACTGATTCGATAATTTCAAGACAGTATTATGAGCGAGTTTTTCCATTTTTCCTTCCAGTTTTAAATCTTTCCTTATTTTTCATCACGTGTTATCCCTAACAGAATACAATTTCGTGGATTTTTAATGAACCAAAACCATAATATATTTTGTTCATTCGACTGTAATTGATTCAAATGGTACCAGCGTCTGATTTATTTTCTTTCTCTCTCAATTATAAATCAGTGAAAATTATCGAAAATCACTGAGAAACCGTCAGAATTGCAGCTCAGGAGAAAATCAGCGAACATTTTTTTACTGAAAACGCATCAGTGAGAAAAATCAGTGAAAATTCACTGAAAAGCCTACAAAATTTATGAAATTCGCTGAAAAATCAGTGAAAATTTTTGCAAAATCAGCGAAAATTCACTGAAAATCAGTGAATTTTGCTGATTTTTTTCTATGCTGCAATTCTGACTATTTATCAGTGACTTTTCACTGATTCAGAATGAGAGAGTAAATTGCCATTTATATTTCTTGATAAGATTTATCGACTCTCTTCATCTGCTGCATCATCCACCAAACAAGGATCTGATTAGTTATACCTATGTAATTAGGTAGGTACTTCTTTACTTCTGTCGTTCTTTTTCTCTTCATCAAATATAATCGAAACCATTCTAAAAATTTGCCCCTAAATCCAAATTTTTCCAACTTTTTAAATAATGGATCAAAAAAGAATTAATAATTCTAAATTATCATTTTTTAAATAACAATAATAAAAAAAACACTTCGCCAAAAATGTAGGGCATCTAACATGGTATACTCTACCCTTCAAACGTGTGTATGTAGCGACTAGATTAATACCAGGTTGTTATGATGACCGCAGGCGGCGTAATTATAAAGTGACAATCGGTCTTAACCTACCGGTCATGTAGGTATTCGACGAATGGAATGTTAACGCCATAGTCATCGTCGACCACATCGTCGTACTCCTCTTACCCGAGCAATACATATTTATTAATGTGCTGCGCCGCGCCGCCTGATGCCATAATCGTCGTCGTCTCAGTCTGCGGAGCACGTTCTGTGGTCTAGAAAAAATGCACATAATTCTTGATACTCCCTCGCATTCGATTGGAATTTGTGCTTTATTCAATGATCAATAATGTAATCGGAATAAGAATTGGCACAGAATCGCTGATGGAGGAAGCTGCAGCATCGTAGAATAGTCGTATGACTTAAGATTCCAGTCTTATCATCAGATCAGGCCTGGAAAAGCGACATTATTCGATAAAATTCGAACGAAACAGGCCTACGTAAAAAAAAACAACCCTATAAGTTCTAATGAATAAAAATATGTACTATACGTTTTACCAAACAGGAAAATAATAACGAAAATTTTAATTTGATGAAAAAATTAAAGGTTGTTTACTATACTGACGAATTGTCAAACACATGTTTGTTACACTTTGTCATTCATTGGTATCTTTTTGCATTCCTTTGATTACATTACAGATTTGATGTCATTATCGCAATTTCTGTAAACTGAAAGAAAATTTGGATTAATTTTATAAATTTAATCAGTTGCGTTAGATTCTTTACCCATAATACCAACCTATACTTTTTAAAATTCATCTGCGTATTTATTTCCGACCGATTCACATTGAAAAGACGTTGCGTTATAATCGCTAACGTTTTTATTAATCAAATCGACGAATCGGCTAGCTTTTTAAATTTTCAATTCGACGACGAATTGCGTAAAATTCTTCAAAATCATTTTAAACACCTGCGTGGATATTTTTTGGCAGGGGCGTAGCCGAGAGGAAGTCTCGACCCATCCCCCTGGCGTCAAGAACTTACGTGAAAAAATGCCTTCTTGAAGCATTAAAAATCAAATTTTCTCAAAGCTTTGCTCGGGTATGAACTAAATCACAATATTATATGAACTATTTGAATCAACTATGCAAAAAATGTCTCCCTTCTGATATTTCAAGTCTCCAATTATCCGCTGTGCACCCTCTCAAAAAAAACTTCTGACGCTAATGCTTGAAGGGTATAGCCGGGTTTTTGGTGAAATCGGCCCCCTCTCCGATTTTCGATCTAACCCCCTCTTGATGTAAAAAAAAATTCAGAAAAATTTTTGACCCCCCCCCCAACCCCCTCTCTTTCGGAGTTATGACCATTTTATTGCATTATTTTCAAGAATTTTTAATTTCAATGGAAGTGAAGGAAATTTTCTGTTCTTCGGCACAAAGTTGCATCTCGTAGAGGTGTATTTACGATAATTTTTTCAAAAATTTTGGTGCACTCCTTCACGTTGTTCGGCCTATTTGAAGTTTTCAATCGTAAAAAACGCCATATAAACGAAGAGCGACCACTTTTTAAAAATATCCCAAAAACGTGTTTTTTAACGTAGATTCACGTCACATATTCACTTTTGGCGACTTCGATGCACCAAGGGCCAAAAATCGCGAAAAACCGTACAAAAATGTTATTTTTTAGCAGTTTTTTCAAATTTTGAGCGTTTTGTAAGGAGAGAAATGGTTGAACGAAGAAACTAACGTCGGATTCGTATTTATCGGGTCAATATACCCTGATCAACACCCTTTTCGCGGTCGTTTTATTTGAAGACTCGAAATTCGCTATTTTTGTCATGAAAAATCAGTGAAAAAGGTGAATTTTGAGACTTTACGCAAAACGATCGCGAAAAGGGTGTTTATCGGGGTATTTTGACCCGCTAAACACGAATCCGACGTTAGTTTCCTTATTTGAAGGTTTTTTCCGTATAAAGCACTCAAAACTTGAAAAATCTGCTAAAACAACAACATTTCTGCATGGGTTTTCGCGATTTTTGAACCTATAAGTTCAAAGAAACGGCCAAAACAAAATACTCAGGGAAAATCTACATTAAAGAATATGAAACTGTAAATTTTGAACTTGGATACCTAATACTAGGCCAAAATTTCAATTTCGTGTAGTAAACTAATAACTTGAAGTGGTCAGGGTTGGGCAAAATCCGGGACAAAAGGATTTCAAATCCAAAATCCAAAATCCTTCGCAAAAATGGATTTCAAATCCAAAATCCAAAATCCTTTCCGGAAGCGGATTTAAAATCCAAAATCCAAAATGTTTTCCGAAAGTGGATTTAAAATCCAAAATCCAAAATCTACGTAAAGGGTACTTGATGAAGAAAAATAAATAAAAATGATTCTCAACTTCATTTTCCTCATTTAATTTTTCTAAATTCACAATCACATCCCTTTTATTCATATTTAAAATAGACACAAAATTCACGGATCTTTCACTTTTTTTTTAAATAAGTAAATTGAATTATTGAAAGTAATTTCAAAAAAAAATAAATTGAACTAATCACGTTTTTAAAAATACAACAAATATAATGCCGATACCCGATTCTAGGAAAAAAGGAGAAAGTGGGCTAAGTGGATGTATGGTGGTGATCTGGAAGCCTTTGGCCTTTGGAATGTAGGATCAGTAAGGATATTAGGTAAATATACCTACATCTCACTCCTACAACTTACAAGCAAAATGTGGTGGTGCCTAAACCTGAAACCTGAATACCTACTGATCATCTGATCACAATACACAAAAATTAATGGATTTTAAAATAAAGGATTTTGAAAAAAAAAGGATTTCAAATCCAAAATCCAAAATCCTTTATGAGAGTGGATTTTAAATCCGAAATCCAAAATCCTTTATGAGAGTGGATTTTAAATCCAAAATCCAAATCCGGATTTTGAGATTTTATGGATTTTAAATCCGAAAGGATTTAAATCCTGCCCATCCCTGGAAGTGGTATTATAAAATGAAATTTGGGTTTCTGATTTTAAATTTGGCCTTAGTTTTTTTATTTAGGCCCTCTAGACGCCCCTAAGCTCATATAGAGAGCGGAAATCATAAATTACCGAACTTCGGAGTTTTTCGCGATGTGCCGATCCAAAACCAAATATGGTATAATTTCTTTCAAATACGCAGCTTTCGTTTCAGTTCACAAAGTGGTCACTAGGTAAAGGTTGGAGGGTAATGTTGTGTTTCTTGCTTTAGTAATGTATTGCACATTTTCATATTTTTTAATGAAAAATTTTCCTGATTATTTTGTTTTGGCCGTTTCTTTGAACTTATAGGTCCAAAAATCGCGAAAACCCATGCAGAAATGTTGTTGTTTTAGCAGATTTTTCAAGTTTTGAGTGCTTTATACGGAAAAAACCTTCAAATAAGGAAACTAACGTCGGATTCGTGTTTAGCGGGTCAAAATACCCCGATAAACACCCTTTTCGCGATCGTTTTGCGTAAAGTCTCAAAATTCACCTTTTTCACTGATTTTTCATGACAAAAATAGCGAATTTCGAGTCTTCAAATAAAACGACCGCGAAAAGGGTGTTGATCAGGGTATATTGACCCGATAAATACGAATCCGACGTTAGTTTCTTCGTTCAACCATTTCTCTCCTTACAAAACGCTCAAAATTTGAAAAAACTGCTAAAAAATAACATTTTTGTACGGTTTTTCGCGATTTTTGGCCCTTGGTGCATCGAAGTCGCCAAAAGTGAATATGTGACGTGAATCTACGTTAAAAAACACGTTTTTGGGATATTTTTAAAAAGTGGTCGCTCTTCGTTTATATGGCGTTTTTTACGATTGAAAACTTCAAATAGGCCGAACAACGTGAAGGAGTGCACCAAAATTTTTGAAAAAATTATCGTAAATACACCTCTACGAGATGCAACTTTGTGCCGAAGAACAGAAAATTTCCTTCACTTCCATTGAAATTAAAAATTCTTGAAAATAATGCAATAAAATGGTCATAACTCCGAAAGAGAGGGGGTTGGGGGGGGGGGGTCAAAAATTTTTCTGTATTTTTTTTACATCAAGGTACACCACCTGAGGGGGTTAGATCGAAAATCGGAGAGGGGGCTGATTTCACCAAAAACCCGGCTATATACCCTTTGTTAGGGTTTTTTGGGATTTGCAAGGTAAAAATGATTGGTGTGTAAGTTGTTTGTTCCAAAATTACATTTTCATCAGTTTTTTTCTTTGGACATGCTATGCAAATCGCATGAGAACTTTATAAAGTTTGAATTTAGTTTTTTTTTTTATAATAAAAGAAAATTGAGGGGGGCTGAACTCAAAATTTCTCATAACTTATGAAATTTTGGACCTCTTCTTTGAGAAATTTCTGGCTACGCCACTGTTTTGAAACCTTTAAATTTCATATTAGCTTTGCGAACAATTTTATCCGCCATTCAGTATCCTTACTTATTTACTGATGTTTATAAAAATTAACATATGAAGTTATTTTTGACCTTGGCCTAAAAGGGGCTCCAAGCGAAAGGGGGTAAAACACAAAATTTCCTAAAATTCGATGTGAAAATTATTTTTTGATTTTTTGCATCCTAAAATTTCAAATGGCCCACTGTGCCCCCGGCCCGGATTTTCTCTCCATGACCCTGCTCACAGGCTCACAAATCATTCGTCAGCAACATCATCTTCCGTATGAGTTCTTCTTTGATCTCTCGTGGCAGAATCGTTTGGGTATTTTAAATGACTGATTACAGCTTTCTTCACTGCATTATGGTCCACGATATCTTCTGAAATTAAATTTTATCTAAATTTTTACGGCAAATTAAGCACACGTTCCTATAACAATTGTAAACTTACTTGATTTGATTTGCCATTTGTAGTGACTATCAAATATTTCTCTGTTCACGACCCAGTAACAAACGTTTCAAGTTTTCAATCTATTTTATAATTCACTCACCGAGGATAACAACCTGACTAAAATTTGAATATTTTTTATTTTGATAACATTTATAAAAGTTATCAAAATAAATAAAATACACAGAACCAGGTATATTTTTTAATTAAAACAGTGTTTTTTTTCAGCGCTTGGCGTAAAAAAACGTGATTGTTATGTAAACATCGTTTGACGTGCGCTATTGTCTCTGAAAAACGCCAAACAAAAAAAATAAAATGCGTTTTTTACAGCGTTTAGCGTTTTTCTTTGTCAATAGGGAATTCTGGGGTGCGTTCACTTTGGAAAAAAAATCGGTTGACGTTAGTTAAATAAGGTATAAACAAAGCATTAGCCAATCAGATTTTTTCATTCCTGACAGATTTTGATCGGTCATTTTTGCACCTTATGAAAATTATATGTATGGCTATTTTGTGATGAATCAAATGGAATTGAAAATGTGCTAACCAGAGATTTTTGAATTTTATGAACGATTTTGCACACCAGCTCTTTGTTTATACCTTATTTGACACACACCAACCTTATTTTTTTTCCAAAGTGAACGCACCCCTGTTCCAAGATGATTTTTCGTTCAGGTTTTATGCGACTGACCCAAGGTTGAAAATAATTCGAATTCGTTTTTGGATTCGAAAAAATACACCGGACATAATCCGTTGTATTTGCTGATGTGGTAATATCCCAAATCATCAGGGCGGCTCATCTATTACATAACATCTTTCATTTTCCACATCCCGTCGAAAGATGGACAATCGAACCACCCACCGATTATACGATATGAAAATAGCCTCGTATTACGCGCGATTACATTTATTATCGCAATAAGCACTGTTCGAGAAGTCGACAGTACGTAAAAAAAAAGTTAAAAGTAATTAATAATACATCTCGCCAGTTTCAGATAAACACCCGAGTATTTTTCGGTAATTTATTCTCATGTGGATGGCGAAGATATGTGTAAGAGAGAGAACGTCATCGAAGTAGTACCTGTATGTGTATTAGTCGAGCGTGTAAAAAGAATTTCGTGACCTGTACCCCATTAATGGTATTTTTAATTAAATATATCCGAAGTTGTCGGCCGTGGTGGGCTAATAAAAAGTACGATTTGTTTGCACAAGTTGAAAGAGCAGCAAATGATGCGACAACGATGATGGATAGGATGAAATTTGGAAAGCACCTGTTTTGAAGCGAATTTGGGATGAAAAACTTCCTGCGCATTGGATGAGTTCGAAGGCCGAATTAGAATTCGATGTTTAATTGGTTCCAGAGCCAAATGTTGTGAATTTTTTCGAAATTCGTCAATGTGATAAAAATGGACACTAAAATTTAATAAAAGATTGGGTTCTGTTGAATTTTTTTTTGTTTTTGATACAATGTATCTAATTTGTGAGATCTGTTCAAAAACCATCAGAAGTCGGAACTTGTTCCAAACTTTGAACGAATATTCATTTTTTGAACTTTTTTTTTTGAAAAAGTTTGCCTACATTTTGTTGGGGTCGAGTATTCATATTTTACTAAAAAAATTTCTTCATTTTGAAAATGAAGCATAAATCCACAGAGCAACTGGAATTTAAATAATTATTAGATAGATGAAAGTTCGAAATTTTAAACGATGGTTTTTCAAAAATCATCAAAGTCGAAACTTTTTTCAAACTTGGAACAGATATTCGTCTTTTGAACTTGTTTTTTTTTATACAGGGTGTTTCAAAGTTGACCGCGCTCCTTCCAACCAGTGAGTGGGCCACTCATCCTGTGTCGAAGTATGTATGTTTGCCTAACCTTCAAACTGCAGGGGCTGAGTTATGCTCTTTGAAAAATTTTTTTTTTTGAATTTTGTTTCGCACTTTCTACCGAGCGTTACTCGACAACCAAGATAGGTAGAAAGTTGCGCTTTGCGGCAACGGATAGCCCACTTTCTCTAGAATTTTTCTATGCGGTTGATAATTTTTGCAGGTGAACTAGGGTGGGTGTACCGCATCAAATATTCGAAAAAGACGTGTAAAAAAGTTGACGATTTTTTCTATTTTAGTAAATATTTAAAAAAGTTGTCCTCTATTGAGTGAATGATTATTAATGTTTCTAGAAGAAAAAACTTTGATATTTCCAATGGAGCAAACCCCACTCCTCTATCTTGTTCGAATCAAAAGTTATGAGCGTTTAATTTTGTGAAAAATACAAGAAAATCCTCACTTTTAAATTTCAAACATTTTTATCTTTGAGACTAATTGAGATAGGGAGGTGGAGTTTGCAGCATTGAATTAACCAAGTGTAACACTACACAGCATAGGAATGATATACCTCAATTTTTCAAATAAAAATTTTTAATGAAAAATTTTTTGAATTTTTTCTGACAAAAATTTTTTTTAATGAAGAAATTGAAGATATTATTTCGATTTTATGTAGTGCAATACTTGGTTAATTGAATGCTGCAACCCCCATATCCCGGTCTCATTTAATTACGAAGATAGAAATTTTTGAAATTTGAAAAATCAAAAAAGTGAGGTTTTTCTTGTATTTTTTACAAAATCAAACGCTCATAACTTTTGATTCAAGCAAGATAGAGGAGTGGGGTTTGCTCCATTGGAAAGATCAAAGTTTTTTCTTCTAGAAACATTAATAATCATTCACTCAATAGAGGACAACTTTTTTAAATATTTACTAAAATAGAAAAAATCGTCAACTTTTTTACACGTTTTTTTCGAATATTTGATGCGGTACACCCACCCTAGTTCACCTGCAAAAATCATCAACCGCATAGAAAAATTCTAGAGAAAGTGGGCTATCCGTTGCCGCAAAGCGCAACTTTCTACCTATCTTGGTTGTCGAGTAACGCTCGGTAGAAAGTGCGAAACAAAATTCAAAAAAATTTTTTTTTCAAAGAGCATAACTCAGCCCCTGCAGTTTGAAGGTTAGGCAAACATACATACTTCGACTCAGGATGAGTGGCCCACTCACTGGTTGGAAGGAGCGCGGTCAACTTTGAAACACCCTGTATATACTAAAGGACTTCGCCCCTATGCCGCTCCGCGACCCCAATTTCTGGCTCGCGCTGCTCGTGTTTTCCAACTAATTTTATTAATTTTTTAAAAATATTTGAAAATCAAATTTTTTTAAATGGGGACGCATATATTTACAATTTTTATTAGATAATTTTCCTCCAAAAACTTTTTTGTCAAAAATATTTTGACAATGAATAATATGTTACTATTTGAAGAATTAGCCATAGGTTCTTACTTGAACGAAACTTCAATATTGATTTACAAGCTTAATTTCCTTTCGTTGAGAAAAATCCTGTGGACCAATGGCAAACTTAAATTAAAATGCCAAAAAACTTGAATACAATAGTGAATACTTAATGAAATAATTCAAACTTGTTGAAAATCATTTACTCGTATCTCCCTAGTTGGATAAGATATATTTCGTTAATGAGGGAGATAAATGCTTGTTTGTACTAGCGAGCGATCAGTGAGAGGGAGTAAAAGTGCACTTTATTTCCCCGAGTAACGAAAAAATTAAAGGTTACCTACTGACAAGTTGTATAAGGTCAATAAGCCGAATTGAGAACACTAATGCTAATTTTCAAAAATATGAAATTTGAAAGGGTTCTAATAAGAAGAGAAGCACATCTTTGGAAAGTTTGAAATTTTTATATGAATTAGGTGTGTTTAGTGTGTAAAATGAGCGATATTTGAGTTATTTTGGTTCAAAATTAAAAAAGTTATAACATGTTCTCATTTGAAATAGCTATGTTCTCCATTACCCATGAATTTGTGGGTAATTGAGAACACTTGAAATTTTTAACCAACATTTCAAAAAAATTGAAAATATGTAACTAGAATACGATATTTAACGTTTTTTTTCACTAAAAAACTTCAAATTTGAGAAATATTTTCAAAAATATTGATTTCCTGCAAAATTTTATACTTTGATATGAATTTAATACGATTTTAACGTGTTTTTTTTTTACTTCAAAATAATAATTTTTGAAAAATTCACCAAAATATCTATTTTTTTTGTAAAATTTTCCACTTTGATGTACATTTTGTGCTAAAAACACAGTTTTTTCATTTTGGCTGAAAAGTCTGAAAATGTGAAAACTAAAAACAATATTCAAAACATGACAACTTGAACAACAGTCTGTATTTTCTCGAAATTATAAATTAAAAACAAAAAACAAATCTTCTAGATTGGACTAATAAAAACAAAAAACAAACAGAATTGAAAATAAATTAAAATACTTAAAATATTTTTTTATCACATTTCGATATCCATATCATAATATTCAAAATCTACCAAGTTTTTTGGCTTTACCCGCTTCCTTTTATTCTCGTTTCTGGGCGTGTTACTAGTACTAGGAATATTTTCCAAAATTTCTTCAATTTTACGTTTCGATTTTGAAGGAGTTTCTAAAACCTTTTTAGGAAGAACATTCTTCAAACGTTTTTTTTCTTCTCTTTTTATTTTATTTTCTTCTATTTTCTTTTGTTTTTCTGCCTGCAACTTCTCTTTTTCTTTCAACTTTTCAAACGTTTCATTTGAAGTTACAACTTCTCCATATTTATGATTAACACCAACCCTTGTTGTGGCAGTGATCTGTGGTGTGACGTTCATTGAATTTTCTTTTAATGCTGAGCTAAACACATTTATAATGGCAACGGTGTCAGCAGCTCGTAGAGTATTCTTTGCCACCACTGTATTTGATTTTTTCTTTTCCATAGTTAAATTTAATGGAGTTATTTCGTCCAATTCGTCCAAGTCCGTAGATAAGGTTACTATATCAGTTTCACTGCTCTCAGTCAGAGGTAAACTGGACCCATTTTCAACGCTAGAGTTTTGATTTGGACGATGTATTCCAGTTGAGATTATTCTCGCATTCGGAGGATTGGAACCAATTTTCTGGGCGTTGTATTTTCTTAAAAGTACCGGGTCGAAGGACGATCTTGGAAATTTGGCTGGGTTGAACGGATACACGCCGCAAGAAGAAAATCCAGCTTCAATATTTCTTTTACTCAAACCGATACCCCAAACATTTCCCAATATAGTGGAAAAAGATTGTTTATCTAAGGACATTCTGCTTTTGCCCAACATTTTTCTGCCATGGTCTATCAAAGCTTGGTCCCAGGATTTCTTCAGAGGTGCAAATACTCCTTTATCAAGAGGCTGTAAGAGATCCGTTAAGTGAGATGGTAACCTCAGTAATTCAATTGAATTATTAATGGCGGCTTCAATGATTCGAACACTAACGTGGGAAGCATGACCATCAAACAGCAGCAAAACCTTCTGATTTTCCAAGGATTGATTCTTTGGTTTGGCTCGAATAGTATCAACGTGAGGAATAAACGTGTTGGTAAACCACTGGTAGAACACTTCCTCCTCCATCCAACCATTAGTAGTACACGCAAATTTCGTATTTGAAAATAGTTTTTCTTCCGGCGGGATCCAACTTGGTTGAATATTTTTCCCTTTAAAAATTATGAGAGGAGGCAGGGGTTCACCGGCCGCAGAAACACATGCTAGTACACTGACAGATTCACGTCCTGTGCTGTTATAAACTCGATGTAGAGGGATTCCCTTAGCTCCAATAGCTTGCACTTTCGTTGGGTTTAGGTTGAAGCCAGATTCGTCACAGTTCAGTAAATAATCGGTTTTTAATTCGTTGATGGCACATTCATCCATGGCTTTTCTTAATTGTTCATAAAAATCATAAACAACTACTGGGTCACGTGCGTTGAATCTATTCGTAGGTAAGTGCTGAGCTATGCCGATGCATAAAGTTTTGATACCATGTTTCACCTATGATATAAACAAAACACTCGTTAATATTTCATTCGAATAGAATCACTTTAGGAAGCTTGCTTTTGATAAAATTAATACTAAAATTACCACTCACCAGGTTGATCATTAGTAAACGGATTTTCGATGTTTTGTTCTTTTACATAATTAGCGATTAGTCCTTTAATTTCTTCCTTAGTTGTTGGGTACCCTATAGCTGCCCTAGCAAACATACATTTTAAAATTGTGTCCTCTGCCTCCAACGAAAACACCGGTTTCCTTCCCCTCACTAATTTTTCGACTGGATTTTTTCTACCTGAAAATTAAATTAAATAATAAACACTGGAAACAGATGTTAAAGGAATTCTTGGCGGTATTAAATACATTTATGAGCCATCAAACTTACCATTAATCCTATTAAAAATAACAGTTTTTGGAATGCCGTATTGTTCTACCGCTGCACGAAAAGATAACTTTTTTTAAAATAACATTTTCCACTGCGTTTTTTAAATCGTCATCATTGTAATGATATTTTGACATTTTTTCAATATTCGGTATGAATTAAAAATTTATAAAATAATAATCAAACTTCATAATTATTTTCTTCGACAAGAAGTTTCAAATTTGAATTTCCAACCGTAAACAAAGTGATAAGAAAAAAAAATCAGTGTTCCCAATTACCATAAAATTATAAAAATCTCATGTTCAATTGAGAACGTGATTTATTAAAATTCTCACGCGATCAAAACTAAAACTAACACTTGATTGATGTTTTCTAGTTCATTAATAACTTATTACATTAATTACTTCCTTGATATATCCAATTTTTTCTCTGAATTTGAATGTTTTAAAAATTATAACATGGCGTCTCATGTTAAATTTTTAGGTACAAAAATTGTTTTGTGTTTTTACAATATGTTTCAACAAATACGAGGTAAATGATATTATAATTCTTCATAGGGGTGCTCAAAGTTAAAATTCTACTCCAAAGTTACTTTTGTAAAAAACTTTTTATAAGTTTTTCAAAGAGTGTTCTCAATTACCCACTGTTCTCAATTAGGCTTATTGACCTTAATACAACTCATTTTCTAGTATATACGTGTTTTGATTTCATCGCACTTTTTTTTTGCTCCTCACTTTGCCGTCATTTCATTTCAGCTTATAACTCTTCCAATTCAAAAAATGTTTAAAAACTCTTTTTAACAAAGTTGTAGAGGACAAAAAAAGGAACATTTTTTGTATTTAACTTTTTTTCCAAGGTCGTTCAGGAACAGAGATATACTTACGTTCCAGAATTTTTAATATTTTTTTTGTGGTTAAAAAATTTTTAAGTTCTCATGCTCGTAACTATTTTAAATACACTTGAAGACCTCACGGGAAGAACGGGTTCACTGAAATTTTATAAATTTTGCAGGAGAACGTTTTAAAGATAATGTTGAAGTGGAACTGAATAAAAATGGGTTTTTAAGTTTCGTTTTGATTTTATTACTTTTAAAATGTCAATTAGAATCATTTTACATAGGCAAATATTGCTCAAAAGTTTTTTAAAAGCTTCAAAGTCACTCAACACACAATGTGTTTGAACAACATTCTGAGAAGTTAACCCGTTCTTTCCGTGTAAGTGCCTCAATTAACCCGTTCTTTCCATGTTTTCTTGAAATTAACATATGTTTTCTCTGAAATTAATCAGTTTTTTCCACCTATGAGTTATCTTTTGTTAAATTATGATTTTTTTTTTCATGTTCACAACAATAAATCAACTATTTAAAAAACAAAAATCAGCTTTTTGCACATTTTTTTCTTTGTTTAGAGTAGTTAACCCGTTCTTTCCGTGTTTTTAATTTCTTGAAAATTCTTTTTTGCTTTTATTGACAAAATTTGAAAAGTTCGACATTTTTTATATAAACCACATAAAAGTACATGGTTTATTGTACACAATGGCACAAAAAAGTCATTTTTGAAAAAACCCTCAATTAATCCGTTCTTCCCGTGAGGTCTTCACTTTAAATAAAAATTTAATAAAAAGTTTCAAATGTATACGAAATCGCAAAAAAATCTAGTATTTTTCCAACATTTTTCGAAAATTTTCATTTTTAGATTTTTTTTTTGTTCAAATTACACAACTGTAAAAATGCCTCGAAAAAATTCTAGCTAATGTTACAGTGTCAGGGTGTCCATTCTCTGGAAAACCGGGAAAAGTCAGGGAATTCTGGTGGTCTGGAAAAGTCAGGAAAAAGTCAGGGAATTTTGGAATTTTCTCTGGAATTTTTCGAAAATTCCAAAATGAATCATTTAGGAAAGTTTGTTTTTGTTTATTTTATTATAAATTTTTCAAAAAATTTTGCCCTCACTCCGCTGGGGCAGGTCGGGTTAAATTATTACGTTTTTCATCTGATTTTTTTATTCATCATTTTTTGTTCATCGTAATGTACAACAAAATTCTTCGTCCATTAAATTATGATTTATTCAAAAAAAATTTTACCTCGTTACACTCGGGGTAATTTACACTCTTTCTACAGAATTTATGTGAAATCTTAAGTTTTTGGAAACTTACTTTTTAATGAGCTGTGATGAGAAAGAAATGTCATGATGCCCTTGACCACGGTGTTGAAATAAAAGGGAAGGGAATGAAAAAGAATTTGAAATTATGGTAAGTCAGCCTTAAGCTTTAAGCTTTAAGCCGTTAAGCCGATGATTTTTTCAGAAATAAGCCTAAGCGTTAAGCCTAAGATTTATTTTTTTAAATTTCAAGTTTTAAGTTTAGGTTTTATTTTTTTTGAGCTTAAAACTTGAAATTTTTTGCTCCATCTCTCCATTTTTTCAATTTTTTTCAAACTAACTTTTTTCATCTCTTCCTAACCTTGAAATTTTTTCAGATTGGAATTATTCATTACCTAATTGTTCGTAAAAAAATTTTCTCAATTTCTTTCCGACATGAAATTATTTCAAATTTTAAGATTTTTTCTAATTTTTTTCTCACGTTGAAATGAAACATTTTTTTCAAACTCAAATTATTTTCAGGCCTGAAATTTTTCTTGAAACATTTTTCTATATTTTTGAAATTTTTTCAATCTGAAATTTCCTTAGATATTTTATCAACTTGTTTTCCAATCGCTTTTCAATTCAAAATTTTTTCCAGTTTACAATTTGTTGACATTTTTTTATAAATCTGACTTTTTCACCTGGGTAAGTACTTATCATTTTTTAATTCTCCAAAAAAAATTTCAATAAAGGAGAAACAATTTCATGGTGTGACTAGGGTAGGTGTGCAACAGGAGGCATTATTTTACATAATACTTTTGAATTCAAGAATTCAGGGTAAGTAGGAAAAAATATTAGGATTGGATACAAAAATTGAGTTGAAAAAATATTGAAAAGAAACTTTAAAACTTTGAAGTTTTGGTTTGAAATAATTTTGAGAAAAAAATCTGAGTTGAAAAAATTTTAAAATAAGAAATCGAATTTGAAAAAGTTTTAGAATTCAGAAACAATCTTGGATTTAAAAATATTTAAGGGGAAAAATTTGGTTTGAAAACATTTCGAGAAGAAAATTTAGCAGCTTGAAAAAATTTAAGCCTAGTTCAGACACGTCAAGTATACTTGAATCAAGCCCCATGATACCAAGTGCTTCTTACACTGGCGCAGTTGTAAATTAACCAATCAACAAGCTGCAAATTTGAATGATGATAATTTTTTTTAGTTTTGTTTAAAAATGTAAACAATCATATAACAAAAAACCATATAAAAATTAGTGGCCATCGAAATATTTTTCAATTGTACTCAATGTACTCATAAAAATTATCAAAAATTTCAGCTTGAAACTCGTTATCTCTTTCAAGTCAAGTTAAATTGGTTAAAAATTGTCAGTGTTGCATAAATTTGTGTTTATTTTTTATTTTTTTGATACTCTTTTGTTTGAAAATTGAATACCTATTCCAAAACCTTATAGGCTACACTGTGATGAGATCCGATCGTACTTCCTTTCCTGTAAGTTTTTCAAAAACGTTTCTTTCGTCTTTTTCGTAATTTATATGGGTACCTATCAAAATTTATCAGTCTTTTGCATTAGTGGAGGCACAAAATGTAATCAAATGCAACGATTTATACGATAAATATGGTGTTGAATAAATTCAAACAAATTCAGTTGATTATGTAAAACCCGCCTAACTTGATTCAAGTATACTGGACTGTGTGAACCCGGCTTTATAGAAAAAAAACTTGAATTTCTTTTCTTTCTTAGTTTTTAATTCAGCCCTCCCCCGAAAAATTATAAAAAATGGATTTAAGCTTTAAGCCTTGAGCTTTAAGCTGTAAGCCAATGATTTTTGGCCGTTCAGCTTTAAGTTTAAGTTTAAGTTTAAGTTTTAAAAAATTTGGCTTTAAGCTTTAAGCGTAAGTTTAAGTTTTATTTTTAAAAATTCATTTCAAGTTTTAAGCTCAAGTTTAAGTTTTATTGATTGGCTCATCAGCCCTGTGGAAAACACGAATGAGGGAAAAGTGGTGAGTTTTTATCTTTTGAAGATCTTTTTTTTTCAAAAAATTTCGCCCTCGCTTCGCTCGAGCTCAACACAATTTCTATACTTTCATAAAATGATTTATATTTCACCTTCTCATTGACTTTTTTATTTATTAGTACAAACTAAAAAATTGCATGGCATTATGTGAATTTATAAATTTTTGAATTTTCAGTCCGGAAAATCCGAATTTTCATTCGCTTGATTTGATAGACACCCTGGCATTATTTATTTCATTTTTCAAAAATTAATTTTGCGTTGAAATACTTTGTTTTTCCTTTTTTATTTGAAATTTGTTCTATAGGTAATACATTCGAATTGTCAAATTTTTGTGGTGTGGGGGAGTTGGTTGGGTTCAAAAATTTTCAGAATTGATTTTGAATCTTTTTTTTGCCCTGAAGAGTAACATCTAAAGATCTCGTAACAAGTATCTAGTGATTTTGAAAAAAAATCGTTACGACCTCAAGCAAATTTGTATCATTCTTATGCCAAATTCGAAGAAAAATTACCCCCTCCCCTGGCCAGTTTACGAATATCATATTTAAAAGGTCTGGAAAAAATCTAGAAATTAGTCTGGAAAACCTGGAGAAGTCGGGGAAAATAATTTCTGAAATATAGTGGACACCCTGAGTGTTGTAAAGGTAAAAGAAAACTTCCCAACGATACTTAATAATTATATTGATTGTGTATACTTATTTCACTTTTATTGTTAAGTAGGTAGTTGAAGTCTGAAAGTGCATATTTTTGCATATTTCAAACATCTATGTAGAGTGCATATTATATGTGCATATTTCTTTACTTTAAAGCGCATATTTTTCCGGGCTCCTCGTTACTACATTCAAATCAATGCTGAAAAATTGATAAATATAAAATTCTACGGAATTATATATTAAAGCAATGAATTCAGAAATATTCGTGTTTTTTTTTTACCATTTCAACTTGAAAAATAAGTTTGAAAATTGATCTAATGGCAAAATTCTGACAGTGATATTTTTCGTACACCGTTTGCGTACTCTTAGCATACTATGGGTACGTGTGCGAATGATAAAGCCCGAAAAAATCGATTACAAATTTACACCAATAAAATGTAAATTCTATCTCGCATCGTCATCTCGACTAAGCTGCCTCTCATACTGTATGTGCCAACTTTCGTCGAGTTGAATGTATTAGCGTGTAGATCTGGACTCGCGGAGGCTTTAATGAGCAATGCGTGTATGCATGTACTCTGTAGTCTGTACTCGATCTGTGCGTGTGCAGCATATCTGCGTATTTCAGTTTATCAATAAACGTTCGACGTAGAGTAGGAGGCCTACATTACATCTTTCTATACTTATATTTACCTAGATTTATAGTACCTTAGACGTACACCTTAGCAGATCGAGCGAGCCCACAATTCACCTATCAACTTTTTTATATTATGGCGATGACCGTAACATATATCGACAAAGGTGACGTCCAATGTAAATAAAACGCTTTAAAAATAGAACCAAAGATATCATAATGTTGCATAAGTCGAGCTTACATCGCTATGGAAAAAAACCAATCAACGCTGGTACAATTGTAATAATCGTACGGAAACGATCATTTTGCACGTTTTTTTCGTGAATGATGTACCTATGCGCTTTGAATAGACCCGCTATGATGGTCATTAGCGGATAAGTATTTTTATACGAGGAAACGAGCAGTTTGGAAGAATGATCACTTTGTCGAATGGAAATAAAAAACTCGTTTCGGAGCCGCGACTTTTTCAACGGCTTCGTCGCCTATGCTTATTCTTTTGCTTCTTTACTTGGACGCGGATAAATTGGCATATTAATTAAGGTCGTTGTCCATCAAAATGAATGGGCGGATGGTTATTTCTACCAAAACTAACGTTGGTCTGTAATGGGCTTTCCTTGTACGTGCGTATGCAAAAGATAACGTCGTCAAATAGGTGTAAAGGTGTGTTACCATCGTTTAAGATAAAACTGCTTGCACCTTTTCTTTGTTCCTTGCAAAAATGTTAGGAAATGAATTGAATTTACGTAATCTAGAATAATATAATCCATTAAAGACCAAAAGATCGAATAATTAATAACTACAATACTACATATAATAAAATTACGATTGTATAAAAATTTATATAAAATTACAACTAGAAAAATATTACTGCAGAATTAAATCGAAAAATTGAAACAAAAAAATTACATTTAAATTTATTTAATGTACCTAATGAAAATGTTGGATAAAAGTATCTTGAAACAGAATAATATTTTATTATTAGGAAGTTAACAGAAGGACGTAAAAAAGAGAAGTGTCCGAGGAACGAGAATAAGAAAAGTATATAAACAAACTAGATAAGATGGCCAAATATAACCCTACAATACTAAAATTAACAATTGCCCGAGAACCACATATTTATAATATAATCCAAAGTCTGACAGAAAATGAAATGAAATGAATGATATTTATGTAAATCAACGAAGCCGAAGACAGAATTCAACTGGAGAATTTTTGTCAGTTTATTGAGTTGAAGTATCCATAATAATGAATTTTCCAAGATAATTTTATACCTATTATCCTGAGGACCAGAATTATTTGTAGCTCATCACTCTGAATTGACATTATACTTGCTAAATCAAAAATTATTTTCGTCAATTGAAAGTCGAATTCACTACTGACCAAGAAAAACAAGAAAAACGAGAAAATGGCAGGAATTTCACATTAGTAGCAAGAAAGCCAGAAAATACCAAAAATTTCATGATTTTCCTGCTAAAAACAAGAAATTTTAAAATTTTATTCTCGTCTTGAATTTTTTAATGGAAGGATAAAAAAGAGATCCTTTTTGGGAAAAATTCGAGCCAAGAAAAATTCTATGAAAATAGCTGTAATTTTCATTTTTCAGATGCAGTAGACACCATGCTGAAGTGTGATGAATTACTATTTTAATTCTAACAAATCGTCGATAATTAGTTTCACTTTTTTCCATAATTTCAATTTATAACCTAAATCCTCGGAATATTACTTGATTGAAGATCAAAAATTGCATGTGTTAAAATCATTCTAATGAGTGGACATGAATTGTCAGTTGCTGAAAATATTGCGAGAAATTCAGTAGATGTAACTTGATATGAGCAAGAATTTGAGTCAGAGGGGAAAGTTTGTGTAATCTTAAGTAAACATAATCGAATATGCTCTTTTTTTTGAAATATGTACGTCAAATTTTTTTATATTTGAACGAATTTTTCAACAAAATTTTATCAAATTTTCAGCCCATTGTTTATTTTTTTGATTTTGCTTGATTTTAAAGTTTGTTTCCTTGAAGTCTTTTTTATTTTTATTTGCAAACTTGAAGATAAATTGTACTTAATTTTGTGATTTCCGTAATATTTTATGTATTTTTTTTTCATAATTTTGAAGCAATTTGACAAATGGTTGGGCCCATGCTTTTAAGATTTCTGCACTTTTTGAAAAGAGTGAATCTTGTAATATTTCAAAAATTGAAAAAATACTCATTTTTTTGAATTTTGAGTCAAGTCCTATTTTAATGACTATGTGAGTATCTATACAGGGTGTCCCTTTTCTGAAAAACCGAGAAAAGCCAGGGAATTTTGAAATTTCCGGCATTTCCGCTGGAATCGCTCCGCTCGGGCCAAATTATTTCAACTGATTTTCGTATGTATCATTTTTTGTTGACCATAATGTACAAGAAAATTGATATTTAAACACACGTTTTTGTCTCTTGAACCATTGAGTTTTCAAAAAAAAATTCTTTGTACAGTTTTTTTTTTAACCCGTACTTTTTGATAAAATGTAATGAGAAAGGAGTACCATGATGTTCCTGATCACGATTTTGAAAAAAAAGGGAATGGAAGAGAATTTGTTTTGGGAAACTTTACTGGGGTGTGAAGTGATGAATTTTCAAGTTTTGAAGGTCTTTTTTTGCAAAAATTTTCTCAAAATAATTGATATTTTACTCCTCATCGATCTATTATGTCCAGGACCAAGCCGAAAAGATTGTATTAGGGACTTCCATAAAATTTATAAATTTGAGGTACGTGTTTTTTTGCAAGGGAGTATTTAATTGTGAAGAAATTTTTGAATTTTCAGACTGGAAATATCCGAACTTTTAGTCTTACGATTTAGTTGGCACCAAAGTTTTTCCTTTTTCTCTGAAATTTTTCTGTGTTAAATTCAAGGTCTCAAGTTTTTGTGCCGAGTTGAGAGGGAAGTGGCGTCAAAAATTTTCAGAATTAAATTGTAAGTCGTTTTTGTGGCCGGAAAAGGGAGCACCTAAAAATCTCATAAGAAGTGGGTAATGATTTTTGAAAAAAAATTGTTGGACATTATGCAAATTTAAATCATTCTTCTGCACAATTTCATCACGCGAGAAAATCACCCCTTCTGCATCCTTCAGGACTAACATGTTTAAAATGTCTGGAAAATTTCGAAAAATTGGTCTGGAAAACCTGGAAAAGTCAAGAAAAATAATTTCTGAGATATAGTAGACACCCTGCTATGCCAATTTTTCAATGTATTCAAAATCATTTCAACTCAAAATTCAAAATTATTTTTAGTCCAGTCGCAGATTGCAAGTAAACGGCAAATGATGATGGAGGCGTAAAATTTTGTATGGTGAACAAGGCCATCATAAGAAATTTTTTGAGCCTGGGAGGCAATCGTCAAATCCCAAATGAGGGGGAGGGGAGGTTTGAAAGGGGGTTCTTCCCCTCCCATTTTTCAAAATTTGACTATCGGCCTTTTTTTGGTGTCATGCCCATACGTCTGAAACCCACTGAGTTCAAAAATGCCATTACTTCCAAAATCCGAGGGAAAGATAGTAAATTTAGTATTTTTCAATCTTTGAAATACATAAATGTGATTGAAAAAATGTTTACGTCATTTTTGTGAATAATTGACAACGAAATAAGCTCTGAAGTATTTTATTTTGAAAAATTTTCAGTTGTCCTGAGGTAATGAGAATTTTTTCACATTCTCAAAGCTATTTTAATAATTTTCATTGTTAGCAATTTTTCTATATTTGAAACTATTTTTACAAAAAATTGAACAATTTTACTCCCCCATGAAAGTATTTTACTCAATTTCGAAACATTACGATCGTAAGTTATCTTTTAGGGTACATTGTATATTCAACTTTTCTCCAATTGAGGGCACTGTGCTAAAAATTATTGTGGAATTATGTACTTCAAAAAAACGTGGTAATTTTTGGCCCGTGTTCAACTCTTTAATATACCTAATCTCAATGTTTCAAAATTTTAAATTTTTCCAAAAAAAATTTCGAATTTTTTTTTATTGATGATCGGTTGTATTTCTTTCATTAAAGAGTAAGAATTCCTGATTTGTTTGTGGTATTGGTATGATTTTTGTTAATGGCCAAAAACAAATTTTTGCTAGTAGCAAAACGCACTTAGATATCCCTCCTCCCTCCCCCACTCCAAAGAAAATCAGAAATAATCAGTGATGGTTTTTTTCTTCAATGGTGACAGTACGCGACTAGCTATCAACAAAAAAACAAAACAAATTGAATTTTTTTTGAAAAAATTTCAAATTTTGAAACAGTGCTTTTGCAGGGACATAGGCCAAAAAACTCCCAAATTTTTCCTCACCTTTTAAAAAATTTGTAAAAATTTGAAAAACACTGATTTCACCAGAAACCCAAGAAACTTGTGCAGATTGCTCAAAACCTACGTTTGTAATAATTTTTTTTAGATTTTTCAACCATTTTTTCATCTCGAATATTACAAAAGTGAAATAGTTGATGAAAAATTCTAAAAATCGAGGACACCCAATCCTTGGGAAATACTTCTATGGGAAAATTTAAACCATTAAAAATGGCATAAAAACTGCAAGATTAATCATTTTCCAAAGCTAGATCCGCGGATTTAGAAAATGGAAAATCAAGCAGCTGCGCCTTGGACCTTTTCCACTGAAAACTACGCAGCATTTCTTCCAACCTGTCATTCTAAAAGAAAACGAGACTGGAAATTCTGCATTCTGGATCATCGACTTCGTTTCTTCATCTGTTTACATGTAATACTACATTTGTAATGTATTATTAATGTCCAGGGTGCGCGGCGTTATCGTGTCGTTGTAAAACACGATCGTATCGTGCTAGATTCTTATCATTGAAAATCGACGAATTCGTAACGATAGTAAAAAGAAGAAGAAGAAAAAAAATAGAAAAAAAATCTCATACCTACGTCCACGAAGAATATTTTAATCAGCGATCATCGAAGAGTTTTACGCGTCGTCATCTCTCTAACGTCTCTTGACGAGCGTATTTCGACACCCTTATAACTTAGTCTATGCTGCAAATGGAGCCTAATGTGTGCGTAAGATTTACCTATGTATGTGTATGTCGAACGAAAATTTACTACGCGTAGAAAAACATTACATCATTATGTCTATGATTCGTTCGGTTAGTCTTGGTCGTCTCTATGGGTACTCGATGGTCTTGTATGCGCTGGCACAAGCTACAGTATGGTATTGCATAAAGTAGCCCACATATTTCAGATTAGTTGGCTATAAAAATCGACGACACGCGTCGGCATAAATCTATTAGAGAAAATAATTTACCTATTTATTCGTACATAAATATTGCCTCGTATCTGAGCTCGTCGCGTACTCGTTGGCTGGCTAAATTATTCTATGCCGATTATGAGCGTGTGTGGTTCGGCGAATAAGCTAGAAAATTTATACGGCTTAATTTCCAGTTTACTGTATTCTCGATTACCATACTGAAAAAGAACAGACTGCGGATCGATCGAGTAGCGAAAAAAATTTCCATGTGTGACGCGAATTTCGACGAGGGATAAATTTCGTCGGCTTCCACATTCCAAAGTATATGAGAACGAGACGACCAGACACGGCTGGATGAATGACGAGTTCCCATTCTGATTCTAATTCCGCATTCGGCGAAAAAAAATTTGCATCCTTCGATCATAATTAAGTCTACCGCCCCCTATTATAAAGTAATAGCCGAGTAGTCAAACCTGTAACGCGAATATCGTCGTAATTTATTAATTCACGGTATACGAGACACAAGTCAGTTTCAACTTTGTAGAGTAGCTAGTAATGGGTTGATCGGTATTTTTTTCGAGTATTCTTTTTTCGCTGATGTAGCGAGGTAATTACGTAAGGTCAGTTGTTTGTAGACTAATTCCTGTGTGGATTTCTTGACGTGTTGGGAGGAGAATTGGTGAAATGTCGTTGGTCTCTGTTTTTAGATTGGATTTTGAATGGAGGATTTTGGGGTATAGTTGATGAATGAAACTGGAGTTGAGGAAAATCGTTTGGAGGATTTTTTTTCATGGCCAATATATAATCTAATTATAGTAAAATTCAAACCTCAATTTTATCTCATAGGGAGAATATTACTTGAAAATGTAACTAATTTGGGTGGTACCATAAAATAGTTGGTATTTTTTTAGAAAAGCAAATAGCCTAATATCTCTGGGTTTTGACGTATGTACCGATCTAGAACACTTACCTACCAAATAGAATGCATTGATTTTGAAGTGTAGTATATTTAATGAGGAGCTTGGGATCAAAGTGAGACATACGCCAGTGCCACTCTACGACAAAGTGGACCTTATGTGTCAGAAATTTTTTTCTAATTTTCTTAACAAATTTTGTTCTCCAACAGTTAGAGAAAAAGAAATAGAAAAAAAATTTCTGACACATAAGGTCCATTTTGTCGTAGAGTGTCACTGGCGGATGTCTCACTTTGATACCAAGCTCCTCATATAGTTAATTAATTAAAGATGAATGTCGATGATTAAATTAAATAGATGTTCACCCCATCACTTCAAAATCGCGCGAATAGGAGAAAATTTAATAAAATAAGTCGAAAATAGCTTAAAACTTTTTTTTTTCAGTGGGTCAAATTTATAGGCCTTTTGGAGAATCGACCATTTTGGCAAACTCTTTTGGATCGAACTATAGTTCCTAAATCATTTTGACGCAAATGGAATTCAGACGATCGCAGTTCAAATTTATTCCAAGTTTGAATTTTTTTCAGTTAATTTAATATTCTAAATTTTTGAAGAATCATTGTAGGTATGTCATACAGAAATTTATCCAACAGCTTAAACTTCAATTTTCTTAAAATTTGTCCAATTTTGGTTTTTTAAAGATTTTTTTCAATTTCATATTTTTTTTAAATTTTGAAATGGAAAAAATGAGTAAAATTTCTGGAGTTGGAAGAAATTTTCAAAAAAAATGAGTTGAAAAAAACTTTAGTTTTTAAAAATTTTCCAACTTTATGATTGTTTTGAAAATGTTTTAAATTTTTCTTAAATTTTTTTCAACTATAGCCTGATGGATATGACATTTTTCTGATTGTGAGGCGTTTTGCGATAAGGAACTGTTTTTAAAAATATGTATATTTCTTTTGACCTACTACATTACCCATTCCACCCTTTTCACACCTAAATGTATATAGTATGAGGATGGACGACGGAGGGGAGACTAACAGATATAATGTACATAGAAATAGTTGAAGCGATATAGACACATAAAGATAATGAATGTTACAGAATTGTGTATTGCTTTTAAAATTGCAACAAATAACAAATGATCAAGGAGATGGGTAGGAATAGGAATAGGATTAGGAATACCACAATAGGACTCACTACTAGTGCGCTTGACTTACCGTTCGAATTCTTCACTGATGGGTTTGGAGAGAGGAAGGATAACATAAAATTTAAGGAAAGGTGTAATTTAAGTATTGATTTTCCATTATATTTTCTCAGAATTTAAGAAAGTTGAGAGTATAGAAATAATCTTCTGGGTTATTAGAATTTGGATCAAAATTAGGGGTCATTTCATTTCTTTTTTCATCTAAATTATGACAGAAAAATAATAAATGTTATGGAATGTTGGGTATGGTGAGCATAATTGCAGTATTCATCTTCTGATTTGCCAATTTTGAAAAGGTATTCCTAAAAGTTTCTGTGTCCAGAGAAAATTTGGGATCTTTTATAATTTTGAATATGGTTTGAGTGATGCAAGGTTTTAAATTTAGGGATTAGAAAATGGGTTATAGGTGCTTTTTTGGAGAGATTCCAACGGAGTTTCCATCTTTCAAGAGACCAATTATAAAGAATAGCTTTAAGGTTTTTATAATTTGAATTTTGGGCCGTGATAGTTTTAATTTTGTAATCTAAAGCTTCATGAAGGGGAGTTTCAGTTTCATGTACATTTGGTATAGTTTAGTAAGTAATTTCAAACAGTAGCGTCGGAAGCTTTTTTTTTTGGGAGGGTGCAAAGTGAGTACAAAAACCTGGAATAACAGAAGGATTTTCAGGGGAGGGGACAAAAAGGAACCTTTCTCGCACTGTTGACTCAAATAATTTATATAATCGTGATTTTGTTCATGCCCGAGCGAAGCAAGGGCGAAGTTTTGAAAAAATTGAGCATTTAATGCCCAAAAAAGGCCTATTTTCATGTTTTAATGCTTCGAAAATCCCAGTCTGATGCAATTTGGGGGGGATGCAATGCACCCACTGAACCGACGCCACTGATTTCAAATAAGTTTGAGGTAATTGTGGTAAAAAAATCTGATGTCAGATTTTGCACGATTCGTATAGAAAATATGTTTTCTAGATGAATTAGCCAAATTTCACGTTGGATTTTTTTTTTCACCACAAGGTCCCTTATCGCACAACGCCTCACAATTAATCATTTATTATACCTAATTTTCTCCCACTTTAAATTTCAAATAAAAATATTCCAACTCTAAAATTGTTTCGAATGATTTCAAAATTTTTCTTCAATTTTTTTCCACCACGGATAGGCATGACAATTTTCCAATTAATAATTTATTAAAGCTCATTTTTTCTCATTTTGAATTGAAAAAATTTTCAACTCCATATTTCTTAAAAATTTTTTCCACTCAATGAGTAACTAGAAGAAATTTTAAATAATAAAGAAAACATTTAAAATTAGATGCAGCTTTGAAAAAATTAGAATTGAAAAAGAGCCTCTCCGCATAAGATGGTGAATTCCGCACTCTCACCGATTGAGCTGAAACTCACCCAAAATGTTAGTATTGATGTAAATTCACCCCAAAATTTTTTTTGGCTCGATCCCCCCACCCCAGTCCGAATAAAATGGCCGTAAATGTCCAAAATTCAAAAATTCGTATCTCCAAAGGGGGTTGTTCAAAAATTTCGAAATTTTCACAGAAAATAGGTAGTGGGTAGATGTATACGTGAGAATTTTTTCAAATTTTTTTTCGCGTATTTGGGGGTTTTGAGGGGTTTGAAAATTTCAATAATTCGTAGAAAAAAAATCGGGGGGGACCCCCGGCTGGAATTTTTTTTAAAAAGTTGGTCCTACCCTCAGGTATAACATATATTTTTTTCAGCCCCGAGGAGGGGTGCAACATGGTCAAAAAAAAATAAAAACAACAAAAAACCACGTTTTTGACGTTTTTTTTGCAATATTTACTCCCTTTAAGACAAATATTTTGAAAAAAAAATTAATTTTTGTGGAATACATTTGAAATGAACCAGAATTACACTTTTTGATCATTGGGCTACAAACCGATAATGATAGCATCGCCGCTGCCCGTGTAGTACAGTCGCAAACTGTAAAATATTCAAGAAACGTGGCTTTTTATGAAAGAAGCATGAAAGTTTCTATGATGAACAATAAGACCAAAACAAAATTTTAGAGAACGGGACCCACTTTGTATCTACCATAGGGGGGTGCAGGGGGTGGTATTTTGAGGTCCCAGCCCCCCTATGTGGCGGGGTTGAGCAAAGTCGGCGTTTTTTGAACTCGATTTCATATATTTCAACCTCCCTGAACACGAATATGCCATTACTTTCAAAATCGGATAGTTATAAATGCCCCAAATTTCAAATTTAAAATACCCCTAATTACCAATAATGTTAATTTGTGTTCTACGACCTTGAAAATGTTGATGTACTCATATTACACATCATATAAAGTTTCCCACCCACTCATCTTTCACCCCTTCAAGAGTGTCACAGTTGAAAAAACAGACTTCAAATTTGTTTAAAATTACTTCAAAATAATGGGATTTCTCAATTTCATATCAGAATGACAAAATTTCACTTCGAACTCGACCCCCCCCCCCACTTCAACGACCCTTTGCTCTCAAACGTAAAAATATCATCGTATTTGTGTTCTACGATCTCAACAATGTAGATTTAGACATATATTACACGCTATATTTGTCCATTGCATTTTCACCCCACACCCCACATCATCCCCTCTCAAGGAACGCAAGTAGATACAAAGGGCTACGTACAAGTTGCCCCTTTGGAATATTTTGAGTGCATATCATTTCACTGAAAAGTGCATCAGAAATATGAAATGTGTAAAGTAACTACTCACCCTTTCACCACCCCCTCCACTCCAGTGACGTGGAAGAGGGATTAGATTGCAATATTATTCATTAGATACGAGATGTTGAACTTTATATCGAATAAATGGCATAAAATATTTCGAAATATATTCGTCAGCCAGGACATCGCATGAGGTATGCAAAATACCTACCATTTTGACAGAACTTTTTACCCCCTGACTCCTCAACTGCGATTCTAGGTACCCTTGCAAATGCCTAGTTTTGTTAGTCAAGGTGTCTACTTGTCATATTTGCAATTCAAAATGGTTCGAATTCCTTTATATTACGTACAGATAAGCAAATATTCGAAAAAACCGTAAAATTCATCAAAATTGGGAATACCGCGCTCTTATTCCTACTCCTCCCCATGAAGACGTGTGAAGCTCGTAGGTATATGAGACTATAGATCGGGTTTGAGGTCTATTTTTCGAATATCGTATTGAAAATTAGTTTCTGATCGATGTGTGAGGTGTAGGGGCCAAAAACCACGATTTTCGGGTATTTTTCATGAATATTAGTAATTAGCGGGATTTTAAATTTGAAATTTGGGGCACTTATAATTATCCGATTTTGAAAGTAATGGCATATTCGTGTTCAGGGAGGTTGAAATATATGAAATCGAGTTCAAAAACGCCGACTTTGCTCAACCCCGCCACATAGGGGGGCTGGGACCTCAAAATACCACCCCCTGCACCCCCCTATGGTAGATACAAAGTGGGTCCCGTTCTCTAAAATTTTGTTTTGGTCTTATTGTTCATCATAGAAACTTTCATGCTTCTTTCATAAAAAGCCACGTTTCTTGAATATTTTACACCGACTGTACTACACGGGCAGCGGCGATGCTATCATTATCGGTTTGTAGCCCAATGATCAAAAAGTGTAATTCTGGTTCATTTCAAATGTATTCCACAAAAATTAATTTTTTTTCAAAATATTTGTCTTAAAGGGAGTAAATATTGCAAAAAAAACGTCAAAAACGTGGTTTTTTGTTGTTTTTATTTTTTTTGACCATGTTGCACCCCTCCTCGGGGGTCTGAAAAAAATATATGTTATACCTGAGGGTAGGACCAACTTTTTAAAAAAAAATTCCAGCCGGGGTCCCCCCTGATTTTTTTTCTACGAATTTTTGAAATTTTCAAACCCCTCAAAACCCCCCAAATACGCGAAAAAAAATTTGAAAAAATTCTCACGTATACATCTACCCACTACCTATTTTCTGTGAAAATTTCGAAATTTTTGAACAACCCCCTTTGGAGATACGAATTTTTGAATTTTGGACATTTACGGCCATTTTATTCGGACTGGGGTGGGGGGATCGAGCCAAAAATTTTTTTGGGGTGAATTTACATCAATACTACAGTCGTGTGATTTTTATTAGACTAACGCTAAAAGTTCGAATTATTAGACTAAAACTTGTTCTATTTTTTCGTAACAGAACCGAGTAGAATGATGTTTGACGCTTGAGAAATGGAATTGGGATGTTCAGTATAGTATAATAAAATAGTTTAAAGCAATTCCGGTTTTTTAAAAAGAAACTTTAAGACAAAATTTCCTTCCTAAAAAAATACGACATTAAATTAAGTGTAATTTAATGCACAAAACTAATTCATCATTAAACACGAAATAATCGCCCAAATTCGCCAATACTTGGCATAATAATCTTAATCCTTCATTGTATCGTCGACTCGAGTTTCGATAGATTTGATCAGCTTACTGTATACAAGTTGCAACTGTGGATCATAGTACCAATTTTTTTTAATCTGTTGCATTGGGCCCCTCTTTCCTCCTCTGATGACTCGATTTTGGTTTCAGAGTTGAATAAGCGGTGAAATAAAATTCAACGCCCTCGTAAACCTACATTTCGATACTCTTAAGATATTTTTTTAAATTTTGGAACCTTCTCCTCCCATTTGGAGGCTTGATTTTTTTACCAACCTAGTCTGGTGTAAGAAATCAAAAAGATTTGGTATCATGATCCAAAGTTGCAACTTGTATGCAGTAAGCTGATCTAATCTATCGAAACTCGAGTCGACGATACAATGAAGGATTAAGATTATCGTGCCAAGTATTGGCGAATTCGGGCAATTATTTCGTGTTTAATGATGAATTAGTTTTGTGTATTAAATTACACGTAATTTAATGGAGTATTCTCTTAGGAATGAAATTTTGTCATAAAGTCCTTTTTTGAAAAACCGGAATTGCTTTAAAATATTTCATTATACTGTACTGATCATCCCAATTCCATTTCTCAAGCGTCAAACGACATTTTTCTCGGTTGTGCTACGAAAAAAAAACAAGTTTTAGTCTAATAATTCGAACTTTTAGCGTTAGTCTAATAAAAATCACACGACTGTAACATTTTGGGTGAGTTTCAGCTCAATCGGTGAGAGTGCGGAATTCACCATCTTATGCGGAGAGGCTCTTTGAACTTATCATGAATCTGAACTTGGATCGTGGAAATCCCTTTTGCGTCCAAATCAAACTGATTCAGGATCTATAAATACAAAGTGGTTCAGGGGTGGAGGATCCCCAGTCCCCCATTATTTCGTCTCTATACTTCACGAGCTTTTCATTACCATACGGATACGATGGAAATCCCGCAGTGACATGGAATGCTCGAGAATTCTCGAATGCCTATTACGAGTCTGTATCATGGAACAGGACGGATAATGCTGATCAACGTAATAGTCGCGGACTCATCGCGTAAATATTGGGAGAAGGCGACCGACGCGATCGAAGACGACCCGCTGCACAACGCACATATCGGGGCCAAGGTCGATAGAAAAATACTAAAAAATATTTTCATTTACGCGCGTCGCGCGCCCATATTATAATATAATTTTATTATCGCCATTCTTCACCAAGGCACATCAGCTCGCGACCACATAACGTTGTATGCGAACAAGTTTACACGTAAGAGTACGTTGTTCATTTGCCTACATACATATGTTCGTTACAACGTACCCGAGCCTGCGACTCCGTGGGAGATTCCATTGCTCTTCGATTCTGCATTTTTTTTTCCACCATCGAAGATGATTTTTATCGCCGATTTGCGTCAGGAATTACGGGAAATACTCGACCGTGGCCGGAAGAAGGTGTGAATGACAAGGCCGACCCCGTATTCCAAGTTCGCACCGTGGCACGCGATCTCATCACCGGCTGGAATAGCCCTATTGAAGACAACCTGCGAATAAATTGACGAAAATGATCCAATTTTTCTTTCTATAGCTTCGTCTCAGTTGGTAAATCGTGCAAATGGCGAATATTTTGTAAAGGTGCGCAGAAAAGGGAAAGGCCAATTACAGCACGACACCGACCACGTAACTTGAACCAAAATAATGTTCCCAAACAATACGAATTTTTTTCTAATATTAGATAACTAATTAGCGAGCAGTAAATATATGGCGATCGCTGGCTCGAGATGTGATGGTATCTGTTCAATGCAGACACGTTGATGAGGTGTCGTGTATTATCTTTTAATGCTCGCTTTAGTCCGGTGTTTTTCTCCGAGAGGGGGGCAGGGTAAAATAGAGGATCGTAAGTTGTTCTGTATCTATGTAGCTCATCTGAGCTTCAGGTCTCAAGATACTCGAGCTCAACGAAACCGACAGAGACAGAAGAAAAAATTGCGCTGAATTAATATAATATTAATTTAACCTTTTTTTTATTACTTGACCCCAAGAGGTTCGAAGCGTGTGCTTGTGTTGGTGCACGGTGCACGTCGATCGAGAATAACCTTCGCGCTGCGTGTACGCGTTTTTCTGTGCTCTTTCATCTGCGATGTTCCGAAGGCGGCCCATGATTTATTCGCGCTATTAAAATTAAAGTAAATATTAAAAGTATTATGGAAATGGGAGCGGTGACGGAGGAGAAGAAGGTAAATAGCTTTTGGTTTCTAGTTCATCTTGGCATATGCGAAACATACGCTACCTACGGATCATACCCCCCTCCCCCTGGCCGTCTTGGCCAATGCTCTTGTTGCGGTGATACTGTACGAAGATGATGATATCCGTAATAAAACGTTACGTTCTTATTTTTCTGCTCATTTTATTGCCATACCGTAAGTGGTCTAACACGGTGCACATACCATCGGCGAAACCGAAACGTGGGTAATTAAAATTTAGTACCCAAAGGACGCGACCTTCGAAGCGATGCATCCCATGATTTATCGACGACTCGCTGGAGTCTTTCTTCCAGCTACGTTCGGTATTGCTGAGCAATGCGGGTGCGAAATTTGCGGTCATCGATAATTATCCTCGGCGAGGCGGTTTTTTTACGGATTGGTACGTTTATAAATGGACTGGGGTGGGTGTGAGGTAACAATGCGAACTACACCACGTTATAATTTAATTGGGAAAATAATCTTCGCGAACGTCCGTACCCGGATATCGATACGACCGCGACCGTGAATTCGCGCAAAATTCGTGTGGAAATTGCCAGTTTGATGATCCTCCTTGGTCTTCGCGATATTCCACGGAACCAGAATAAATATAGTGAGAAAGAGCAAGGGGTCGAATACATACAGGGAGTCTGGTTTCTAGAAAACCTGGAAAAGTCGGGGATTTTGAGAGTCTGGAAAAGTTGGATTGATAGAGAAATTTGAGTCCGTAAAAGTCAAGGAATTTTGACATTTCTTCTGGAATTCTGTTAAAATTCAAAAGAAAGATGAATTACTGGTGTCCTTTTTTTGGAAAACCTGGAAAAATCGAAGAATTTTGAAAAAATCCATAAGAAAGATAAATCATCTGCGAAGTGTTTTTCTGCTCATTTTATCATACGCTCGGGCATAACTAATAGTCATGCACAACAATACTTGATACTTTCGATTTTGAGCCATACAAGTCGTACAAAAAAAAGTCATACTTTTATGACAAAAAATTAGTAATTTTTTCCATTTTCTCGTTTACTCAAGGCCGAAAGTAACTTGTAAATTGTTTTCGAAAATATCCATTTTTGGTTTCAAACGTGGTTTCGTAGAAAATTTCGTTCAAGATTTGATTGGACTGGACGAATTTTGCATTTCAAAAACAATTGAGTGGAAAATTATCCGGTATGTTTATTTAAAATTGGAATAAGAACTGAAAAAAAAGTTGGATATTTTGTTTCAAAAAATCACACTTTTCAAGTATTAGTGCAGCAGCATTCTCATGACGAATAAAAAAGGGCAATTTTTGGTTTTTAATGTGATTTTTCGAAAATAAATTCGTCTTCACTTCACTCGGGCCCTAAATACCTACTTTATTTCTATTTTCCCCCCTAAAAAAATTTCATAAAATTTTTTTCAGAAATCTTGGTAAATGGTTTATGGCAGATTTTCAAAAAATTGTACGTTTCATGGTTGAGATTTTCAATTCTTATCCTTACTTGATATGAATCGTGATTTTAGAAATTGAAAAAAAACGGATTATTTTCGATTCTTCTCTCTCAAAGTGAAAATTATCGAAAATCACTGAGAAACAGTCAGAATTGCAGCACAGGAGAAAATCAGTGACATTTTTTTTACTGAAAACAAATCAATGAGAAAAATCACTGGAAAATTGGTGAAAATTCACTGAAAAGTCGGTGAAAATTAATTAAATTTGCTGAAAAATTAGTGAATTTCGCTGATTTTTCCTGTACTGTAATTCTGACTATTCATCAGTGACTTTTCACTGAGTCAGAATGAGAGATCTTTGCTCAAACCAATAAATAATTGACATGAATGATTTCACCTCCTGTGTCGAATCTTTTTTCATTTCAAAAGAAGCTCATATCCACTTGACTAGAAATTCAATTATGGAAAAGTCATCCTTCCGTGTCAGAATTTAGGACCCCCCTCCCCCGTTTCTCAAGTATCATGTATAAAAGGTCTGGAAAACTTGGAAAAATAGTCTGGAAACCCTGGTAAAGTCGAGGCAAATGATTTCTTATGTAGTTATGCATTGTGCATGGACACCCTTATATTCCTGCAAGACTTGTAAGTCCTTACTTCCTGCATTTTGCTTTTGCGTCCTGATGTCCTGTTATGGAAATCATTATCAGCCTAATTTGATGACATTTTGCCTCTTTAAATCAGCGAAATATATTTCACCTAAAATCAGTGATTTTGCACTGATCTTTCATTTGAAAATTACTGATTTTTTCCAATAAATTGGAAAGTGACTGATGAACCAATGTTTCTTGACTGAAATATCAGAGAAAACTCACTGATTTCCGATGACATTTATTTCCCTGATTCAAAAAAGCAAAATTTCACCAAATTCAGATTTGGAGTGTTTTTTTGTCAAACGTAATAAAAGTCCTGTTTCCATCCTTTTTTTTCAATCAATCTTTGAAATTTTTTATTCATTCTCCTTTCGTATTTGAATACTTTTCTTGATAAAAATTTTCTAACTCGCTTCGTTTGAACTTGGTTAAGTTACCTATTTATATAATTTTTTTTTTTTAATTTCATGAGATCGAACTCTATTGTTTAGAAGTTTGATATTTTTCAGAATTTTTAGTTCCTGTATACTCTCTCATTCTGAATTAATGAAAAGTCACTGATAAATCGTCAGAATTGCAGCACAGGAAAAATCAGCAAAATTCACTGATTTTCAGCGAATTTTTTCCTGATTTTTCAAAGATTTTCACTGATTTTTCAGCAAATTTCATAAATTTTTTTACTGACTTTTCAGTGAATTTTCACTGATCTTCCAGTGATTTTTCTCACTTATTTGTTTTCAGTAAAAAATTTTCACTGCTTTTTTCCAGTGTTGCAATTCTGACTGTTTTCTCAGTGATTTTCGATAATTTTCACTGATTTATAAATGAAAGAGCACATTCAACAGACGTATTTCTTGAAAAAAAAAACCAAATAATTTTTCAAAACTGATTTGACCTGCAGTTTTAGCTGATGTCTATGAATACCTATTATGAAAGATATTTTTTTTGAGCTTCCGATGTGGAAAAAATGAACACTTTAATGAATAGAATTCCCAACCACTCGTGCACTTCCAAAACGAAAAATGGATCGAAAGAAGATGAAAACAGTTATAGCTTTTCATTTCCTAACAAATAGAACACATAGGTACCTACCAGTAATGAGAGTCTAATCTACCTATATAATTATACTAATTATACTAAAATTCAAGCCTAAATTTTACGTTACTGAGGAAAATATGTTGGACGAATTTAGGCAGCATTGCATTTTCAAGCTACCTATGTTATTTAAAAAAACCAAATTGATAAATATTTTTGAGTTTTGACATATCGATCTTGAACATTTACCTATGATACATCTACTTGTAAAAGTTTTAAATGCTTGGGTAATTCGTTTTATAATTTCCTTGTGCGAGGAATTTACGTTCAAAATTAATGATTCAAGTTGAAACAAATACATAAAATGATAATGCTCATCACAATTAGGTCAATTTCACATTACTTCATACATTGAAAAATTAATAATAATACTTATGAATGTAAAATTCTACGAAATTTATTTTTAGCAAACTTTCAGAGAAATCTGGGAGTTTTCGGTCATGAAGTAAGAAAGTAAGTGTATCCTCTTAAAATTCAGGCGTACATCGGGCCCATAATAAGTCACACGGACGATGTGTACGTAATAAAAAATTGAATAAATTTTTGAAATCAAACAATACTTCAGAATTTTAAATTAAATTTCACTTTACTAAATTTAATAGGTATTATAAAATATAATTCATTATCTAAGTATCAAAATATTTTATATCGTAATTCAGTTTTTTGCAAATAGGTAATTTATTTATAATTCAGGGTGTCTGACAGGTCAAGCTATCCTGATAAGTCAAGCTTTTCGACCAATTTACCCTGATTTACTCAAAAGGTCAAGCTTTTTTCAAAAATATAGCTATTAAAAATTACGGTTTTTTGAATTTAATGCGTTTGTTAAAATTTTAATTTTTTAAAAATAGCTACAAGCTCACAAATGTATAGTGTTTTTTGGGGGGAGGGGGAGGTACTGCCGTACAGACTCATTACTTTAGGGTGGGGGGGGGGTGCTCGGAAAAGCCATGCAAAAGGTCAAGCTAACTGTAAGTCAAGCTTTTTGCTCAACAAATTTTGTTAGACACCCTGTAATTACTGCGGAATGAATCCGTTCGTCAATGATCAGTTTTTAACATAATCGTTCGCGGAGCAACTCATTCATAATTAATATACTTACGTTCGTAATAATTCCTCCGTCGAATTAGTTTTTCAGACGATAATTTTTCTTTGTAAACATTTATTCGAAAATGGTTTTATCGGGAATTATTTTCTTGAAGAATAATCCTTCCAAATGATGAGATTTATTTTTATTGCAGTTCGTTTCTCGGAACGGGAACGGCTCATTTGAGTGTATTGATTTCAAAATTAATATTCAAGAATCATTTTCTCAAAAATGAATTCGTTTTTATACTTCGTTACCTTAATTACTTACTAAAATAGTCGATACCTTTAAAATATCAATGTACTTCCTACTTCACTACTTTAACTTATTTTTTCTTAGAAAGATTTGTTCGAAGAAAAAATTTATTCTTACCATGCTTTGTTTACACAATAGTTATTATATTCATAGTTTTTATTTTTCGTTCGCTGTATTATTATGGTTTGAAGGCATCCGATGATATGTCATTATTTCCCGTGAGGACTGGTGGAGCGGAATTCGTTAACGGGGTAAAGAATAAAGAAAAAGAAAAAACCCTACTTCTCCAGCAAATACATATATTTTGCTGGAGAAGTAGAGTTTTTTCTTTTCCTTTATTACTCCTAACAAATAGATGGGAAGTGTTTAAAAGGAGGATGGTGGAAAGTCTCAATTTCTTCCTTACAACTAAAATTTTCAGAAAAAAGTAATGAAATTTTAGGTTTCAAAATTTATTTCGGACAAAATATTTTTAAATATTTTGCAGCATCAGTTTTTCCTTCCCAATTTTTCACTAAAAAAGAGAGTGGATGGTTTCTCTGTCCCTCCTAAGTTTGAAAAATCTGAAAAAAGATTTTTCGACTCTTCATTTCTCCATAAATTTGGCTTGAAAACTGAAATAAAAGAATCTCTGCCTCCTCCCCTCTCTCTCTCTCTCTCTCCCTCCCCCTCCTAAAAATCGTGAAATTTTTGAAAAATGTCTTACTGAAAGTCCTGCACTCCCATTACGGATTTTCGTTAAAACACCTCGAAAAGAAGGAGAAATAGAGGTGTTCGAGGAAGAGTGACAAAATCGATATGTACCTAATCTGCCTACAAAGTACTTATGTTTATGCATATGCCGGTAATCCAGTCGATTATAAACGGTTCTCGATTTATCTTGTGTACGACGCGAAGACTATGTTGTTGTTGTCGTTCTGGTACGTTTACCTGTTCATGTAGATACGTACAATTGGCTGGTAGCCAGAGTGATTACATGATCTAGGGTATTCGTATTCGTATCTACGAAATATACGCACGCTATGATGTGTGGTGCATTGGCGCCGGCGGCATGCCAGCGCGAGGGTACCGAGATACCGCCTGTGTGAAATATCTCGGTGTATTTGTCAAGTAATTTTATACCATGGTTGAGTATGGAGTGTATCTGGGCTTCTGGATTGCAAAAATACGACCGACGTTGCGTTTTGCCTCCTACGAGTGTAATTTGAGATGTGCAGTGAAAATTGGAAATTGGATCTAGGTGTTATTTTTTTTCATTGTAAAGTAGCGACTGAAGAATGGAAAGTGTGAATAGAGGCGAATTTCGTATGATACGGATTTTATAGATGTGTTAGAAAGTAATCTACGAATGTACAAGGTGTCCATCAATTGTAAAAAGTTGCAGAATTGCTCCAGAAATCATCGAATTAAGAAAATTTAAAGGTTCTATTATAAAGGACCCTTCTACATATAAATTATGTAAATTTCCTTACGGGATGACCCTTATTCAGAAGTAGGTGCCTTTAATTATTTCCATTGACAAGTGAAATGTTGGAAAAAATTATAAAATTTTAACTTTTGATGACTTTCTTCGACCAAAATTTTCTCACTCGATTCACTCAAGCTGAATTTTTTTTTTAATTTTATGGTATAGATGAAATTGCATATGGGCATACTTCCCATGGAAATTTTTTTTTATCAAGATTGACCACGTTTGATCAAAAATCGTCTCCAAATTTATACAACTTTATCAAATTTCAAAAAAATTTACACCCATTTCTATCAAATTACATTTTTATAATTTGCTCTTTGAAATTAAATTACATAATTGTATTAAAATTTATAAAAATAGTAAAAATAGATTAAATTACATCAAATTAGATGAAACTGGCTTTGATGCGAATATTTTCGACTTTATCTAGATTGATACAAACAGAGACGGTTTCAGCATGGTTTTTTTGAGGGGGGGGGGAGGGAGTGAAAAAAGAAAAACTAAAAATGAATAAGCAAAAAAAAAATGATCGTCAGAATTTTTATTTAATTTGTCGACTGAACATAAATAATTTTTATGGCATATTTGCCGATTTGCAGACTTTGAAAAACGTCTAAGGGAAGTTACAAACCCCTCCCCAGCAACCGTCCTTGGATACAAACACGTAAACTGTGATTCTAAAACGAAATGCAGTTCAGTCACGAACAGAGTGTCCATTTTCTGGAAAACCAGGAAAAGTCGGGGAATTTTGGTATTTCTCTGGAATTTTTAGAAAATTCCAAAGAAAGAGGATAAATCATTTAGAAAATTGTTTTTCTGCTCATTTTATGATAGATTTTTCAAAAATTTTCGCTCTCGTTTCGCTCAGGCCAAATTATTACTTATTTTCCCTGATTTTCATAATCATAATTTTTTGCTGACCGAAATGTGCAATAAAATTGATATTATTTTAAATGCATGTTTTATCCGGGCTCAACACATTTGTATGTATCAACAAAATGATTTATATTTTACGTCCTCATTGATTTTTTTATTTATTGGTACAAGCTGAAAAGATTGCAGAGAATTGTGTGCACTTATAAATTTGAGGTATGCATTTTTTATTTCATTTTTTTTAGGAGGAGGAGGAGGAGGAGGAGGGGGGATAAAATGTAAAAAAACCGTTGAATTTTCAGCCCGAAAAAATCCGGATTTTTATTCGCTTGATTTGGTAGACACCCTGGCACATAATTTATTTCATTTTTCAAAACTTATAATTTTGGTTTGAAATACCTGCTTGGTTTTTCTTTTTAATTTGAAATTTCTTCTGAAATAAATTCAAATTTTCAAATTTTTATGGTGGCAGGAAGCTGGGTGGGTTTAAAAGTTTTCAGAATTGGATTTGAATCGTTGTTTGGCCCAAGGAGGAGCATCTAAAAATCGTTTAGAAAGCAGTAATTTTGAAAAAAAAACTCGTTAGAACATGCATTTCATATCATTCTGTATCATTCTTCTGCAAAATGTTTTGGATACAAGTACGTCACACGAAAAATTACCTTCCCCTTTGGTTCACAAATATCATGTTTAAAAGGTCTGAAAAATTTCGAAAAATTAATCTGGAAAACCTGGAAAAGTTAGGGAAAATTATCTCTGTGAAATATTGTGGACACCCTGACGAATTACCTGGTACCTTTACAGTGGCGTTGGAAAGTGAGGTTCAAAAAATGCATTGCATTCCTCAAATGGTCAGCCGGGGTGGAAAGTATCAATTGCCCCCCCCTCAATGACATCAAATAGGAATTTTCAAAACATTAAAACATGAAAACCCGTCTTTTTTGTTTCAAATTAAAGCTCTCTTTTTGACCTCTCCTCCTAAAATCCGTTTGGTATTCCAAGTCTTCATACCCACTTTGCACCCTTTCAAAAAAAGCTTCCTACACTACTGTACTTCTATATTTTCAATTACAATTTTGACAATGTTTGAACTCATTTTTCGACTTTTAATTAATAAATGTTGATTAATTTTACGAGAATATCCACACATTATAAAAAATGCACAAAATATACATACTTGATAAACTCCTTAAGTATAAGTAGAGAATTCTTATCAAAAAAAGAACAAAATGGTAGACGAACATACCCTTTTTTCATTATATTGCCTTACCGCTACATCGAAAATACGTCTCTACCATTTTCTTTTCGTGTAAACAGAAATCTACAAAACTGCTGCTTAGTGTCTTTTTGCAAAGGTCGGTGGTAAAATTTATAACCTAAAGCAAATTGATCTGAATCTTTCAGGAACGAAAACAATCTGAATCTTTGTTTCTTTGATTATATATACTTCGTAAACAGATAAACAGTCCTTATGGAGAGTTTCGAATACGGCTGCATCCGTTCACCAGACCGCGCTGCAATGCAGTTTCGTGTGTTTGGATACTATTTCGCGGATGCTGGCGGATGCATCCAACGGATTTTGTTTGGAATGTTCTGCTTATAGTCGAAAATACTTCCAATATAAAAACAACTATTTCATTGTATGGTATTTCAACGAATTCGCAGGATCACATTACTAACCCAGTGGGTGGGTGTTTTACCTGCAGTTTTTACTTTCCGGACAGCGCGAAGCGTTGTAAGGAAAGTATTGTTTTCGGGTCGAAATTCGTTTTCGCCAATATTGAGTTTAGACAAAATCTGACTTTGTACAAGTTTGTTTTGACCATTTTCCAGGTGATGTTCCGTATGTATGTATGTATGTATGTATGTATGTATGTATGTATGTATGTATGTATGTATGTATGTATGTATGTATGTATGTATGTATGTGGGATAAAAAATGTCTGTGAACACGATTACGTTCGTCCTAATTTAAATATTTCGTTGAAATTTTAATAGGAGTTGGGGTTTACAAAAAGGAAGGCTATGCCAAAATTTCAGATCGATAGGTTCACCAGAAAATTTTTTACGAGCGATTTAATCCAAAAATCTTTGAGTTTGGTCATTTGCACCGTTACATTGCATGTAATCGTAATCTAAAACGCGATAACAATTATTCCTCTCCTTATCGATGCCTCGATGGGGGGACGTATTTAGTGAGAAACAAATATTTCTCGCGTCAGCATTTTTGTCTCTTTCTTTCAAGATACCTAACGTACTTATATTTTTTCCCAGCGAGTATATAAAACACAAAATAGAGTAGCTAATTTTTTTCATGGGCAAAATTCAGACAATTAGGTACCTAGGTAATACTTCCGTTGATTTTTTTTCACACCTGTCCGGAAAGTTTGTGATGCTTGCATCACTGTTTATTTATACCCGGAGTTGCGTCTCACAGTCTCATCCCTCCTAAACATTTACTTTTTCTTTTCAACCAGATATTTTTTTAACGGAGTGTTTATTGAGTAAAGATAATACATCGCCTGCTCAATTTTTAGAGAAACACATTTTTTTTAGTAGGTAGGTAGGTAGGTACCCAATATTAATTTAAAATAAAGAAAAGATCAAAACAATAAAATCACACTGAATCGCCTAATCGATGATCGATAAATGAGACTATTTAGGCCAAAAATCACAATAAAAAAGTATTGTATAATTTTTTGCAATTTTTTTCAAGATGTAGTCAGGATTGGAGGAGAGAAGGAGGGAGGGGTGTGCCCCCTGGTTTTTGACGAGTCGGCAGAGTCGACAAAATTTACAGGAATGAAAATAAATCGGAAAATCAATTATTCTGATTCGTCTCAGTTGAATTTTTTTCATTTGGCATGACTTCATAAAAATATAATGTTTCAGATTTCTATTTGATTAGGTTGAATTATCATATTTTTCGCAGGGAGATGAGGTAATTTTCAACTTTTAAAATTTCGTCAAAATTCAAGATGAAATGAACTTCAGCACCTAAAGTTTTGGATACGAGGTTCTTTTATAATTTTAATTTTGATCTACTTTTGTTTGGGCTCAAAATTTTACTCTTCAATTGAAATATCTCCCCCCCCCCCCGTAAGTAGCTTAGAATTCTGATATATAGTCGAATTTTTGAAATTTATTAATTAATTTATCACTCTGCAAAATATGAAAATTCAATTCGATCAATAAAAAAATCTGAAATTCGGTAGGTATATACTTACCCTGTTTTTGACATTTTGACCTTTGAAATCGAATGCAAAGAGTTTAGAATGTTTTAGAGCCTCCAGAAAATTTTAGAATTTTTCAGCGCAGGAGAAAAGCCCATAAAAATGGTCCATACGAACTAAAATCTACATTCTACATAATTATCGTAAATTACCAAGACTGGTGACCAATTTTATCGATTAAAGTACAATCTCCTGAAATTCGTATCTCTGAGAGATAATCCATATTTTTGGTAGAAAATTTCACAGCTGAAATTTTTTAAATTTTTTGGAGGCACCGAAACGTCTTGAGATCGTTTGTAATGGATTCAAAAGATCGAAAATGGAGCAGGATCTACAAACTTTCATATTTTTTAGAGTGATAACGTAATTTTAAAATGTCAAAAATTCGCCAGAATTCGAAAAATGATCTATAGTCCCTGAAATTTTGAATAAGAAATTGATTTATGATGTACTTTCGATTTACTTTTGTTTTGGCTCAACAGTTTACTTTGATTCATAGTCCAATAGCCGAACCTACCGAAAATGGGCCGAAACAATTGAAAGCTGGGACCTGTCCCAAAAGTTAAGGTATGACCCCCTGTTTTGAAAACCACCAGTCTGCCGATCCGCAACTGCTGCTCTTCAGCACAGCGAAAGTTCGAAAGTTCACAATTTTCATGAACTTTCGGCCGAAAACATTGATGGTCGAAATTGGTGTCAAATTACAATTTTTTGCTCTGAATCCAAATATGTAGGGCTGCCGGCCCCTATATGCTGCCTAAGCCACGGCAGACTGGGTAAAAGGGGGAGAAAAATTGAAAAATGCACAGATTTTCGGTAAAATTTTCATAAAAGTAGCAAAATTGAAGTGAAATAGGTTTATAAATGGTTCTAAGCATTACTCAAGAATAGGGAAGGCTTTTCAACTTGTAAATTTCAAAAAAAAAATTATATTCAGGGGTATCAACAAACTCTTTATTTAGAAAATAAAAATTTTGCAAATTACTCAATTTTTCTATTATTTTGTTCGTTTCTCATTTTTTTTACTTTACCAATGTCGCAACATTCACTTTCTTATGTTTATTCCAATTTCTATTTCTCTATCCTACATAATTTTTTTCAAATTTTGTTTGTTTTCGATTTTTTCATTCAACTACAATGTCGCCCACAATTCCTTCATCATATTTTAGGAAATTGAAAACAAACAAAAGGTAAAAGAAATGGAAATTGGAATAAACATAAGAAAGAGAATGTTGCGACATTGGTAAAGTGAATGTGATTCGCGAAATTTTGATTTTTTAAAGAAAAATTTGTGATTTTATCTATGTATGTTTCATGAGAAGAGGTGCCACCCTCTCATACCCAATGAAAAAATCGAGTTATACGACCCAGAAAACGTATATTTTGATGTACCTATCACATGTCCGTATGTTTGCTGATCCTTCCCTACGCCCCCTAAATATAATTTTTATTTTGAAATTTTGAAGTTGAAAAGCCTTCCCTATTCTTGAGTAATGCTTACAAGGGAGGTATCCTCACTCAAATTAAAATTTTGAGCCCAAACAAAAAAAATTCGAAACTACATATATCAAAACAGGACTCCGTATCCAAAATTTCAGGTGCTGAAGTTCATTTCTCGATTTTTGGCGAATTTTTGAAATTTTAAAATTACCTCCGCCCTGCAGAATATGAAAATTTGATATAGGTTATGAACGAAAAAAACTGAAATTTAGCATACTCTCTAAATTTGAATTAGTCAAATTGACTGATTTAAATCGAAGCAATCATGTCGCTGTAAAATCAGTAAAAAAAATTACTGATTTAATCAGTGAATTTTCATTGTTGAATCAGTAAAAATAAAAATTCACTGTTTGAATAAGTAATTAATTACTGATTGAATCAGTGAATTCTTATTTTTACTGATTCAACAATGAAAATTCACTGATTGAATCAATAAATTTTGACTGATTTCAATCAGTCAAACAATTTTTACCGATTCAATAATGAAAATTCACTAATTGAATCGGTAATTTTTCACCGATTGGCAGTAGAATGTCACTGATTAACTGGGGAATCAGTGGAATTTGACTGATAATCAGTGACATGATCCAGACTATTTCATCAGTCAATTTCGGCATTTTTGACTGATTCAGATTTAGAGAGTACCCTATTTTCGACCACCTGAATCGATTGCAAGCAGTTTCGAGACGTTTCAAAGCCATCAGAAAAGTTTGGAATTTTCCAATGCTGGAGAAAAGCCCATAAAAATGGTCTATTTGAACATCAGCACCTTTCATCGTGGATAACCAATGTTGATGACCTATTTGTTCGAATAAAGTAGAATTTTTCAAAATTCGCAACTTGTGAGTTTAAATTTATATTTTTTGGCTGACAATTTTATTGGAAAAAATATAAATTTGAACTCAAAGTTGCGAATTTTAGGAAATTCTGTTTTAATAGATGAAATAGGTCACCAATATGGATAATCCGCGATTATAGGTGCTGAAGTGCATATGGGAAATTTTTATAGGCTTTTCTCCAGCTCTGGAAAATTTCAAAATTTTTGATGGCTCCAAAACGTCTCAAAACCGCTTCCGGCGCTTCCATTCGATTCGGGAGGTCGAAAATGGGGTATCTACCAACTTTTAACTTTTTACCTCAATGTATGCGTATTAGGCGAATTTTTAAATTTTTTCCACGAAAATTTCTTGCCCAAAAATGCGAATTTGAACTTAAAGTTACGAGTTTTGGAAAATTATGTTTTAATCGATTAAATAGGTCACCAATATGAGTAATCCGCGATTATAGGTGCTGAAGTGCATATGGACCATTTTTATGGGATTTTCTCCAGTGCTGGAAAATTTCAAAATTTTCCAATTGCTCCGAAACGTCTCGAAACCGCTTCCAATAGATTCGGGAGGTCGAAAATAGAGTATATACCAAATTTCAGCTTATAAAAGGTCATCTGCCAACTTTCAGTTTTTCAACTCGATGTGTATGTTGTCTGCGAATTTACAAATTCATTTCAGAAAAATTTTCTGTTTAAAAATATGGATTTGAAGTGGAAGTCACGAATTTCGGGAAATTGTGTTTTAATCGATTAAATAGGTCACCAGTATAGGTAATCCGCAGTTTCAGGTGCTGAAGTTCATATGGACCATTTATAGGCTTTTCTCCAGGGTTGAAAAATTCAAAAATTTCTGACTCATTTTTTTTAAAGTATAAATTTTCCGACCACTTATACTGAAATCATAGTTTGAAAAACGTGTACAAAAACAAGCTTAAAAATTTTACTTTCTCTTCAAAAAGGTTAAAAATTATCTCGACTTGGGTTTGTTAAATAGAACCCTTGAAATTTCAGTGTTTAGAAAGTCGGGGTCGCTAATTCCTAAATTAATATTCATTTTTTGCCTTGTCCAAATTTGAGTTCCATGGTGGGAGAACTCAGAATTTTGATAAATTTCGATATGGGTATTGAAATGTAGGTATTCAGGGTTGCTGATTCCAATTCAGGCATTTATTTTTCACCCCGACCAAATTTGAACCCCAAGGAGGAGGTCAAAACTCAAAACTTTGAAAATGTTCAATAATGGTTGTCGAAATGTAGGTATTTGAAGTCGCTGATTCCGATTCTGACATTTATTTTTTGCTCTGACCAAATTTAAGCCCCAATTCAAATGATAATGAGGATGATCTTTAAGTCGTCAACCATGTTCTTTTGTTTATAATACGATTTCAATGTTTGTTGCATTTTTATATAGAAATCCTCTCACCTTTTTTTTTTTATTTATCATTTATTAATACATAATAAGTAATAAGCTAAGTAACGATTTATACTAAAAAAGTTTTGTTTGATTGCTTGAATTTTTATTTCTGCTTCTCTGTGGTTTTCACCTGAATAATACCCATGATCCCACATTTCAACACCCATATTGAAATCTTTCAAAATTTAGGGTTTACCCCTTCGCCTTGGGGCCTAAATTTGGGCAGGGCGAATAATAAATGTCAGAATCGGAATCAACGACCTTGAATACCTACATTTTGACACCCATATTGACATTTTTCAAAATTTTGAGGGGGTTGAAATTTGGTGAGGGCAAAAAATGAATGTCAGAATTGGAATCAGCAACTCCGAATACCTACATTTCGACACCTATTTCAAAGTTTTTCAAAATTTTGAGATTTGACCCCCCCCCCCTTGGGACTCAGATGTGGTCAGAATCAAAAATAAATTTCAAAAACGGAATCAGCGACCTCGAATTCCCTTACACCGAAAGTTTTGGAATTGTACCTTTCAAGCTCCAGTCAGAATGGTTTTTTACCACTTATTTTTCTAAACTGGTCCACTGTGGGATGATTTATAAATTAACTTTTACGTGAACAGGTTCTTCAGCGCAGGTAAAGGGATTGTATCCTTCGCGGTTTATCTTTCCTCACCACCACAAAAAATACTCATTTACATCAAATACAACCAACACACCAACAACTTCGGGGAAACGCCATCTCTTGCCTAAGCGTTTAACTGCTTGGACTTCGCGGATGCTCTCTCCTAGATGGACGACAGCAGCGCTTCTAAGTGGCTGGATGCATCGTCCTCCAAAACTCGTATTCGCTATTTTAACATTGGACTGTTTATCTGTTTACGAAGTATATATAATCAAAGTTTGTTTACACCTAAAAATGACGTCATCGTGGGTATATCTAACCCAACCTGTACTATACGCAACCCTGCGTTTTGTTGATGCGCATTTGAATAAAAATATAAAAATTCAGTAAAAAACGAGAATTGACCAAATTATACATACGCTCAAGATAAAAAATTTTCCATGCTACGAAAAAATATTACTAAAAACGACGTTATAAGCCTACTTAAATTAAAATGAAAAAATAAAAATAAAATTGAATAAGAATTATCTATTAAAAAATAATTTCCTTCGAGTAAAATAAAATTACAATTTGAAATATTTTATATAAAATTCCAATAAAAAAAATATTAAAGAATTAGATATTGAATCTACGAAAAATTGAAACAAAAAAATTTACAATAACAATAACCGAAAAATATTTTTTAAATAAAAGATTTTTGTACATTTTGACATGCAGGTATGTATTTTTACGTTTTCGAAGTGAAAATTATAATTTTGGTCTAGGTGATGAATTTTGGAAAAGTTGTAAGAAAGTAGAAATTGGTAAAAAAAAATATTTTCAGTCATTTTTGCTGAATTCAGTATTATTTACTTAATTACATTTTTTTTGGCAAACCTTTGTTAAATACCTACGTATCAAGTTCTACCTAATTGGTCGTTCAACTTGGGCACATTTTGTAATTCTTCGAATTCGGTGGTCATCTTCAGAGTTAGTGGCACCTCTTTGTATTCTACGAGATGAAAACATCTAAAACCGAGATCAACGTGATGAAAAACAGCCTATCCTTATCTCATAAATTACTGCTGAGTACTTCTGCGCTTCAGAATAATCCTACGTACCTACCGAATTCTTGGAATCGGGTTGTTATTGTTGACGCGATTTATATCACGCTTCAGCGGATCGTCTACTCGGACGATTTATCGAGGTACTGAATCCATACAAGTGTAAACCCCAACTGCATATACTTGCAGAGTAAATTTAGCGTAATTTGTATTCTGCGACCATAAAGGGAATTTTCCGTAATATTTGTGCCTTATTTTTACCTACGTGACCGAGATTACGATTTTGCCAATACGGTACCTTTTGGTTAAATTTGGCTTCAAATTCACGGACACAGCTTGTGTCTCCTCGTGGGCCTCTCTTTCTACATAATCGTGATATTATTTTAATTATTTTTCCGTTACGTTTGGCCAGAGCCACCGAATCTTCGGAGGAGAATTTTTGAATTATCGAGCTTACTCATTCTGTCTGCGAGAACTTATGGTGTATCTCATCTTCTTACGTAATATCGTTGTTTTTTTCAATTCTTTACTCTCGGTCAATCGACTCGTGATAAGCGACCGATCGCGCGGAAATGCGATACCTTTGGCTCAGCGTGATACCAGCGGAGCACAGCTTCTCTTTGACTCGTAGACTCGTACGTAGGTACACACTGCCTACAGTTTCTCAATAGATATTATTTTCACCAAACATATGGGTTAATTTTGTATACAAACATTCGAGCTGCTCGAGTCGTGTAGTGGTCACAAACAGGTCATCGTGAAAGTGGTATTCAGAATGTTCACACCTCATGTCGCGTCGTTGTAAGGTGTCAAATGCACCGGACATTTGAGAAATACAAAATGATACTTGTCGTCGGCTGTGCTGTCTCAGCAGTAATTTCCTCGAGCTGTTATTTATAAGACCAGAGGTTCCCAGGGCGATAATTTTTTACCTGTGTGCTTCAATGCTGTCAACATATGACCTTCATTGGAAAAAATTAATTTTCCAGGTACGTCAGCTCGAGATTATCGGTTTTTCTTCTCGAAATAGAGTTTCCACGCTCACAAAATCACCAACGAAACGAACCTATTTCTATTTATCAAATCGAAATTTGCTCCGGAATTAAACTCCTTAATGTTCTTCAGTTCACTAAAAATTTTCATATTTTTCAGCCTAATGAGAAAATTTTGTTCTGATCCAGAATGTCTAACAAGTCCTGTTGGTGCTTTTGGTCCTGCTTTGAGCTGAGTGGTCATGTTTTGGTCCTTTTGGTCCTGCTTTGAGGCTTTTTTAGAGAAAAGTGTCCAAAGATGCAGATTTTATTGATGAAAAGAGACTCCCAAAATCCCAACTTCCAACAGAAGAAATACAAACAGATTTCAAAATATTTTTACATTTGCCATAAAATAGTTATTGAAAATGGAAAAAAATTTAAAAATTCAAAGCATTTCATGACTCGGACTCGGCTTTTCGACGTAGTCTCTTTTAAATAAAAAATTCTTAAAATAATTCCCCCCCCCCATTTTTCAATAAAAAAATAAGAGTGAAAAATTATCTAAGAAGATTGAAATGGAAAGCTTTGAAAATTTTGAAATTTTTTATCGATTTTTTCTTTTTTTTTTTTAAATTTACCCCCATAAATATTAATGTAAGGTAACGAATGGAAAGAGCAGAAAGGACAGAGTGAACGAGAGGGGAAAGAAACAAATGAACAAATTCGCAAAAAATCAAGTGTGATGTTATCCAGTTATCCACTGCCCCAATACCCCAAAAGTCATAAAACCAATAAGTTTTCTTAGGGTTTCTCTATGTAAAATTAATATAAGTAGAATTGACATTCCATCCCCCTTCACTGCCAGAATTGACCAACCCAAATCTCCTCTAAAATTTCCTGAGCACATTACACGGGGAAATGAATTGTCATCAAAAATATAATTTTTAAATTTTTTTCAAACAATAACTTCATTAAGGAAGCGAAGTTGGCATTGAATTTTACCTGATTTATATTCCTCTGCATATTGATTCGGTGATGAATTTTTTGTGGTTGGGCTATTCCAACTGTTTTCGAATTCCTTTTCCTATATTTTAGTGAATACTTGAATATTTGCACTGCGAAAACGAAAAAATAAAATATTTTCAATTAATAAGTTGAGAAATAGTAATCTCTACTTACCCGACAATCCTTGACATCATTGGTATTTCGATGCTTCATCAAGAAAATGTACCTACAGGAAATTATTTCGTCTTTTAAATGTTGATTGTCAAGTTTTCAAGAAAGTTACAATTTGAGATTCGTCGATTCTTGAGATCTGCGATTCTCTTTCTATCAGTATCTATTATCTATCTACTTAAATTCTCGTCCTCGCGTGATAGGTGGACATATTTATATATATTGAGACTTTCGTATTGGATATCTTATATCGAATGATCATAATTCATAAATTTAAAAAATTCGTCTGTAGGTACACGAAGAAACCTATCTACAAATAATCCATATCACTTTTTTGAACTCCAAAAGTAGAAGAATTTGTGAAAATTATTCCTACCTATTTTGACATATTTCTGTTGCAAATAAAATTCGAGTGGTTTATTATGGGCGCATATTTGAGTTCCAAAAATGAAGTTTTTGATTCTTGGAATCTTTTTTGATCTTGACAGTAAGTATTGCATTAGCCTAATATTTTTTGTGGAAAAAATGTAAAAAAAATGTTCAGGTCAATTCCATTGTGAAAGATTACAAAAATTGGATTTACCGATCAGTTCTTCAACAACTGCCATTTTTGAAAAAACAAATTATCAATTTAATAACACAAAAACGAGAAATATTAAGACGATAATATGACGAAAATAAAACGTCTCGAAACAGAAGAATGTTAAAAAAAAAGTTTTATTTAGAGATGAAGATTTTCAATTTCCAAAAATCCATAATCAACATTTTTTGCCAGACATTCGCCGAGAGATTTTTCTAATATCAAAATTCATTTTTAGAAAATTATATACATAAATGAAATGCCGAAATAAGTATCTATAATTTAATTATTTGTAAAAACAGTCATGTACGAATTCGAGAATTTCATTTAGAAATTTGTTTAAAATATATTATTACCGCCTCTTGGTCCGTTCTAATAGAATTTAAGTCGTTTGACTCCTCTGTAATTTCAAAAATTTTCCACTCTGTGTTGTAAATTGCAAGTCCAACGATTTTTTGATACCTCCAGGGCAAGCAATTCTCAAAACCTGTTGGATTTTCAAAAATAGAAACATTTTTGAAATTGGATTGATGACATACTCATTTAAAAAATAAATAATTTTTTCAAGATTTCGTTTTTCAATTCTTGATTTCAGTTTTTTTCTTTCCTTTCCTTTCCCCCTCAAACTTTTGATTTTTATTTTGAATCTTACAATTAAAAATACTTACCATTACTAAAACAACATACGGGTAATTCTTCGAAAATCGACAATTTTGTGTTTCCTGCATTTTACTCAAAATTTATGCTTGGAAATTGGACCTGAAAAGGGGATGATTTTTTTTTTCCAGTACGAACTATGTCTGGACGAATTCCGATTACATAATCTTGTACTTCACAGTGCTAAAACATCTAGATCTTTTTTACAAATAAAATTGCTCGGAAAAATACTGGTCAAGTCGAAGACTAGAGAATGGTTCCGCAACGTCGACGAATTTGCCAGCTGCGCAGCCAACGATGATTTTATTTCGGTGTTCCGGTATCATAAATGCATCCGATGTGCTTGTTCTTCGCATTCTTCACTTATTCTAGCTACGCCTTGATGAGAGACCATCATCTACCATTCGATTCAAAATATGAATATTTTGAATCGCTTTCACACATGCTTGACATGCTGCCGGTCGGAATCGAAACTCGTGTAAGGTATTTACGCAAAATCGCCAATTTCCTAAACCAAAACGGCGAAAAATTCGCTCGATGAATTTTTTAGGTATGCTTGACGAGTTCTCTTACGTTCTTACGCGCTTTATTGCCTCCGTAGTCGTAGTCGTGAATCGTGCTAAGCTCACGGGTTCGTTGTACACGCGGAAATTAACCGCGCGTCGACATTCGATGGAGTAATTAATCGTTTAACTGTTTCGGTTTTTTGTTTTCTCGCCGTTAATTATTTATACGCGGCGGAGTCGCAGAGAGAGAGGATAGAAATATGTATCGTGTGTGCAGTGTTACGCGATTAGGTACTTACGAGATGGTACATACGATTATCCGATGTAATACATATTACAATAATTTTAATTTCACTCTCGGAATTGCTGTCTGCCCTCTCCCCAACATCTTTTGTTTCCCTTCACCTGCGGTATCTACGAGAGCGTTCATTCGTCATGTTTTGCTGGAAAATTAATAGCTACTAAGTCGAATAAAAAATACATAAAATTGTTCCATATGTCGCTAATTGCGTAATGGAGGAAATTAATTAACGGCGTCGTAGTAAAATCTAATTGCGAGGAAGAGAGAATCGTTTGTGGTGGAGTTGATATTTGCGTGTTTCAAAAGTAGAATTTATAATGTGTTTTGGATTGTCCAAGTTCAACTGTCGACGAAAAAATTTAACGTATCAATTTTTTAATTGCTAAATTCTATATATTTATATCAGGATTTGCCTCATAGAACAGGTTGAAAATGAAAATTTTCAATTTTTTTGAAAAATTTACATAATAAGTAATTTTTAACACCGAATCCAAATTATGGATCAGTTTGTTTCTCAGAACTCTCATGTTCAGTTGAAAAATCGAGGTATATGCCATCATAATGTAGATTTTCAGACTGGAAATTTTAATTTTTTGGTCGTTTTTATCCTCCTGACCACTTGAAGATGAAATACCAAATAGTAAAAATTCTAAAAAATCCAAATGTGTGATCGATTTTGAGTTCAAATCAACACTAGGAGCAGGAAAAGTCGAATGTGAAAATTACAAGTTTTGAAATACTGATACCTACCTAAATTTTCAATTTTTTTTAATGGTAGTTTGTAGTCTGGGATTTCAATATTTATTCTGCAAAAATTCTCTCGAAGTGTGGAAAAAGGCTCAAAAATATATTATTACTTCCAGTGGCTGACATTTTTATACGAAACTCGTCCTTTTTGAATTTCATGCAAATACTTAATCGTTTGCAACATTCTTCAAAGGTAATCTAAAAGGGAGCTTACCAGGTTACAAGAATCCCAAAAAAAGTTGCCTATTTGTTCAGAAAAACAACAAAAGTTGCGAATTACTCGCCACTGACCACTTGTATGTTTGAAAATGGCTAATTCTCAAGTTTTTTTGTCAATATTTTTGACATATAGCCCAGGAAAAATAGCATCGAAAAATTGGTTAAAAAAGAAAAAAATGTTAATCGCGATTTTATTGCTGAAAAAGCTTCTATATGATGTCCAGAGTCTGTGATAAATTCGCACCGCCCGCACCCCTATTGCTTTTTGAGGGGGGTGGACCCCTTATGAGGGAGAAAATTGTTTTGCACCGATTCCGCTCAAATTCGCGTGGAGGGTTATGTAGGCGTAGAAGTACTCCCCAAAAAAATTTCAGCTCCCCCTGACCTCAGGGGGCTGAGCCAGCGCTTCCCAAAGTTGGACATTTTTGACTAAAATGCCAAAAAAACGAGTTTTTCAAGTATAAAATCACCCCAAAATTTCAACTTCGAAAAATTCCATGTTTTCTGTATACATTTTGAGATGACGAATCCGACTAGCCCATCAACTTTTTCATTTGGGGTTTTTAACCCTCCGTACGGCCCATTCGAAAGTGCATAGATCGTGTTTTTTCAGCAAAAAATTGACCTCCAAAACCACGATCTGTATACTTTCGAATGGGCCGTACGCGGGGTTTAACTCCCCAAATGAAAAAGTTGATGGGCTAGTCGGATTCGTCATCTCAAAATGTATACAGAAAACATGGAGTTTTTCGAAGTTGAAATTTTGGGGTGATTTTATACTTAAAAAACTCGTTTTTTTGGCATTTTAGTCAAAAATGTCCAACTTTGGGAAGCGCTGGCTCAGCCCCCTGAGGTCGGGGGTAGCTGAAATTTTTTGGGGGAGTACTTCTACACCTATATAACCCTCCACGCGAATTTGAGCGGAATCGGTGCAAAACAATTTTCTCCCCCATAAGGGGTCCACCCCCTCAAAAAGCAATAGGGGTGCGGGCGGTGCGAATTTATCACAGACTCTGGACATCATATAGAAGCTTTTTCAGCAATAAAATCGCGATTAACATTTTTTTCTTTTTTCAAAGTACATTTCTCCTGGGCTAATAGGTTCTATCTCAGCAAAACGACAAATGTTTTTCGAAATTCTGTGAAACTTTTTTTTTGCTGAAACCCTTTCTCCTAACTGTTGATCGAAGTGCTCAACATGTTCTACAAATGAATTTGGTGCTCTGCAAATGAAAAAATAATAATGGAAAAGTCATATACTTACCTATTTGCTCTCAAAAGTCTTGTATATCCTTGATTGAAAGTTCTTTTTTTTCCTCTAATTTATCGTCTAGAGTAAAAAAATTGAGCTTTGAATTTTTTAATCTCGTTCATTTCTAATTGAATTATTGATGAAATTTAAAAAAAAAAAATTATAAAAATTTATCGATTTTGAAAATTTTACGACTGAATAATAAAATCATAATGTTTGAAGTAGATATCGACCAAGTTTTATTTCTTTTGAATTTTTTCATCTTTCAAGTCATGAATTTTTCCAGATTCTCGTCTTCACATCGTTCGGTCTGAGGTGTTCAATTTCTTGATAAATTTGAAAATATGTGAGTAAATTGTTTGGGTATCACAATAATAAAAATAAAGAAAAAAAGGTCGTTTTAAGCTGAAAATATCAATGAATCTCTTTTTCAACTTAATCCTATTTTGAGAAGTCCCTAACTCACAAAAATAATTTTTCGTTTCTTAAACAAAATTTTCTGTAACGAACTGAAAAAAAATTGCTTGATTTGCTTTCTGCATTCTGTCTCGTTTTTAATCAGTGAAAAGTCACTGATAATGTTGATTTTTCGAAGAATTTTATTGATTTTTCATGAAATTTTACTGACTTTCCAGAGAATTTTCACTGATTTTCCGTTAATATTTTTCACTGATTGCTTTCAGTGAAATTTTTCAGTGATTTATTGATGGGCTGCAATTTTGATTGTTTTCCAGTGATTTTCAATCATTTTCACTTATTTATAAATGAGAGAGTGGATACTTTTACCCCAAAAATTATGTTTTACTGTTATTCTTCGTTCTGGCCACTTTTAATGGAAAGAAAAATGTACACTATTAGGCGAGCAAACGTTTTTTCCGAAATTGTGGAAAAAGTAGAAAATCGCCATCGATGATTTTTTAATCAAGTACTTAATATATAGGTATCTAAATCTACTTTAAAAAATTTTCAAAAATCATTTTAGATATTTTTCTATGGAAAATTTAATCTTGGGAAAATTACAAAATAAGTTTTCATCTCAAATACCCCTGAAAAAAAGAACGAAGGTGAAAAATTGAGCCCAATTTTATTTTTAGATGAAAACTGATATGATACTTTGGTACTTAATACCATTTTTTGCGAAATTGAATTTTGAAGGTAAACTGGGCAAGAATCAGGGTCAAGTTAGATGGGTGTAAATTTTATCCGATTTTTTGAGGTTTATGCCCAACTTAGTAACCCCTTTTCAACTTTTGAAAAAAGTGTATCGTCATTTATACCATTAAAAATCATTATTTTTAAGTTTGAATTAGGTCTCTCAGGCCAGAAATTCACCATAGACAGAAATTAATACCATATTTTTTTACAATCCAAAATCAGTAAAATTTACATTTTTCTGATTTCCTAATTTTCGAGCTTAATAATCCCTTGTTCTTGATTTCAAATGGAGCCTAATACGAAGTGTAAATTTATGTATTGTGTACAACTTACCAATGGTTACGACTTACAATTACGAACAGGTAAAATTTTAAAAGCTGCTTGAATAATGTATGGATTTACGTTTTACAATTCAACAGACTTACTTTCAACAAACAAAAATGAAATTAAGGTAACTGTATGTACAAATCACTTTATTCCTGGTCGTTTTAGCTTCATCTACATATTTTCATATCCTGATCATAACTTGGGACTCTTGGGACTAAATCACTAGTCCAAATTACCAAATTCATAGAAAAGTTTCATCTTAAGATTAGACTTTGGAAAAATAATAATCAGAATTAGTAATAAAGTAATTACTTCAAGATGCCAATCAATAATACACATGATGAAAATAGCGACGGACATGAGGAGTAGAATAATTTTTTTTAATAATTCGATCTCTGCGTTTCTGGTATGAAATTCTAGTAATTTTAAACCCTTCTTCGTGAAAAATCCTTTTGGTTCGTCTTTGATCATTATCTAATTGATCGAGCCCAACAAAAAAAATTGCAGGCTTTTTTTTCTGTTGGCAAATTTTAAATGAAATTTATAGCGTTTTTTTCGCCATTCTCAAATCTTTAAAAAATAGGTTTTGTGTTTTATTATCGATGGAATATCAGCGTCATAAACTAATGAGGTTGATGTTGCTACATGTTTGAAACAAATAATAATTGACTAAATAAATAAAATGTATTGATTGTACAGTCTCTTGAAAGAAGCTAGAATATTGGTTCAAAAATCGAATTTGGCGTTGAAAAAAACTTCCTTACCTAAGAATCTATACTTAACAACAATAATTATTATATATATTTCAGATTGTGTTACATAGGTATACCCATTTTCCAACTCTAAACTTTTTTAGAGTAATTTTTTTTTAAATTTAGGCTGGGAAAAATTTAGAAAAACCAGAGATGAAAAAATTCTAAGGTCAAAGAAGGAAATTTTAGGGTTGAAAGTTGAAAAAATATTTAATAAATGCCAAATTTTCGCAACAATTTTTCTGATTCGATGTAAGTAATTTTCTGCTCTTTGGCATTTCTTTGAGTTTTTCTTTTTGGCTTCGTTCGGGTCCAAATATTTTTACACTTTTTTGAAAATTGAGAATATTTCTCAAAAATCAAGATCTCGTTTCACCCAGATTTCAAAGCATCTCTTACAAGAATTCTTTTACTTTTTAATCCAGTTTTTTTATCAGTAATTTTTAGTTCTTGAGTTTTGCTCCTGTATTTCATATACCGGTATTGTTCTTTTGGCCGAAGTTCTGTAGGTAAAGACTGCCAGAAAAACAAGTTTGATATTTGTCAGCTCATACGGTACCATGTATTATGGTCAGTTGATCATACCAGGTCTGTCAACCTGCAGTATTGCGTACCTATTCACTCCTGCAAGTACTTACCTACTTACTCGATTCCCCTCGTGAAAAAAATTCAAATTCGTTGATATTCTGCCAAGAAACCAATAACCGTAAAATGTCTGTTCATCGTCCGAATCTAGTTCACTTGAAATATAAAACAAAATACCCGATCACCCGATACAAATAAATTCGCCTATGTCGTAACCTATGTAATTTTATGCACGTAAACATAAAAAAAAGAGGAAAATTTCCAAAGCTTATAAAACAATTAATACGTACTTGTGTATCTAATTAAATGAAATATACCGACGTTTAATATACATACAAGCTATAAAAGATGAGTCTAGCGAATAAATGTATAATAAAAATAGCTATTAAACAGCTACTAGTTATAGCTGGTAAATGTCATTACTAGCTAAAGTTTCGCGACCAATGGGTAACTCTCATGCACTATACAGGTTAATGGTGACTTCTTCGCCAGCTCCGAGCTGCCGCCGCACTGAATCGATACCGATACAAAAATATGCAACCAGTAAATTAGAATTAGCTTGTAGGTTAGATAACATGGCTGAGGTATCATTTGCCCAGCATTAGAAAAGCCAGCGGAGAGAGAAGCGTATCTTTCAAGAGCCGAGATTGGGAGACTGGTTGAAGAGTATTTCGAATAATTAGAAAATGAAGATAGATGTTTTCACCCTATGACAGGCCATTACAAATAAGCGATTGCGTAATTACACATACGTGTGTATGTGTGTCTGTGTATTAAAATATGGTTAATATAGTGTGGGTGCTACTTGAATTATAAATGAATATACAAAAATATTATTAATATTGAAGTGGAAACTAAAACACAGGGAAACACAAATATATCTATAAATATTATTCATGAATTATTAAAATTAAAAATAAGAGTACGTCGAGTGCAATTTTTGAGGCGGATTTCAATTCGCTGTCGGGTTCGGTTTTCAATTTTTTTTTTTTTAGAGACGTCTTCTAATTTGACCGTCACGTCTTTCTGGAAGAGATACTTTTTAGCAAGAGCGAGTTCCGTACTAATAAAACTTCCATTTAGCGTGTTACACGCCTTCTGGTGCCCGATGCGATGGTGCAATGAAGAATACATTTCTGGTTTTTACAATTTAGTATACGAAACGATGCATTCTCCGGAGACCATTAACTCTGGCGAGTTAAACTGATCCATATGACCGGTCAAGTTTGGATTTCTTCATTACGTCATTCGTTCGAAATATTTTTGAAACGTTATTTTGGCGCCGATATTTTTCAGACGAGGTTCGATGGTGAAGTTTGGAGAGCTATTGAAATTGATATTGTTTAGAGAATGTTTTTTTGGTTGAAATTGGTGGGATTTTATTTAAAAACTCAGGCTTGGGTCGCCGTTCACAAAACGAACGAAAAGTTCGTTCAAATTCGTGAACGAATGCCTAAAATGAACGAACGTGAACGAGTGAACGACCAAAAAAAAAAACGAATATGAACGAATGAAACGCTCCCAACGTTCGTTTTTTCGTTCTTTTTTTTTTATAAAAACGCTAAAAACGTCTTGTTAGTTTCGAATTTGGATCTTGATTTTTATGTTTGAAAAATAAAATTATTGATTAAAATTCTTCTATACTTTTTAATTTTTAACACCAATAGAACAGAACAACACTTGACATGACCTGATCCTAAGGGGGAAAACAAAAATGTAAAAAATGAACAAAAAAGGTCGTTCACAGTCGTTCACGTTCGTTCACGTTCACGAACAAAGGGTCCAGACGAAGGAACGGAAACGAACGAACGAATTTTTCAGAAACGAACTTAACGACGAACGAACGAATGAGTGAGATTTTCAAAACGAACTGAACGCGAACGCGTTCACGAACGACCCAATTTTTAAAAAAAATTTATATATTTTATAAAATTAATATACTATATACAATTGAGTACCGTTTTTCCAAACTGAGCTAACTTCAAAAACCGTGCATGAGGAAAGGGCCTTAGGTGCCATTTTTTTTCAGAAAGGGCCTTGAGTGCAATTTTTTCTGGGAAAAAATTACACCTAGGGCCCTTTCTGGAAAAAAAATGGCACCTAAGGCCCTTTCCTCATGCACGGTTTTTGAAGTTAGCTCAGTTTGGAAAAACGGTACTCTTATAATATATCAATAGCTTAATTTATATAAAAATATATAGTGCGAGGTGATTGGGGAGGGGGAGGGGGAGGGTTACTCCTTCAGACTATCCCAAGATTACAAAAAGTTGGGAAAATTGAGAAAAGTTGGGTTAAGTTGGGATTCCCAACGTAAAAACTGCTTACATCCGTCGTGCAATTTTTAAAAGTTTTGCAACCAAATAGTCCAAGCAAATAAGAGAAAAAATGTACCAAACCCCCCAAAAATTAAAGCCTGATTTTTTTTTCGCGTTTTACGTTCGTAATGGTCCACTACACAGCATACTAAAATGGACACCCTACAACCCTCCGCTACCCTCAGGGGAGGGGTAAACGTTCGCTGAAAACCGGTTTTTCGTGAATATCTCCTCAAATAAGCCTCAAAATTGAAAAGTAGTTATGGACAATCTTGTTCTACGCGTAATTTCCTATCGGACGGGGTTTTTTCTTTTTCAAAAACACTCACTTCCTTGACCAAAAATTAAGGGTAAAAAACACCTATTTTTCAACAATTTACAGCATTTTTGGAAAAAATCGAAACTTTTGGGAATATCTCCTCAAAAAAGCCTCAAAATGGAAAAATGGTTATGAACAATCATGTTCTACGTCTAATTTCCTATCAGACAGGTTCGTTTTTTTTCCGAAAACACCCGCTTCTTTACCCAAAAATTAAGGGTGAAAAACACATATTTTTCCAATATTCACAGTATTTTTGGAAATTATGGAAATACGAAGCTAAAAGTACCCAAAATGAGTATTTTTTTTGTACATGCTGGTTGGGTATTTCAAAAAAAATTCACCGCAAAAATTTCAACCCCTACTGTCAATTATAAGGGAGGTTATTGAATTTGAATACTGCATTTAAAAAATCGAAGTTGTGGAAAGAAAAAGTATTATAAACGCGATGTTATGCTTATTATTGGTGATACGAACATTTCTTTGTGTCGTAAGGATTAAAAAACGATATTTTCAGCTTCGTATTTCTATCATTTCCAAAAATACTGTGAATATTGGAAAAATAGGTGTTTTTCACCCTTAATTTTTTGGTAAAGAAGTGGGTGCTTTCGAAAAAAAAAAACGAACCTGTCTGATAGGAAATTAGACGTAGAACATGATTGTTCATAACCATTTTTCCATTTTGAGGCTTTTTTGAGGAGATATTCCCAAAAGTTTCGATTTTTTCCAAAAATGCTGTAAATTGTTGAAAAATATGTGATTTTTAGCCTTAATTTTTGGTCAAGGAAGTGAGTGTTTTTGAAAAAGAAAAAACCCCGTCCGATAGGAAATTACGCGTAGAACAAGATTGTCCATAACTACTTTTCAATTTTGAGGCTTATTTGAGGAGATATTCACGAAAAACCGGTTTTCAGCGAACGTTTACCCCTCCCCTGAGGGTAGCGGAGGGTTGTGGGGGTGTCCATTTTAGTATGTTGTGTAGTGGACTATTACGAACGTAAAACGCGAAAAAAAAATCAGGCTTTAATTTTTGGGGGTCAACTCCTAAAATGCCTGGACTAAAATGCAACATGGGACAAATTGCATTTTTGGTTGCATTGTGTCGCAAAATGTTAAAAAAAAATTGCGACAGAATGCAACCATTTGCAACTGAATGCAACCATTTGCGACAGACTTTATTTATGATGAGACATGAACCACGAGTTCTCCACGAGTCTAAGGGCCGTATTTTAAGACATACCTTATTTTTAAGTCGTTTTTAAGGTACCTTAAAAAGTACCTTACTTAGGCAGAATTTTTATTTTAAAACGTTCCTTAACAAGACTTGAAACACAAATTTTATCGGCGAGACATGGAATACCTTAAGGTACCTCGCGAGGTACCTTAAGGCAACAAATTGTTTTTTCTTACGTATTTACAGTTGTGATGATATTTGAATTATATTATAAGCAGATTTGTTTAGTAAAAATATGATGGTAGACCACGATATTATCGATATAATGGACATTATTGACATATCTACACCTATCCCAAGGTTTATAGTTTTCGATGACGAATATATGGATAAAAATTTAGGTACAGAGACGAATTTAAAAAAAAATCATTTTTATATGAGTGGCCTATTTTTAAAATTGAAGGGATGTTCTGTGAAAGAAGATCTGAAGCTGTCAATGAAGAAAGGTACAGGAAAGAGAGAGCTAAAAATTGAGGAAATTTCTAATTTTCCTCAATTTTTCAGACTCAACATGGATAATATTTATCGTCTTCTGTTGATCACTAATCAGACCACCCCTGGTTGATGGCAAAATTTACCAGGTAACTTACAAAAAACTTGTACTTCCGTACTTAAACATTTTTGACTGGATTCCACCAGATTGATTTTATTTTTTTCCGGTTTCTTTGAGCTTGTACTCGGTTTTGCCGCCACCGACTTACTTTCATTATACTTTTTCCGTTCGCATACTGACCTAAAATGTCCAATTTTGTGGTAGTAATTGCATTCTTTGTCTTTGGCCGGACATTTTTCATCATGAGATGGATGCGAGTTCGAACCACAGCGTTTACAGGACAGATTCTGTCTCGGAGGTCCACCCGCCTATTATGAAACAACTCGAAATATTGTTCTTTTATTTGTAAAACATATTCTGACATTACATCGCATAATAAACTTAAAGCATGGTTTGATAATGGTACTCAACGAAAAGCTCTTACTCATTCAGTGTTGCCATGGCAACACTGATACACTACAGGATGGGTCTCTAGTTTTCAAAACGGCTGAAAACTCGATTGTGGTAACTGCGCTTGACTGGTTCCAGAAATTTTAAATTAAGCAGAAGGAGGTTGTTTGGGTGTTCTGTTTCTCTGCGCTTCTCGTTTTTTTATGTCATCTCCGTAAGCTTTCCATTCACCCGGAAAACTTTGGGAAAATTGTTCAATCATTTGAAGAGTTTCCTTTTTTGTTGCTTTAGGGAAGTAAATATTCAGTTTACTGTCGTTGCAAAATTCGGCATCTTCGATGGATTGTTCAATTTTTTTGAATGGTTTCTCAATATATTTTGGTTCTTCTAAATAATTTTTTGTTGCATGGGAGAAGTGGTTTCGCATAGCTACGAACCACTTCTCCACATGGTCGAACACATTTCCTTTAATGGTCTCCAAACACATCAAAGGAACCGCTTCTGTCGTAAATGGCATTTGCAACGTTGATTGTGAGTTATAAACACCGATTTCTTTACTAGGAGAGGCGAAATTAGGAGATTTTTGCATAATTTTGATTGCCTCTCCTATTGCATGTCTTATTTTTTGAGTTACTCGAGCCACTTTTTTGAAATAAAATACCTACGAAATAATGGAGGTATTCGATTCGTTGATGATCTACCTAGGGTATCACTATTTGTCAGTACAATTTGATGAATGTCCTGAGTCACAGTCATGCCAGCCTATCCACCCTCCCCAAAATTGATTTTATGGAACTTTTTTCCTTCCACATCAGTTAATTAGAGTTTAAGATGTGATAGCTGGAGTGAAAATAATATAGAAATTGAAAAAATGATATTTCATTCAAGCTTTTTTAATTTTTGAAATTCGAATGAGAATTTCGGAAATGACAAATTTCTAAATACCATTAAAATAATAATATAAATATTGTGAACATAATTATTGAAGTTTCATCTATTCACTATGAAATTTTTAAATACGAGTAAAATTATAAAATTCTTATTAAACTGTAAAAAATATATACTAATTTTTTTGAAATATTTTCATATTTCATGATTTTGATGTCGTGTCATCTGTACCGATTGATATTCTTCAACAATGGTTGTTTCATTGTGAACCAGTTTGAGAACAATTTCAGATAATTTTGTACATCTTCTATCAAATTCTAGAATGATATTAGTTCACCAATGTCTAGGCAAGGTTGTCAATGGCTGAGCATTTCAGTCAATGGGTTCAAACAGGAGTTTCTTCTATTCATTTCCAAAAATGTAGGTTGTTCAGTGTAAATCGTTTCGTTCAGTTTCAAAAAAAATTGACGAAAGATTAAAGATCAGCCATAATCATGAAAATTTGAAAACCTCCGTGCTGAATTTTAAAAAAATAACAGAATGCTCGAAGAAATTATTTGAAACATACCTATGTAAAAACAGCTGTAAGGGGGTTTTCAAAGCTTTTGAATCAATTTCTGGAGCTATTTTCTGAAATTATTTTAACCTTTAACCCAAAACCTGACCATCACTGAGGAAGAAGGGTAATTAGAAACTTTCCAATGTCATAGAGTGAGATATATCAAAATTCATGTATTTTGACTATTGACATTGACATTGACTACATTTTTAGGGCTATTTCGATTCACAATCCAAAAATCAATCCTCATGAATGATTTTACATTTTTATCTAGATTTACATAGTAAAATAAAAATAGTGTGACAAATAGTCCGAAATTTTGAAATGGAAAAAATATAAGTATTGCGTAATCACAAATGAATTTAATTTCCCTACTTTATAACAGTGGCACTACAAACTGTCACGATTAATCCAGTCTTAGGTAATACTTTTCGGTGGCTTTCGTACTGATTTACCTAAATTTCGGGGGAAAGGGGATTATTTTCTTAATTTCAGTCATCGGAAGGACTGAAAACAAGTTCAAAATCGAATTCAACATCTAAAAAATTAAAAAATTAATAAAATAATAATTTCAACGACATCCAGTTTTTAAATAAATAAGGTACTAATTAATTTTTATAGAGTTTTCATTTCCTGTGCGGGAAGTTGGTTATCAGAAAGAGGTGAAAACGAGTTCAAAATCTTCAGCACCTCAAAAAATCTCTGTCTACTCAGAATTCCGCAAACCCGGAAGTTCTATGCCTATTTGCGAGTCCTTGGCGCGACTCAAAATTTTGAATAACTAGATATTGGATAGTCCACCTTATATTTTGACTCGCGTAAAGTATAAATTACTCTTACCTAAATATTTTTTTACCTCTTTAATTTTCGAAAAATTATTGAGTAGACACTTCCACGCGTAAATTGCTTGTAGCTGATCTCTGATTAACCCTGACATCAACTGTCTTACAAACGAAAGACCGAGTATCAATGTTCAGGGGATAAATCCAGTCGCGACCCATAATGGTATCGAAATTGCCCCGGACAACTCGAATGCATTTCCGATAAGAACGGCCTTAAAAATTCACTTGTACCGCCAATATACCGGCGAGTTCAAAGGTCGACTGCGTATACGATTGAAAAACACACGTAGCTTTTCAAATTTTCTTGTCTCAACCGTATAACTTACAATTCGCCAACGACATAAACGTAAAGGGGGACCCCGAATCGGCTTCAAATAAAACTTCTTTTCCCTCGACCACCAAAGGAATCATTACTTTGGGTGGAGGAGCCTCGGTGTCTAAAAGACTATTTTGAGCACATTTAACTTGACAAATATCGACGACAACTTGCTCAGGCGCGACTCCGATATTTTTAACGCGACTATTTCGCGGCGATAACGCGGCGGCACGAATCTCATCGTGAGATTTTCCACATACGTTAGCCAAATGGCCCGATTTTTGGCACTTATGGCAAGTAGGGTCTTTAAAACGACAGTCTGGTACTTTGTGGTTTTTAAGTCCACACCAAAAACATACATCGACTGATTTAACCTCCTTTTCATCCTTCGCTGAAGAACCACGATTCACTTTTTTATTTGGTTTAGGTTGCCTACGTTGAACCCTTTCATTAACTTTGTGAACGGCAGGAGAATTTTCTTTCGACGTTGAAGGTTGCACTGGAGTAGTTGATGATGCTGATAAATTTGTTAGACCCTGACCCGTCAGCTCGTTACCAATGGCTTTGTCAATAACCTGTTGCAAAGTGAGGTTTGGCGTACATAGGTAATAACTCTGCCCCTCCTTATCACAAATACCTTGTATTATTTGGTCACGTAATTCCTCATTAAGCCGTTGGTCTGGGTCATGCGGTGGTACATTAGCAGCAGCTGCGGCAGCCCCCGCTACAATTGGAGCAGGTGTCAGAAATTCATAAGTAGCTGCTAATTCACGTAAGGTAGCCAAGTATGAGTTGAAATTCTCATTCTCTGCTTGAAACCTTCGCCGAAAATTAAATCGTTGAACCACAACTAGTGGCTGTGGATTAAAATGGGCTTCTAATAACCCTTGAATTTCCACATACGTTCGTTGAGAAGGTAATTTAGGCAATGAGAGGCGTTTTAAAATCGCATACGTCTCAGAGCCAATACATAATATCAAGTAATTTACCTTATCAGTATCTTCGATAGCTTCGGCTACCATATGTGCTGTAAATCGTTCAAACCAATTAATGAAAACCTCTTTGGCTGAGTCAAAATTCTCAAACCTGGTTGTTGACATCTTGATATGAGTTTGGCGAGATGAATTTCGCAATCATATACAGCAACCAATTTAGCACCAAGGCACATACACTACCGATAATACATACGCGAAATGGTTAAACGAACATCCTCGTCGCCAGTTATTACGATCTTCATATTGATTATTCAATTAAACAATTACATTTTACATATTTTATTTGAAACAAAAACGAATACGTGAACATTACATTAACAACAATGAATATTTCATCATCTTATGATAAGGCGAGTATCCAGCCGAACTGGATCGCGAAACAGACGATGACGTCGCGAGGGAGGGGCGTCGACGATTCGACACGTCGACCAACCGAACTCGATGACTGTCACACGTACTGCTCTATATGTTTGAGGCATTTCAGTTCGTTGATGATCTGCTTCGGCAATCAATTGTCTGTGGTGTGCAATTCGACGAATATCTCTAACTCACGGTCATGACTCCCTCTCCCCTCCAGCTTTTCCCGACATTGATTTTGAAATGTAGCTAGAAGGTGAGAATTATATAAATTCAAAAAAATTATAATTTGTTTAAATTCTTCTCATTCTCGATAATTTAATGAAAAATTTGAAAAATTAGGTACCAATTTTTGAATACAATTAAAATTGTCCCATCAAATTTTGCATGCGTAATTTTTAAAATTTCATCGGTTTGCTTAACTGTTGAAGTTACAAGTAAAATAGGTGAATTTTTATTAAAACTGTGAAAAATATTACTGATTATGTTTAATTCTTTTTCCCATTTCAAATGATTTATACGTAGAGTATAAGTACCTATTTTATTTTATATTTTTTTCAAAACATTTTCAAACAATAGTAATGCTTTACCTTTCTTTCCTTTCAATTCGGTAAGTTTATTTCAGTTTATTTGATTGTTTGTGTTCTTAGTACAATTGTAATTTAAAAGAATGTAGGAAAATATAGGAAAATAATCAATACAAGATAGCATCAAAACGATCACAAAACAGAATGTTTTTATTATGGTTCAATTTGTACACGATTAGATAATGTAATACATCGTTCGCGGTGGCCATATATGTATTTACCTTTTCAAATGGCCAAGTATATCTGTTTCAATATAATTTGTAATTTTTTTTTACATTCAATGCAAAATAACTGATCGAATTCTGGTAATGCTGGGTTACTTTTCCCATTCAGATTCAAGTTCATAACACCGGTTTCGTTTCCCCATTTTTGATGAAAATTTCATCGAATTTTGTGCATTTTATCAAATTGTAAAATTTAATTTCTATTAAATCACTAATGATGCCATTTCAAACATGCTTCAATTTTCATAACATTTTAAAATAATAATAATGCTTTACCTTTTTTTTTCTTGATTTTTACAACTATGGTACATACGCTACTTATCTCAGATAGATCATAATTATGGGACTTGCTGCGTCTATAGATTTTCGAAACGTGTGCAATGTGTATTGCTTTAGAATTTTAGTTTCGATCCACATATACATGATCTTGAAACCACTTCAGATACGCAGCATTCCTATCTCAAATTCATCTCCCATATACTTACACATAAGAAAATAAGACGTCAAAAAGCATCATTTTATCCGCCTCCGTAGGCATTCAGCTATTATACCCATCGTCGTATAGTCTTGTTACATAATCTACGCAACTTTTTACTTATACATCTGTTTCCAACGCCTTTATGGAAGTCCGACTTCGAAATGTGTATATGAATAAGGTTCCACAAAATGACCGCACTTGAGCACCTTCAGTTCATCTGTGCACTGAAAGGTCATTCCTATTCAATGGGTGCAGCTTGCTATCTCGTTACATACAAATTAGACTGAAACACCATTCCACCGAATAAAGACATCGAACCATATTTTTTCTCGAAAGATTAACGTCAGTTTAAGAAAAATTATTACTGGTACGAATAATTTGTCCAGAAAGGTTGATCTCGAAAGGTATCGCACCGACAAATGCACCGTGCCAAAATCTATTCGTAATAAATTTTTAAAAAAACCCAAATGACAGAAAACCGGTTCCATGGGCGAAACTGAATCATTGGCATTTAATTAGAAGCGATTATACGATGTCATCAGTCTCTTCTTACGTTCCAATCTTCCGGCTATAAAAAATATGTACGTGCGGCGTGATTCTCGCGAGCAGAATTTTCGAAATCGTCCCTGCGGTTAGCTCAGGCGTAGTGCAGTTTTTCAAAAACGATTTGAAATGTGGAAATGTGGTTTTTATTTTGGTATAATCATGAGAAAATTTTCGAGAAGTGGAGACATCAGAAATTTTTCGGGGTGGAGGGACTTCCAGTTTTCACTTAAAAGCGGTAAAGGTAAATTTGGTGTCATTTTCATATAATTTGATCTTTCTGAACTCGAATCTGCGATTAGTTTTCCGATCAAAAGCGTAGAATTCCTCCAATCGTACAAATTTTGTCGTACAAAATTTTCGATTTTGAGGGGGAAAAAGTAAGATTGCGATTTTTTTCATTTTTAGACGAGTAATGTTGATCAATTAGGGTTTGACATCAGTTTTCAATGTAATTTGAACCTCCTGAATCTGAATTTATTATTCGTTTCCAGTTATAAAGTGAAATACCTTCTTGTTCGCCGATTTTTTATGGCGAAAAACATCAGATTTTCGCTAAAGTCGACTCGAATTCGCTATTTCTCATTTTTTTCAGCCCAATACCTCGAACTAATCCTGGTATGAAACCATTTATAGACATAGTTTGAACCTCCTGAGCACAAATTTTCGATTAGTTTCCCGATTAGAAGTAGAGAATTCTCTCAGTCGTAAAATTGTTTCAAACCCTAATTCAGAGTTTTGGATATCCCGAAAAACCTGGAAAAGTCAGGCAATTTTGATTGCCGGGAAATGTTAGGGAATTGCGAAATTTTTTCAAAATTCAAAAGGAAGATAAATCATCTAAAAAAATGTTTCTTTGCTTATTCTGTTAAGTATAAAATTTCCAAAAAAATTTCACCATTGCTTCGCTCGGGCCAGATTACTGCATCTCTTGACTGATTTTTTTTATTCATCACTTCATCATTTTTTATTGACCGAGATGTGTGAAAAAAATTGGTATTATCTAAATGCATGTCTTTGTTCATTAAATTATGAATTTCTCAAAAAAAAATGTTCCTTCACTACGCTCGGGATACATTACATTCTTTCTTTCAACAGAATTTAATTAAAATCTTTTTTTTTTTTGGAAACGTACTCTATAGTAAAATTTTTACGCGAACCTCGGAATCGTTGGGGGATAGCTTCCCAACAAGGAATGCCACGATGTTCTTGATCACGATGTTGAAAAAAAAGGGGAAAGAATGGAACAGAATTCGAAATTATTGGCCACGTTTTGGAATATCTTAATGAGGAAAAAAATATGAATTTTTGTATTTTGAATGTCTTTTTTTGCAAAAATTTTCGCAAGGCCAAAAAGATTGGAGAAGCTTGCGTGAAATCTATGAATTTGGGGCGCATTTTTTTTTTTTGAGGGGTAATGAATTGTGAAGAAATTTTTAAATTTTCAAACCGAAAAAATCCGAATTTCCATTTGCATCATTTCTTTTATTTTTCAAAACTTTATAATTTTGCTTTGAACGAAGGTTTCCTTTTTTTATTTGAATTTTTTTCTGTAATAAATTCAAGTTTTCAATGGGTTTTTAGGGAGGGAGGGGGTGTCAGAAATTTTCAGAATTGAATTTTCAGTCTTTTTGTAGCCGAAAAAAGGGTATTTAAAAATCTCCTAAAAATGATGATTTTTGGGGAAAAAATCGTTGAGCATTATACTAAAAAATTACCCTCTCCTCCGTGCTTCAAGAATAGTATGCTTAAAAGGTCTAGAAAACTTCAAAAATTGGTATGAAAAACCTGGAAAAGTCAGGAAAAATCATTTCTGAAATATCGTAGACACCCTGCATGATCAACATTACTCGTCTCAAGATGAAGAATATTATTTCAGTAGAAATTCATAATATAAATCAATTGTTCAAAGAAATGTAATATAAATGGAAAATAATAATCATAAAAAATGATCGATAGAGAAAAAATTAATTAAAAATTAATTTAATAAAATTTAAAATTTTAATTCTATTTTAATTTTAATTATTCGATGAAGAAAATCGCAATGTTACCTCTTTTTTCTCAAAATCGACCACTAAATGTACGATCGTGAGAGTTCCATTGTATTCACATAGATTTGATTTTTAGCAGGTTTGAATTTTACGAAATTGACACAAAATTGATCCCGACCTCGTTATGTGGAAAAATTGGCGTTACTCCCTTCTTAAAACCCTCCCTCCCTAAGGGAAATTTTTTTATGGTTCCACTTCTGGAAAATCTCCTTATGGGCCATACTAAAATGATCAAAAAGTGCACTATTCTCTCATTTTTTCACGTCAATCGCACAGACTAAAGTGAAATGGCTCAAATTCGGTCGAAAAAATTATAATTTGACTCTAGCTCGAAAAAATTTCATACATTCGGAATCCGGAACTCTTCTTTTTGAGACACGAAAAAGTCTGAAATCAGTTCCAAATTTCCACCTCGTATGATTAAAACGACAGATTAATTCATCTCACCTTCGACGAAATTTTTGTCTCGTCGAGCCTTCATCCACTCGCCAATCTCCATCTCGTCATCTCGATCGTCGTGAGATGAACAATCATCTCAGCCAGCTACTCGCATTCTATTACGCAACCTACTCTCCTCCTTCACCTTCCTACCTCTTGGTACCAGTATCAATTAATAATTGCCAACTGATAGGGTATAATTAAAGGGCAACCTAGTATTATCAATTTTATCCACCACCCTCACGCTGCCGCTCTCTCATTCGCCATGCAAATATATCCCAGAATACAATTTTCCATCAATGATGGTCTCACAACGAGACCGAGACCGCGCAATCATCTCATTATAATTTTCAAACCGTCGAACGACCTTCTATACGTGTAAATATGACCCGTTTTCCGTCCTCCGCGCGTATGATAAATTGCATCGCGTCCACCGCACGCTCTATACGTACGTAATTTTTTTCTCTTCCAGCCTGCTCATCTCTTAAAAGTCAGATACGACTTATTACCGAGCAATAGGTGTGAACTATGTCTGGAGGCGACGATTATCCCTCATGTATCTCTATACCCAGCTATAGAAAATTTCCATTATATCCAGATACATTATACATGGTAGATTGCTTATTAGCAGTATGAATATGAAAAAATATATCTTGTGAGATTTCAGCGATATTAGCAACTATGTAAATTTACAATTTTTTTAATTTTCACCCTTGTTTGTACCCTCCTTACTCTTCAGTCATTCATTTTGCAATCGCTGATCGAAACTTAAGGTATGGAGATGAACACGGAACGAAAAATCGTACTACCTTGGGCGTTAATTTTTCGACAATCGACAGCTGCCAAATATCTCTATTAAAAGGTCTAGGGTTCTCGATACGTAAATTTTCCCTTCTTTTATCCATTTACTCGTATACCAATCATAAATCACGACATCATTTATCCAGCTTCTACGTATGGGTTGTCGAATACCCTAAATTGCAAATTTCGTCGACTAATAAATTAGCCCATCAGCACCTTCATACGATGAACTATGTTTATAAGTACGTTTAATATGTGAACCGAATAATCGTGAATATTGTGCACGTATCTGCGTATAGGTTCGTATAATGTATTATACTTAATCGGTTACGAATGATAATAATACGTTGTGCGAAGAAGAGAATAAATTTATAAGTCCCCGCCGGCCATATCATGTCGTACGAATACAGCAATATATTCGCATATCGCCGCCACCGTCTCGTGATCTTCGATCTTCTCGGTATAATAAACTTATTACAATGTCGATCGAATAAACATCTATTATGCGAGTTGATCAATTTTTCTAGGAATTTTTATAATTACTTAATTAGCGAGAAGTCTGATTGCAAATGTCTGTGGAATCGATGTTTGGAAGAAAGTCTCGTCTGAAGACTATATTATTTAATGTTCGTTTCGTAAAATGATCGCTATCTTGTGGTTGAAAAATCCAGTCTCAGGTTTCCCGAAAATTATGTAAATTTTGTAGCATTTTGTTTTCGCCAATCGTTTATTGTTAAAACGTCATGCAAGCGGGGAACTCCTCTTTTTTTATCAGTATCGCACCTTGAACATTAAAAGTTGATATACATAGGCGGAGAAGGATCGTAAATTTTTGAGGGATGGGGGCTTGAGCCTCGACCCTCTCAAAATAATGTCTATCATTATCATTACGAGATTTTTACTCAACCTTTTTTCAATATGAAGAATCAATGGAAGGAAAGAGGGTTTATAGTATCATTTTGAGAATGAATATTGTATAAGATCAAAGTTATTGAGCCCGAGCAAAGCGAGGGCGAAAATTTTTGAAGAAAAAGGAATCCAATAGCTAAATTTAATTCATTTCTTTACTCGAATCAAATTTTAATATTGAAATGGAGGCGAAATCTTCAATCTTTCATTCTTAAATATAATTTTATTTTCATATGCCCGAGCGAAGGGTATGAACGAAAGCGGCGATGAACGTGAAGAGATGTGCTAACTGCGATTTTTTTTTTGTAATATATGATTTCTATTAAAAACTAAAAAAATGTTTGTTAAGAACATAACTTCACTTCATTACCCCTTCCCCTCTGCCAGATATAAAAATGATATCAGAATTGGATTCAGCACCCTTGAAAAAATAGATTTTTATATCCATATCTTTAGACCCCATTTTACATTTTTCATCCCTCTCACCCCCTTCCCTAAGGTACTGGTGCAGAAATAATATCATATTTGTTTTCAGCACCCTTGAAAATATAGATTTGGATACCCATACGGTATCAACTTTAGACTTCATTTTACATTTTTCACCCTTCTCACCCCCTCCCCTAAGGTCCTGATGCAAAAGTAATATCAGGTTAAAAATGACATCATAAACTGAACAACTTACCTCTGTCTTAAACAAGATGCCGACAATGAAAATTGATGAATGATGATACACTGTACGTGTACAGCTATCAGTGAAAAATCACTCATTTTCATTTTCAAAGAAAATTATTTTACTGATTAAAAACGACGTAAACTACATATCGATAAGCAACCTTAGAAACTTAGCTAAATTTTTGATAGATACTAAATTGATACATCTATTTAAACTGTAAAGGCTATCGAGCAACTGTCGAAATAATCCTCAGGGTTGAAGTCACTCAGTAGGTATAATACAAATAAATAAATAAATAAATAAATAAATAAATAAATAAATAAATAAAAACATAAGTAATTTTTACAAATTCAACTCCTGAAACCGCCCCCCCGTGCGCCTCTGTTGGCAATTCTCTGCAATTTTTCTAATTTAATCAATTCTGTAATTTTTTTAATTATAAATAATACGGAAAACCATTCGATGATGGCATAGATAAGTACATTAATCAACCATCGAATATTATGTCGATCTGTCGAGGTTTTTCAAATATCTAAATATTACAAAAAATTTGGAAATTTTAACCAACTTAATAATGCAACTTCATTCAAAAAACACCCCTAGCGCCCATTTCTCACTGTTAAGTCGAATTCAAGAGTATAAAATATGCGGTCTGATTTTTGACATGGATAAACGAATACAAATTATCGTATGCCTAATTGCATACGAGTCGAACTACAACAAGTAGGTACCTAGTCAAATACGTCACGTTGATATTTTCACATAATTCCTAAGCGGCTTTTAGTAATTTTGGAACATATTGAGTTGGAAAGTAAACAAATATACATAGTTTTTATAAAATGTAACCAAACGTTTCGTGTGTAATGTATGACGATCCTCTACATATACAACTCTTCACTGAAATTTTTCCAACTGTTAAATTTTTTTAATCCAAGTTCTTTCAAACTCATATTTTTAAAAAATTCTTCCAATTTGAATTTTTTTTCAAATATTTTAAAATTGTTTCAATTTTTTTCAAGTTTAAAGTTCCTAAATAAGTTTTCAACTTCATGTTTTCCAAAATTTCTTCCAACTAAATAATTGGCGGGAAGTTTAAAAATATTAAATTGAAAATAAATTAATAAAATCAGAATTGTAAAAACTTTGAAAACTGAAATTTTAAATAATGTTATGGTGGGGAAAATTTTAAAAATGTGATCATTTGAAGAACATTTCATATTAAGTTTATGTAGATCAGACCCAATGAATTAATACTATGCGCCTGAGTCAAAAACCCGTATATGAGAAAAAGGACCTGGGTGTAATATTTTTCTATTACACCTATAGTCCAAACCAAAAGAGTTTGCCAAAAACAACAAGACCTTGCGAGCAATAACAAACAAAACAGAGCAACAATATTCATTGGCTATTCAAAAACTCACAAACTTTTATTGACTGCACAGTGTGAATAGCTACCTCTTCATCACCCCGCACCGCCTACTATAAATTGGTCATTTTGGCAAACTCTTTTGGTACAGACTATAGGTCCTTTTATCATGTACAGCTTTTTGACTCATTAATTTAATATTTCTCATTTATACGTTTAATAGATATGAAATATTCTTCAATATTGAAAAACAAACGAGGTCAGGGGGACCTGGCAAGGGGGTTCCCGGAAAACGGAATATACCGTAACTCTGCATCACGCGACATATTTTGTTTCGTTTGGGCTGTGGGCTGTGGGACACTTGTTTTTTCAAAAAAAAAAAAAAAAATGAAATAGGTGCCTAAAAATTCAAAATTAGAATAATTAATGCTTGAAAAAATTCGTGGTTAGAATTCTTGAATCTTGATGATACTGTGAGATGTGTAGTGTACATAAACCGGAAGCTCAACTTTCATAATGAGTACAAAAGATGAAGGGCCCGTTAAAAAATCTGAAAAAATGACTATGAAGAGAACTTTTAATGTATTTTTCAACTAATTACTTTTCAAGATGGGATCTCAATACCCCTGGGGGCACAGGGGTCCAAAATTTTGGTCAAAATTCAAAAAAATGGAAAAAGTGAAGTAATATATCGATTTCTACTAATTCGAAGGCGCTGAGTTCGAATATGTGCTTAGTTCTTTCATTTGACCCCTCTGAACCCCCCTATCAGCCTCCGAATGAGGTCAAAATTCAAAAAAAATGAAAAATAACGTATGACGTGTCGTTTGTAAGGGTTTTGAGGGCGCTGAGTTCGAATATTTGCTTATTTTTGGGATTCGACCCTTTAGTGCCCCCCTAGCCACCAATTTTGAAAAAACACATTGATTTTTTAAATGATTTAGTAATTTTGGAGTCAGTGTGGAGAACGAAGGAGGCGGATCGAGAAAGTAAGTTGATAATCAAGCTCAGCACCCTCGAATTAGTAGAAATCGATATGACACATGCTATTTCCGATTTTTTGCATGTGTTTTTTCAAAATTGGGGGCTAGGGGGGCACTAAAGGGTCGAATCCCAAAAATAAGCACATATTCGAACTCAGCGCCTTCAAATTAGTAGAAATCGATATATTACTTCACTTTTTCCATTTTTTTGAATTTTGACCAAAATTTTGGACCCCTGTGCCCCCAGGGGTATTGAGATCCCATCGTGAAAAGTAATTAGTTGAAAAATACATTAAAAGTTCTCTTCATAGTCATTTTTTCAGGTTTTTTAACGGGCCCTTCATCTTTTGTACTCATCATAAAAGTTCAGCTTCCATCACAAAAGCTCAACTTTGAACTTTTCAAAAAGTGATTATCAATTTTGAATCTCCTTTCAATTCTCTACAAAACAGCATGAACAGATTTATCTTGGACCTAACCAATCTCGAGAAATGCTCGTTCAAAGTTAAGCAATTTAGCAAAAAATCCCAATTATACAAAAATTACAATGATCACCCCCTCCGCCCATTGGAAGGATTAGAATCGGAATGACGGCGATTCCTTCATTAGACCATCGAGGAGAACTCGTAAAAAAATTTTTGAGCGAAATCGGAAGACCCAAGGTCAAAATCTGGTCGACTTGACATAGAATGAGCCAGTCATCAACAAACAAAATAAACAATACCATATTCATTATTCAACTCAACATAGGATTAACGAATTAAAAAATACACCGTACACAGTACCGACACAAACAAATTACAAAAAATCTAAAATAAAGGGAAATAAAGAGACAAAAAACAAAAAACTGAAAAAAAAAGATAAATACCAAAACAAAACAAAACGAAATTCGTTTTGATAGTGGTATTTATAGTGGTTTTGTTTTTTCAAGCGTATTGGTATTGGTATTGGTTTTGTTTTCTCAGCGTTTCGGTATTGGTATTGGTACTGGTTATGGTATTTTGGGATTTTAGCGTTTTTTTTCTGTTTTTGCTTTTCGGTTTCGGTTTTGTTTCCGATGACTGATAAACACTGTACAATTTTTTTTTTTTAGAATAAAACTTAATAATGGTAACTTAAGAAATCAAATTGAACCGTGTTAAATCAAAAGAGACCAAGCGACATCAAAAATTTCACCAAAAAACAAACTTGAAAGTACGATAACTTCTGAAAAAGTTGAAGAAGGGATAATAAGTATGAGAAATATAAACTCTGGTAACATTAATCTATCAGTAATTTACGTGTTTAGAAGCTTATTTTGTGTTCCCAGTGAGAAAAACGTTAAAATCTCAGCACTCTCAAATTTGTCGCTTGGTCTCTTTTGATTTAACACGGTTCAATTAAGCTTATGACTCAAAGTAATAAGATAAAATCATATGATAAAATAATTAAATAGATAGAACACAACAATTGAGAATAAATCTTAAAAACTCTCAAGTAAGATAATCAACAACAAAATCTAACTGGTTGCTTAACCAGTCTTCCACTGCGTGTCACCCTCCCATGATTTTGCAATATACCACTGCCAGAAATTCCTGCCACTGGAATAGGAGATGGAGGAAGAGGAAGAGGAACATTAACAAGGTCGACTAGAGGAGGGTTTCTGGGAATGTAAACAGATTGCTTATTAAGCTTAGTATTACGAGTCGTTAAATTACTCAAATTAACATTATTATTGAGAGAAATTTCTACCTCATTTTTACCATCAACGATAGGAGTATCTACACATTCATCCTCAAGTATGTAGGCAGGTTTGAGTCGATCTATATTGACATCCTGATTCTTGCCATCGACCTCGATTCGGTACCATTTGGGCATACGTTTAATTACGAAATAAGGGCCTCTGTAGGGCGCTTCTAACGGAGCTTGAACTTTATCCTGTCATACACATACTCTTATCGCAAGTATGCAGATCCGGATGTATAAAAACCTTGGTATTGGATTTCCAAGCGAAGGGTGCTGGGTGTATCGATCTAAAGGCTTGGCGTAGCTGCTTAACGTAATAATGGCTATCCTTTACCTCTGGTGAGTTCTCGAAAATTTCACCTAGTAGTCTTAGGGTTGTGCCAAACGTCATCTCAGCACAAGAAAATCCGGTCTCATCACGTGGTGCAGATCTCAGCAACAAAAAACCACTGGAAACTATCAACAAAATCGCCGCTTTGTGTTTATCAGCAACTGATAAGCGCCAAGCGGCGATTTTGTTGATATTTTCTGGTGGTTTTTTGTTGCTGTTTACATTCGGCTCCATTTGTACATGGTGCTGGGGGATAGGCAAACCAGTGTTACATTGCCGTCTCTATTGTCTGCCTTCCTCCAGATGCTTGAAATGTTCGACTACGAAGTATAGGGCATGCAACTCTCCATCGTAGGTAGGCCACAGTTGCTCACGTTTGTCCAATTTACGAGAGAAAAACCCCAGAGGCTCGCGAGTACCATCAGGCAAGACCTGATCCAAGGAGGCACCAACTGCAATGCCGGATGCATCGGCAGACAGTACAAGAGTCGAATCTTCACGCGGATAATGCAATAAGGTGAAGGATAAAAATAACTCCTTGGCAGAATCAAACGCTTTAATTAATTCCGGCGTCCAATTGACTGGTGTACGATCTCTTCGCTTAGTTTTGCCTTTGAGTACATTATTCAATGGTGCCAGTACCTCAGCTGCTTGACGCTTGAAGTCGCGATAAACTGTTTGTTGCTTTTCAATACATATATGTACATTTTCATTTTTAGACTTGAGAAATTTTCTTATTGAATAAATCTTCACCAATCATCAAAATAGTTTGTTGATTCGTGTAGTAAAAAGAAAAAAAAGTAGAGAATCGGGATCGCAGAGAATCGCTAAGAATCGCAAAATTTTGTAGGGAATCGGATTTCCCATAAGTAAGGAACCGGATTCTCACTTATGAGGAAATCGTTCTACACTGAGAAAAATGTGTGGTAAAATTGACTACAAATTGTGGAAAAACTTATCCAGTCCGAGTTTATGATGCTTTTTGCCACAGTTGTGGTACTTTTTTTGCCACAACTGTGATAAAGTGATTAAAACTTTAAAAAGTACCACAGTTGTTGTGAAAAGCATCATAAACTCGGACTGGATAAGTTTTTCCACAATTTGTGATCAATATCGCCACAATTTTTTTTCTCAGTGCATCACTGATGTATAATAGTTTTTGAAGCGCCTTAGTAAGTATATGTATGTCGACGTCGACCATTGCTACATGGGATTCGGACCCGAGCAAAGTCAGAAAGAAAAACTTCAAAAAATACTGAAAAGTTGAAAATTACTCACGTCGCTTTGGATTAACAAAATTGTTGTAAGAAAATATTTCAAAAGCAAGTGGAGATGATTTTGATTTTTGAAAAATAAGGAAATCATCACTCAGTCCCAGCGAACCGAGGTCTAATTTTTTTCACAAAATATACGTCATTGCTGTTGGAAAAACATAGTTTCAAGATCACAGATACTTTCCGAGTAAAAAATTCATTTTTGAAGGGCTTCTGGAGGGGGTTTCCCCTCTCAGCCGCCGTATTTATACCACTGTTAAAATACATTTCGGTTTTTGTTTCGTAAATGTTTCATCGCAACGATTCGTTCGAGAACGGAAAAAGTCAACAACAACAACTCGACATGTTCAGCAACTGAATTATTGACCTTTTGCAAATCTACGTACTTACATTGAGCAACCATAATTCTGATAAAAATTTAATCGAATTCCAATAAATATAATATTATGATATGTTTGCGCGTATGGTAATTTGGTACTGCTAATAAATTAGTCATTGGTTATTGAGAAATTGCATTAAGCTGCGCCAATCTTTCTCCACAAATTCCAGCTCTAGGTAACTGGTATATGTGCGTTGGTCTCGTTGGCACTTGGTACTTGTATATTGACAGTGACACAAATTATGGTCATTTCCTCTCTTCCCCTCTACCCCTTTTTATCGTGTTATTTTTTCTTCAACACGATACACCATTGATGTTTATTTGGTCTGAGAAATCCATCTCATAATACATTTAATTAAGAGAACCTAAAACAATTCTTCATTTTTCACGTATAAATGTGTAATCCAATTCCATTGGAGCATTCCGAGAGTCAGCTTGGTACACTTGTTACATAAACATGCGCCTGTTTATCACATTCGACCAAATAAAATGATACGATTTATAATCCGGAGGAGAGGAAGAAGGTGGAAAAAACTAGAACTATGCTAATTGCACCTCTTGTGTGATAAACGCACTTGCTCCAAACTCTTAGCGACTCCTTCGGGCAACCTGTCTCCTCTACATACCGTTGCACGCGTACACCGAAAATTTCATCCGTAATGCTAATCCATTTATCTAAATAGAAAACAACAATTAGGCCGCCGTAATAGTCGAATTATTACGCTTATATAGGATAATTTTCAACAATTATTGCATCACGGTGCTGGCGATCGAATAGCCATGCCGCCCTCCCCCTTTCCCAAATTCTATACGTAGGCTACTTATGTGTACTAAAAGTACCAACAAGGCAACCGGTTCCTGGCGACGATGTACAAATGTACAATAGCGTGTAAAATAGTATCAGATGAAAAAAAAATCAGAAAAAAATTAAAAATCCTAATAAGTAAATTCCTGTATCGTAGTTTGTGAAATCAGGGCGCTTGCTAGGTGTTTTTTTCTGCCTCGTGTTGTCGTCATTGCGTCGCACTCGCCTTGCCGGCGTTGACCACTTCGCCGTTCCCAGCAGCCGAATTATTAATAGCTTAATTGAGTGAGAAGAATTAGTGTAATGTGGACCTGTGTATAGATCTTGTGGTCTGCGTGTATTGTTTGCATACCGAATGTTCTTTCTGAAATTGTTCGTAGACCTGAAAATATCTCACAAAAAAGTATAATTTCTTAAAATATATTGCTGAAAAACTCCGAAGTATCATTTTTGTGTATTTTTGATAATGCGCAGGAATGCACACTTGTATTTTTGTACTGTGTTTTGATTCTAAAATCGAATCATTACCTAAGGTCCTTTTCAAGTTTTTTGATTCAGAAAATTCTGAATATTTTGAGTCCCATATGTTGGCGCATATTTTCGAATATTCTGGGTACAAACGCATATTTTTTACATATTTTGACATTTTTCGGTTAATAATTGACCATTTCATCTCTCTTCAAAAAGGTTAAAAATTGAGTTTGTTAAATAGAACCCTTGAAATTTCCGTGTTTGGAAAGTCGAGGTCGCTGATTCCTAAATTGGTATTCATTTATTGCCTTGCCCGATTTTGAGCTCCATGGAGGGAGAGGGGGTAAACTCAGAATTTTGATAAATTTAGATTTTGGTGTTGAAATGTAGGTATTCGGGATTGCTGATTCCAATTCAGACATTTATTTTTCGATCTGACCAAATTTGAACCTCAAGGAGAAGGGCCAAAACGCAAAATTTTGAAAAATTTCAGTAGGAGTGTTGAAATGTAGGTATTTGAAGTCGCTGATTCCGATTCTGACATTTATTTTTTGCTCTGGCCGAATTTGAGCCCCAATTCAAATGATAATGAAGATGATCTTTAAATTGTCAACCATATTCCTTTGTTTATAATACGATTTAAATGTTTGTTGCATTTTTATATGTACAGAAATACTCTTCGCATTTTTTTTTATTCATTATAACTTTATAAGCTAAGTAACGATTTCTACTAAAAAAGTTTTGTTTGTGTGCTTGAATTTTTATTTCTGCTTCTTTGTGGTTTTCAGTTTGATAATACCCACATTTCAACACCGATATATTGAAATCTTTCCAAATTTTGAGTTTACCTCTCCGCCTTAGGGCTTGAATTTGGACAGGGCAAAAAATAAATGTCAGAATCGGAATCAACAACCTCGAACACCTACATTTTGACACCCATATTGAATTTTTTCGAAATTTTGATTTTTTACCCTCTCCCATGGGGCTCAAATTTGATCATATCAAAAAATAAATGTCGGAATCGGAATCAACGACTTCAAGTAGGTACCTACATTTCGACACCCATATTAAAATTTTTAAAAACTTTGAGTTTTGACCCTCCCTCCAGGGATTCAAATTTGGTCAGGGAAAAAAATAAATGTCAGAATTGGAATCAGCAACCCCGAATACCTACATTTCGACACCCATATCAAAATTTTTCAAAATTTTGAGTCTTTCCCCCTCCTCCATTTTTGGGGCTCAGATGTGGTCAGAACCGAAAATAAATTTCAAAAACGGAATCAGCGACCTCGAATCCCCTTGTACCGAAAGTTTTGGAATTTTATCTTTCGAACTCCAGTCAGAATGATTTTTTACCACTTATTTTTTCAAACTGGCCCACTGTGTGCCAGTTGCAAATTTTTTTTGGAAAAGTTAAAACTACCACCAGACCATCAATTATTTTGATTTTGAAACGAAAATCACTTTTTATCGACAAGAAATTACAGAAATTGGTCAGAGTCGCCTAAAATAAATCATAATTTATCACTTCAAGTGGTATTTTTATGACCAGATCGAAAAAAACTTTTTTGATACCCATATCGTGTTTACATATTTTCATATATTTCGAGTTTTTAGCACATATTTGTACATATTTCACCCTTTTTTAGCGCATGAAATATGTACATATTTTGCGTTTTATAGAACATGCATATCCGGTCCTTGATAATAAACGAATTTCGCACCTCCTGATAAATGAATTTTTAATATTCATTTAGATGAATTAGGCAATAAAATTTTATTTTGTTTATAAAAACATAATTTAAAGATAGAAATTTTAAATATTATTACTTTGCCACAGCATTAATGAGAATAAAAATTAATTTAATTACCTACCTGAGAGATAACAGGGGTACGTTCACTTGATATAAATTTAATTCAATTTTTTTTCCAAGAAGGGGGTTGAAGTATGCTGAAAAATGAAAAAAAAAAAACGAAGTTTGAACAATAAAAAACGGACAGACATGAAAAAATTGTGGATATCGAAATATACTGTAAACGATCTATGAAGCCGTACATGTCCTCCACATGATCCACTTTCTTTTTTCCTGCACCAAATCTTGTTTGGAACTATGGGACTCTTATTCGTCCAATCTTGAGCTGATAATTTTCCAATTTTTATTTTACAAGGGTTTTTTTGTCCCTCGTTGCGTAAAACTATATGACAATCATTAATATCGATGAATTAAAAAAAATTGAAAACTTTAATTTGAAAAAAAGAAGACTTACCTATTTTGTACTTCATTCTGTAAAATTTTAACAGAAAACTTGAAAAAAATGCAATTGAAAAGATGAAACTTACTTTTCTTTTGAAGTTGGTTAACCCTATATAAATGTGTTCCTACTCGTATTACATTGTGGTGAAGTTGGTTAACCCTATATAAATGTGTTCCTATTATATTGTGGTTACCTATACCTATATATTATTCAAAAAATTTATTTCCTCTGCGAGTAGGGTTACTAGGGTTCCACAAATTTTAAATATAATTTTGATACCTCCAGAAGCTCTTTGGAGTAAACAAGGAGGGAGGAGATGGAGACAACCCCCTCCCCACAGACCCTTCCAAAATGATTTTTTTGAGTATTAATATCAAATTTCACGTATTTTTTTCAACTAAACAACATATATTTTGAAAAATTCATTAATTTTTTGAATTTCCACAGATTTTTTGAAAAATTTTCCTCCCCTGTCCTCCGCCAAGACAGCTGATCACTTCCTCACAAATATTTCAGGGTTTCGTCCACATTGAATTTTTCCGGATTTTCATTGTTTTTCCAAACTGTGATGTTGCTTCAATCAATGTCTAGGCTTTGAGAATAAAATATAAATAGTTTGCCACTCAATATAGTGGACGAATTTTGTGACTGAAAAACTTGAAAAAATTCACGATTTCTTCATTCAATGTTTTAGAAATTTTTACTTATAACTTATACCCACAACATTTTATTTTTCTTTAAGTGAATTAATTATAATGAAGATGAAAGTGTAGACGAATTTATAAGAATTCTTGATGACCGAAAATTTGAAAAATTCATGAAATATTAATTTATCTGGCTTGGCGGGAGAAAAATAGGAGTAATTTTTTTCAAAAATCTGTAAAAATTTGAGAAAATCATGAATTTTTTCTCAACAGTGTTGATAAGTGGAGAAAAATTTGAACAGTCCTAGTATTTGAGGAGACGCGGCAGCACAAAACAGCCCCTTTTTACCCCCTCCTACAGACATACCCACTTTGCACACACCCCAAAAAATAGGTTTTTCTACGATTTCTACCCCTCCCTTCCTTCCTTCCCAAGGAATTTTTAGTTACACTACTGATTCCGAGGTTGACATAGATCTTTTGAGAAAAAGAAAGAAATTTTGAGCGATATCTTTGATGAATATGAATCGGATGTGCCTTTAGTTGGTTCAGCTATTGGTTTTTGTGTATTAATTATTGTCAACTATCGCGTCTAATTTTTGTGTATGTCGTAAAAAAGGTAATAAAATCACCGCGACAACCTTCGCAACGTTCGTTATAGCGGACAGGAAACATTATCCTGATATCGCGGCGTTGTTCGCAATGTTCGCTCTGGCGGACATCTCATAATTTTGCCCCTATGGGTTGGAAAATTTTGAAAAAAAATTTTTGTCATAGGTATATAGACCCCAAGTACATCAAATATATTGAAAAAAAAATTCTGACACTGTTTCCGCCGCTGCGCGACATTTAGGGAAATCTTATTCATCATAGTGTTCCTAACATCTTGTTTCATTCTCGCCAATGTATTGTATGATGTAATGCAGCTCTAAATAAGTACATTAAAGTTTATTGAAAGTTTTCTCAGTTTATTAATAAAAATGACAAAGTTTAATTAATTTCTGATTTTCATCATGTTGTGATATTTAATGAAACTAACAAATGATATGTTTTAATTTGGGTAAAGTGCGGTGAGGTCGTTTATTTTGAGTGAGGAATCTCCCAGAAAAAAATGGAACCCTTCAGCCCAACGCGACTCTGTGACCAGTTTCTCATTACGATTCATTCGGAATCGAAAACGAACTTACCTATTTGCACACTTACAATTTACAAACCAGTTTCGGAAATATGGTTTTCTACGTACAAATCACTCACGCAGGGTTTTTGAAATTAAAAACTGTGCTCTGCCTGCCCGTACCTAAACATTTTTAGATACAACTGGGTACGGGGTACCACTAAAAAAAACGTTAGATGAACAAGTTGCATATCTTAAAAATTGAAGGGACAAATTATGTTTTTTAAAAAATCACGTAAACATTTTTTTCCATAATGGGAATGGATAGTACTTTGACAACTGAATAAATTTTCATTATATGACTTTTTGCATAACTTGAAAAGTGAAGGGGCTACAAAAAATTTTGTTCAAAAAAGTTCTGAAAAAATAAACTAATCAAGGGAATGGATAGCATGTTGAAAAATGAACAAATTTTTTTCTACAGACTCTTTGCCTAACATGAAAAATGAAGGGGCTACGAGTAATCCAAAATTGAGAAAATTAAAAAAATGTTGAAACTCACTTAGGTATTTTGAATGACCTGTATCTCCTTCATTTTTAATGTTGGGCAAAAAGTCTGCGGAACAAAATTTGTTCATTTTTCAACATACAGATCACGAATATTCAAGCAATCTTAAAGGTATTTAATTTCATGATCGACGAATCATTTTTCAAACCCGTTGTTCTCGTTCGCGAACAATAAATCGTTCATTTTCTTTTTTAGAATATATTGAAAAAATCAAAGGTGTGCAAAAATCCCCCCCCCCCTCGAAAGAAGTTCTGGCTCTCGCTTGTCCCCCCCAATTTATGTTGCATTTATAAATTTACATTACACTTACATCAGATAGGGATTTTCAAAGCATTAAAACATGAAAAAATGACTTTTTAGGGCATTAAAAATCCAGTTTTCCTTTTTACTCCTCCCCATTTTTAGCAAGTGAAAGAAGTCAGTCCTCCTTTTCCACTTCGAAAAAGCAAAAAAAGTTATCTCTGACGACGCCACTGAGCATGTGCTTGGATTTACCAATTAAACCGTATAAGTAATTTATTAATGAAAAATGTCTCGACGAAGCGAAGGTGTTTTTCTTTTGTATACCAACACGATAATTTTAACATCATAAATTCACAAGCAATTCTTCGAAACGAGGATTACCACATGGACGGAATGTATTAAACATGATATAAAGGGGTATTTGTTACATATTTTCCTTTCTCAGATTTGGTTCCCTATTTTGTTCGAGTCATTTCTAAGTTTATAATTTCGCAGCAATAATTCTGTTTATTTCTACCTGTATTTTTATGCAGATACATAAATTGAAAATAACTAGACCTACGTAGGTCGGACGTATAAATATATTCGCACGTGCATGAGTTATAGGTTCCTTGACGTGATATTAATTTCCGTTTTAATGATTTTCACACGTGTTCGTCTCCATAATTTTGTGTGTTCGCAATTGGAAAATTTTTATTAAACAGGATGTTTCTTAAAATTCCCCAAATTTAATAATAATTATAATTTTTACTTGATAAACAAATTCAACTTCAATGGAATCGAAGCATTTGAATCATAAATATTTTCTACTGAACGATTAATTTTCACATTTATAATCACTCAATAAACCATTCTCGAGTCCTTAATATTAAAAATACAGGTCGATATGGAAAATGCTGTTTGAAGTTTAATTGGTGATTTTTATAGCATTTTTCGCGCTGATTATTACGAGAAAAATAGTGAAAAAATGCCATCACCCAAGGATTTTTCACAATTTAAATTTTTCGTTCAACGGGTTTTCTACTTTTTTTGATAACTTTTGCACTTCAAGTCGATTTTCTGAAAAAAGGAAGAGTTCTACGAAAAAAATTAATAGAACATAAATTGAAGAGCGTCAAATTTCCTATCTGTAGAGTCCGATTAAGTTTTCCTTAGGAGGCTTAGCTTTCGAGATATTTTAGCTCAAAGTTCGAAGTTCAACTTTTTTAAAAAAATTGAAAATATCTCAAAAACTAAGCCTCCTAAGAAAAAACTAATTGGACTCTACAGGTAGGAAATTTTACGCTCTACAATTTATGTTTCATTCTTTTTTTTCGTGGGACCCTTTTCTCTTGCCAGAAAATTGGCTTAAATGGTCAAAATTTACATTAAACGAATTTTCAACGAAAAATCCCAATTATAAAAAATTCTGATGCGAGGGGGTAAAACTGAAATCATTTTCGAACCTGCACTAAAAAGTAGGCCAGGAACACAATCAGAATCAATCACATAGAAAGGAAATTGTCGATTTGCCGCCCTTTGATATTACCATTGTTACAAATGGAAAATGTTAAAAATGTGGTTCATTACAAAAAATCGATTTTCTGACGAAAGAAAGGGTCTTACAAAAGAAATGAATAGAACATGAATTGTAGAGCATAAAATGTCCTACCTGAGGAGTCCAATTAGTTTTTCCTTAGGAGGCTTACTTAGTTTTTGAGACATTTTCAATTTTTTTAAAAAAGTTGAACTTTGAGCCAACATATCTCGGAAGGTGAGCCTCCTAAGAAAAAACTAATCGCTCTTTACGGATAGGAAATTTGACGCTCTACAATTTATGTTCTATTCATTTTTTTCGTAGAACCCTTCCTTTTCTCAGAAAATTGACTTGAAGTGTCAAAAGTTATCAAAAAATGTAGAAAACCCGTTAAACGAGAAATTTAAATTGTGAAAAATCCTTGGGTGTTGGAATTTTTTCACTGCTTTTTTCGTGATTAGCGTGAAAAATACTACAAAAATCACCCATTGAACTTCAAACAGCATTTCAAAAGTTCAAAAATGTCGACCTGTGAAATTAATTCGCTGTGTAGCCAACGCAGTTGATTGATGGAAGGAATCTGGTTTACTGCTTGTTGGAAAACCAATTACTTGTACGTGATATTTTTGAGTGCCACCAACTTTAGTGTTGAACTTCGAGACTGCGTAGGTGCTTGGAATGGTCTCCCATAATTGGGGTTGAATGGTAGGTAATGGTATGCCCAAATTGCCCAATATACATCACATGGTATGTACATGCAAAGTGGAGGGGATAATGAATGCATGAATGATTGAATGAATATTATAATAATAATAATAATGAAATGAAATTCACTTTCCGTAAATTGCCATCTTACAATAAAACATGTGTCAAAAAATTAATAAAATAAACAAGTAAATGCAAAAGAAAAGAAACAACAATAACCGAAAGAGGTAAAAATTTAGTTCAACAGAAATTTTAAATCAGAAAAGAAAAAGTATTAGTTAATTTTCAAATTTAAGTTTAGTAAAAAATAAAAACCAAAGAACAACAATTTAAATTTATAAAGAAAGAAAAATCCGAAAAATAAAGCAGAAAGATCTCAAATCTGGGATTTGTTATTTTCCATGACTTGGAAGAGTAGTGAACGATAATGTTCGAATAAATCATGTTTATCTAGGTTTTAAATTTCATAAAATCTCTTTTTTTTTTTAATTTATAAAATTTCAATATTTTGTTCATTTTGTGTTGAAAGTAAATAATTTTTGAGATCAGAAGGGAATATGGGGAAATATTTTTAAATCGTTTGCATGATTATTACACAAACGTGGACCTTTGATTGCACATCGTTGCCTAGAATAAGTTTTATATCAATCAAGAACTAGAGTAACAACTTTGTTTCCAGACCAAGTCATTCCAGTTTTTTGAGTACCTAATTTTAAATTTCTTTTTGTTTCTTTCAACCAATAGGAGAGTATTGTAATCACGATAGCGCACCCAAGGGGGGGCTCAGGGGGCTCGAGCCCCTCCCTTAAGCTAGGACAGGAGATTTTTTTTTATTGGAAAAATGTAAAAAAAAGTGAATTTTTTTGCTCTTGAAACAGGATTTTTCAAAAAAAAATTCGCCCTCGCTTCGCTCGGGCAGTATTTTAATTCTTCTATTTTAAAAATTGATGATTTTTCACTGATCTTTCGGTCAAAAATCACTGATTTCTCTATCAATTCCCAGTTTGTCAGAAACAAATCAATAATTTTGACTAAAAAATCAGCAAAAAATAACTGAAATTCCGTAATTTTTTAATTTTACTTGGCTCAAATCCGTTTATGAATTATCAATCTAATGAAAATGCCCTGACTACGCCGCCAGCGCCACAGAAATAACAAGTTACTGAATTTTTTTATTGAAATTTCACCCCCCCCTATTTTTTCCAGAATTCTGAGCCCCTCCCTTAAATAATTTCTGGGTGCGCTTATGATTAAGTTACCTCAAATTGAAATACCAAATCTACAAAAATCACAATTTGGTTTGGGGTGAAATTTTATCTTATCCTAAACAATAATATGATTTTCAAGAACATACAATTTTTTTGCTATTTTTCATTCCGGCCATAATTTTTAGTAAAAAGGAAGGAGAAGGTGATTAAACTCAAATGCACTTACCAGTTGTTTAATCCTCTCAGTTGGTGATTCGTTTTGACGCAAAATAAATGGGAATTTTCACCCCAAGTTGGACTAAACATTTAGCATCTTCGACGCGAACTTCGTCAAAATTAATCATTTTTGGCCCATCATCGTCATCAAAATGACGGCAACCCGTCGAGCAGTTGAACACCCTGTATAAATACAAACATAATACATCCTTACTTACATCGTATTGCAAAGCTAATGGGAAAAAAATCAGAAAAAAATTCGTATCCGGTTTTCAATTCGGGTACTTTGCCCTGACCCTGTAAACTTTGCGAACATATATCATGCGCATTTCATCTCGAATCTTGGCGAATTTGTATTGATATATATCCGACAACAGGTAGTTTTCCCATCGGTTTATGGCTTATGACGTCATTTAAGGTTTCATCTAGAGTATTTAAGACTACTTTGTAAACAAGTACCGACGGTTTTCCGTACGTGTTTCGAGGATCAGCTGGATATTTAGCATAATTTTAATTTCAGCTATTTATTTATACGAGTAGCGCAGTCAGATTAGAATTTCGGGATGATTTAAGTCGCTAATTTAGTTTCTCGGTGTCAGCTCCTCTGGTTCGGTATAACGGGTTATTGCCTTATTGCGGACGATTGCGCGCCGGTGACGAGCTCACGATGGCTTCTAGGAATGTGCCGAGGAAAAAGTACGCGGGGTGCTGGTCAGTGACACGAGATGTGTCGACTAATGGCCATCAAGTCGCTAAAATCCTGTTTCCAGTATGGCAAAAAATCATAACTGTATTCGCATAAATCTCGAAACCAATAATACATAGACCTTTTCATATAATAACTGATACCCAAAACAAAGTAATGAAATAGAAATTTTTGCCCGGAAATTGGGGAGAATTGAAGGGAGAAAAGCAGAAACTAAATGGACTTGAGATTTTGTGTCTTTGCTGGAATTTTTACCATCTTTTTCGAGAAAGGATTGGCTTTGTAGTGAAAGAACTCTTTGATGGAGGGGATTTTTTTTTTCGTAACACTCTGCTGTTGTTTAGATTTCGTGAAACTTCATTCTGTAAAAAGTCGTGAATGGATATTCTTCAAAATTATAAATTGTAAAGTGGTCATGCTATCGAAAGCTAGTTTTTGAATTCTGTTGTGCCCTTGGCGGAAAAGAAAACTTACCCAGACTATAGTTGCATTCAGTTGCATTCAGTTGTATTCAAGTGTACTTTTTTGGTGTTTTTGGCTTCCTGGCACAATTTTATAATTATCAGGAAGCCAAAAATAAAAAATAATTGCGTGATTTAGCATAATTTTGGCATAATTATGCTAAAAATGGCAACACTAATTCGTGTTACCTACTGATGTTTCCGTGTTAAAAATAATCAAACTTAAAAAATTAAAGTTGCGAGTATATATTGTATCATGCCCTGTAATGTAAATTTCTCTTGCCCATGACTATCTATAAACCATTGGTATGGTGGTCGTGGTCTAAGAGCTAAACATTTTTTTTTAATAAATTAACTCCACCTCATGGGGATGGAGACAGAAAAAAAAAGTGTTTTTAGTATAAGAATTATATACTATTTTTTGTTTGGAGGGATACATTTCCTTAGCTCCCCGATTAGCGCTCAGTGGCAGTAAATCTGCCAACTGGTAAAAAGCGAACTTTTGGCAGAAAAATGTCAAAAAGTTGGAAGAATTTCCACCAATGAAAACGCTCGATTTCAAATTGCCATTGGCAATTAGTTGGTAAATAGTTGGAAGAATTCCTGTTTTATGATTACTTTCGACGATGTGATATAGAAATTTTCGAATAATTCAGTATTGAATCTTATTATTTTAAAGAATGCAATTACCTACTGGTTTCCGATGCTTTTTCATAATTTTCTGCTATTTCAGTACCTACTTGACTAAACGTGGACACACTCAGAAAACTTTCATTTGAGCAAAATTTTCTAAAACATCAAACTAGTTTTTTTTCTAAATTGCACTGTTTTTTATTTTAAATTGAAAAAAAAAATTTCGTAGGTATATTTCGTGTTTTATTCCCTTTGCAACTATTATCAGTAGTTCTACATACCTTACAAAGTTAAAATCGGAAAAAATTCAAATAAGGCAATATGTGTACATAACATTTTTTGGTCCTCTTCACATTTTCTATCCATGAGCCATAACAGTTAGGTAATTAGTTTTATAGAAAATTCAATTTTTTTGCCCATTTATAAAATACATGGCAAAAACTGAAACTTTGATCATTTTACGAATTAGCAGTAGCCAGCATTAAATCACGTATTTTTATTTGCATTAAAGCTGGGAGCAGCCAGCAATAAATAAAAGTTGATAACTTTGGCAGTAAGTTGACAATTTGTTGGAACTTTTTTATCAAATCATATTTCTTATCAACAAATTCCCAAATTATAATTGGCAATAAAATTTCCAACCCATAAAAAGCGAACTATTGGCAAAAAAAAATGACAAAAAGTTTGAAGATCCTTTTTTGTCAATAAACTTCCAAATTGGCAGTTATGTTGGCAGAAATAATTGCCACTGCGCTAATCGGGTCATCTGCCCAGAAACAAAACGAGTCCAAAATTGAGAATTATGGAGAGGAAAGGGGATCAAAATAAGATAATTTTTTAAACAAAATGATATAAAAAAAACGAGTCTGTCGTTGTTTGATAATTAACAAATTTTCATGGTGATTATTGATTCATCACAAACTACAATCATGGATTTCGCCATTTCTTTTTTGTTCATTTACATTTTCCATGGAATGTAACCAAGTGAAAAGAGGATCAAATTTTGATGAAAAATTACACAAGTTTTAGTGTTGTGGAACAGAACCTCTTAAATCACGGATTGAATTGAACGGATTTGTGTTCAGTTTAAGATAGTCGGATCGATGAATTTTCAACCAAGTGATTGAATACTATCAACAAAAAAATTGAAGAACTGACTAAAAAATTGCCTTACCCTATTACATGACTTGTTTGAGATGGAAATACATAAGTAGGTATATATAGGTGGTATGTTCGATTTTTATATTGAATAGAATTCATTATTAAAATGAGATTTAAAATAACAATATTAAAATTAATTAAATTTATTTAGTTGCATTGTGCTTGTTAAGCTTTGTTCAAAATAAGAAACGCCAATTTTTTAAGATGCTAAAAAGATACCTAGTCACAATAAGAACCAACAACGGAAGGTCGTTTGAAGATGTAAACTGAGCACATAAAAAAGCACGTGCATTTAGGATGTTGATTGGGCACACTGAATGTATAGGTAACATATTTACGCATGTACCCTATTGACAATTTCAAATATAAAAATGCTAAAAGCATGCTAGCACGTCATGCTAGCATCGCCTTGCATGATTTTGGACCCCTTGGTGCTAGCATTATGCTAAAGGATAGTGCTAGCATCATACAAGCATGATGCTAGCACTGTAAGCATTATGCTAGCACTGCCCTTTGGCATAATGCTAGCACCAAGGGGTTCAAAATCATGCAAGGTGATGCTAGCATGACGTGCTAGCATACTTTCATCCTGGCATGATGCTAGCACAGAACCTAGCACGATGCTAGCACTATTCTTTAGCATAACGCTAGCACCCAGGGGTCCAAAATCATGCAAGGCGATGCTAGCATGACGTGCTAGCATACTTTCATCCTGGCATGATGCTAGCACAGAACCTAGCACGATGCTAGCACAACTGAGCACATAAAAAAGCACGTGCATTTAGGATGTTGATTGGGCACACTGAATGTATAGGTAACATATTTACGCATGTATAAAACTTAATTTCAAATTACGTAAAATAAAAACATGGAAATAGAAGTAGTTAGCATCAAATCAAACGCTTGAATTAAAGATAAAAATACAATTACGAATAAACACGTAGGCAGATGAATAAAAAATCTGTACAGGGTGTTGAATTGAACCACAGACACAAATGCGAAAAAATACCTTTCTTTCCCTCACATCCCATTTACTTACATTGATAAAAATTACCTAAAGAGGGATTTTTCCGCTTTTGTGACTGTGGTTCAATTCAACACCCTGTACCTAATGGCAAAAAATCTAGGGATTTCAAAATATGTAGATCTAGAGATTATAGACTTCGCTGAAAGAGCAGAGGTGTTCAAGCAGGTTGGTAGTCGCATAATTTTGCCTGGTACTGCGTTCACAAGAGTTGCGTTCAGCTGGGATTAGAATACCCAAAGGCGTATTCTTAGGTATAGGTACATATTTACAAGCAATGGGCAGCCAATTGTTTTTTTTTCGTTCCTGATAGATTTTGAACATTCATTTTTTCACTCTACTAAAATTACATGGCTTTTGCATGATAAATGGGGGGGGGGGGGTAAAAATGTGCTAACCTGCGGTTTCTGAATTAAAATGAACGATTTTGCTTACTTGAATTTATTTTAAACGTTTCCATCATGAACCAAAACGTTCTTCATACTTTTTAATTCATTCGAATTTGTTTTAGCAATTTTGATGATTAAAAAAGTGTGAAAAAGTTTGAAATATCTGACAATTTATTTAGAAAACAGATTAGAACCCAAGATAATATTTTCCAAGTTATGTACTGAAAAATATACATCGATTTCTACTAATTCAAAGGCGTTGAGTTCGAATATGCGCTCAGTTTTTTCATCCGACCCCTCTGAACCCCCATCAGCTCTCCTGGTATGGTCAAAATTCAAAAAAATGAAAAATAACGTGTGACGTGTCCTTTGTTGGGTTCTTGAGGGTGCAGGGGTGCGTTCACTTTGGAAAAAAATAAGGTTGACGTTAGTTATAGTCGGTACAACGAAAGAATGTAGTTTTCCCCTACATTCTCCCACCACAAAATTTAAGAACGTTGAGTTGTCATTGGACGAAATTTGAAATCAACGCGCGTCGTTGGTTTCCGCGTTGCGAGTCGAGTAGGGGAAATGTAAATTCTTTCGTTGTACGTACTATAAATAAGGTATAAACAAAGCGTTAGCCAATCAGACTGTTTCGTTCCTGACAGATTTTGATCGATCATTTTTGCACCTTATTAAAATTATATGGCTATTTCATGATGAATCAAATGGAATTAAAAATGTGCTAACCAGCGATTTTTGAATTTTTGAACGATTTTGCACACCAGCTCTTTGTTTATACCTTATTTTGACTAACGCCAACCTTATTTTTTTCCAAAGTGAACGCACCCCTGAGTTCGAATATTTGCTTATTTTTGGGATTAGACCCTTTAGTGCCCCCTTAGCCACAATTTTTTTCAAAAGCATGAATTTAAAAAAAATTTCAGTTATTTGGAAGTCGGTGTGGGACACAGGGGTGGCGGATCTAGAATGTAAGTTGATAATCGAACTCAGCACCCTCAATTTAGTAAAAATCGATATGCCACTTGCTATTTCCATTTTTTTTTGCATGCGCTTTTTTCAAAATTGGAGGGCTAGAGCCGCTAGAGGGCAATAAAGGGTGATTCATCTTGGACCTACCCAATCTCGAGATATGAGCCTTTTTGGAAAAAATTCCAATTGTACGAAAATCACAAGAGTCCCCTCCCCCGCCCCCTCGAAGAATTAGGATCAAAATAACGGTGGTTCCTTCATCAGATCATAGAAGGGAGCCGATAAAAAAAATTAAGCGAAATCGGAAGACCCAACGTCAAAATCTGGTCGAGTTGACATAGAATGAGCTCACTTATAAAAAAATTTAATTGAAAAACAGTTATGATTTTGAAGAGGAAGAAAATATCTTAACCATTGGTAATAGAGAGAAGCCGATAGATTTGATTTTTTTATGGTGAAATCGTACCTCGAAGTTTGGAGTCATCAAAGTGAAAGCTCAAAAGTTCACATTTTTCATGAACTTTCGGCCGAAAACATTTATGATCGAAATTGGTGTCAAAATACAGGATTTTTTGCGCTGAGTCCGAATGTGAAGGTCTGCCGACCCCTAAGTGCTGCCAAAGGGTCGGTAGACCGGATAAAAGGGGGAGAAAATTCGAAAAATTCACAGATTTTTGATAAAATTCTCATAATAGTCGCATAACCGAGTTGAAAGAAGTTTTTAAGTGGTTCCAACCATTACTCAAGAATAGAGATGACTTTTCAACTTCAAAATTTCACAAAATGTTCATATTTAAGGGGGGATGGGGCGTAGGGAAGCATCAACAAACGCATGCATATGAGCATGTGATACATCAAAATATACGTTTTCTGGGTCGTAGAATTCGATTATGATAATATTTTTTTCATCAGAGGTAAGGGGGTGTGTAGTACGAGGAAAGGTACTCAGTACAACACTTGAAATAATAACACATACATGGGTTATGCTTCTAAAGATGGTATAATTTATGGTAGCTTATTAACAATCAGAAACACAGAAAGGCTAACAAAGGTGGCGAGAATGATGACGAGTTGCTTGTGGCAATTTAATATATAGACAATTGGAATAAAAGGCTTATGGTAATAGTCACGTACACCTTTTGATGTACTTACATTTGGTCACGTGGACCTTTTGCACACATCGTTTCCGATGGCACGTGTATATAATTCTGGGAACTTAATAATGAATTAACCTACTTACATATTCGTCTTACTACAGGGTGGTACCTAATTAATTTTATTAACATTTTCACTTGGGCCCCCTCACCCCAATGAAAAAAATATTGTTTTAATCGAATTCTACGGTCCAAAAAACGTATATTTTGATGTATCACATGCCCATATGCATGAGTTTGTTGATGCTCCCCTACGCCCCACCTGGTATAATTATGTTTATTATTTAAATTATTAAATCCGCATTCAATATTATTTATAAAATTAATTTTATTTTTATTTAAATATAATTTATTGATAAAATTAATTAAAATATATTTCAAGATTTCAAGATTTATTTGCATTTAAATATTTTTTCAATGGAATATAATAAAATATTTATCCATCCCTATGCCATGCCATATGGTGAACGGGGGGTTATCAACAAAAAAACAAAACAAAACAAAACAAACAAAGCCAAAAATAAATAAACAAAAAATGAGTAACGTAATATATAAAAAATAATAATAATAATAAAAATGTATACCCTAGTGGACGGGGAGGGGGGCGATGGAGGTCATTTTCCCTTCGTATTTAACCTAAGTTTATTATTAAAGATGAAAATACATAAATTAATTTTATAATTATTATATTTAAACTTTTTAATTGGAAATTAATAAATATGAAAATTTTGTGAAATTTTGATGAACGTTGAAAAATCATCCTTATTCTTGAGATATGATTGGGACCATTTATAAACCCCTTTTAACTCGGTTATGCGACTATTATGAGAATTTTATCAAAAATCTGTGAATTTTTCGAATTCTCTCCCCCTTTTATCCCGACTGCCGACCCTTTGGCAGCACTTAGAGGTCGGCAGACCTACATATTCGAGTTCTACGCAAAAAATCCTGTATTTTGACACCAATTTCGACCATCCATGTTTTCGGCCAAAAGTTCATGAAAAATGTGAACTTTTGAGCTTTCACTGTGCTTAAATGCAGCAGCTGCGGATCGGCAGACCGGCTGTTTTCGAAATAGGGGTTCATACACTAACTTTTGGAAGGGGTCCCAGCTTTCAATTATTTCGGCCCATTTTCAGTAGGTTTGGCTCTAGGACTATTCTCAATTACCTCGCTTGACCTTGAATGCAATATTTTAGAAAAAGTTATAAAATATCATAATTGAATTTTTTCAATAAAAATGAAACAGTATGTAGATAAAATAACTAATCGTTCAAACAATTAATTATTATTCAACAAGAATACCTGCTTTACTTGCAAAACAGATTATTTCAATTACGCCTTTTTAATTTGATCTCTTTTTGAGAAATACATGCATCAATGTAAAAGTAAGAGTACATACAATGTAGAGGCATGGGCATAATGCTCGCGATACGATTATTACGTAGTTTCGAGCCTAATATTTCATTGTTCGTCTTCGGACAACACCGTCCAAGACGCCGCACCCTGTCCCCAATCATCGGCTGTCTTTTCCCACATTCGCCGATACTCGAATACGTGCAAATTATTATTTAATGAAAAATCGACTGCTGACCTAGCCTCGTAACGCGTATTAACGATGGATAGCGCGGTGTCGATGTACAGCAGACGCAGACACGCTCGGTATACAATTCAAGTGCGCGTATCGGTCGATCGTAAAAAAATTACATAACACGTTACCTATACTCGTTGTAGGTTTGATGATGGTACAATTCTCAGCAATAATATCACCAGCACCGTGGTAATTCCAGTCGTGGGCGGTTTTCCTAATTGTAAACTGGACTATGTCACGAGTATATTGTGGTCTTTTTTTTTTTCTTAGTGTACATTTATACGTGTAAATGTACGAATGTAGTGTTCCCTCTTCCTCCATCTGTTCCATCTGTGCTGAGAAATTTTATTTTACGTCCCTCTGAAATATATGCGCATATTTATGAAGGCGATATGCTGATGTGGGGATAGGGTTATTGGGCCATTGTCATTGGATCTTGGATCATATGAACTCGATATTGACATCATGAATGACATGAGGCGAACTTGTACTCTCTTCGAGCAAGCGTAACCCTTTAAAAGATGAATGGTCAAATGATAACACAAGTCAACACGATTTTTGTGTTTGGGTTCCGATTGCAGGCATCATAGCGTGGTTACTTTTTAGTAACTTGGTTACTTTTTTCGAGACAAGTTACTTTTGGTTACTATTTCCAATTCAAAAGTTACTTTGGTTACTTTTTACCTCTAAAAGTTACTTTTTTCCAAAATTTCTCAAAAAATTTACCTTTTTTTCACAATTTTTCTTTAAAAATTGATTTTTTCAAGCGTAAAGTGTCTGATTAGTTTCGGTTTAGTCGAGTGTTGGAGACTTTTTTGTTTCAAAAAATTTTGCCCTCGCTCCGCTCGGGCAGTACATTGATACCTCTATTTCTTGAATACACTATCATTCCCTAAATTTGAATCAGTCAAAATTGGTGTATTTTCATTCTCTTGGTTAAGTATAGTGAAATAATTTTCATCAAAAACTAGAGATTTTCACCCATATTTCAGTCAAAACTCCAATCAATTTCCAATTTGTCAAATAAAAATCAGTAATTTTGATTAATATTTCAATGAAAACCCACTGATTTTCACATAAATTTACAGGGTAGGTAGGCTAGATACTCATTTTTTTAACTGAATTTTGACACACCCTCATTTTTTTCAAATTCTTCCCCGCCCTTGCATAATGTCTGATTAAGTCCCGGAGTCGAGCAGATTCAATCCAAGCTCAATAAAAAAAATGAAATTTTACCTCAAAAGTATTCAGAGAAGTGCATTTTATTACTCTTCAAAAATAATTTTTCTTATTTCTTACATTAGAATATAACTTTCTAAATCTACATCAATCAAGTTTTATAAAAACTCTGCCTTTTTGAACCAATAAAATAATTTTCATTGATATTGCAGTCAAAAGTCGTTGATTTCTTAGTCGATTTTCAATTAACCAGAAAAAAATCAGTAATTTTGACTAAACGATCAATGCGAATCACTGATTTTCATTTATATTCATGTCACTGATTCAGATTTAGAGAATTCTTGCAATTTTTCAGTTTTTCTTCGCTTTTATCTGTATTACATTTTTTCATCTGTCCACTGAAATTAACCTGACTTTATGAGCACTACTGTAAAAATAGATTTTGAATTTTGTTACGAATTTTTACCCCCCTCTCACCCCACTTTTCTCCAATTCTCAGCCCCTCCCTTGCATAATTTCTGGGAGCGCTTATAAGTTATAATAATTGCATTAAGTACATACATGTTTTTGTTTG